>OZ008371.1:175252982-175592246 GCA_963931995.1 Phaonia tiefii | reverse complement strand
ATGCCTGTTTAAAGCCCAGTGGTTTTTTCGACATGATAAACAAGAAGTTGTACATGAAAGTGTTCCAATGGTAGTGCATCGTATTCTTCAAACGAGTATATAAATAAATAAATAAAAATAAATGGTTTCCCATTACATCGCATGAAGGGACTGGGAGAACTTCTCACAATCACTGAGCTGTGCGCTTTCCAGTTTTCACTCACTGATTGGGACCTACAGTTTTACACCGATTCCGAACGGTAATTTGAGAAGCTTTTTCATGGCTAGATACTCGATAGTGTCGCCGTCACCATGCGAGGTGACCGCCGCCGTAAGAAATTTTAAGGTGGTCAGAGCCGGGTTCGAACCCAGGATCTCATGTACAAGTGCCGCGCACACTAACCATTGTACCACCGACGGCCACGTATATAAAGGAATTCTCATTAATATGATGAGTGTTTCTGGATATATATTTTTGAAGAATTCACCAAAAACATACCAAAAACGTCTGCTGATGAAGATCTTGGCAAGATCCGAAATAGCTATACAGACAGCCTTGGTATCATTGGAGCATTTTTATGCTCGACTTTTTTGAAATAAAGATAATAAGCTTTATATTATTTAAAAAGGTCTTGAGCTTGAATCAATTTGTAAGTTTTAGAAAACAGACCGAATAAAAATTCCCGTAAGGGAAATAATTAAAAAAATGTATTTATAAAAAAAACCGTTTCCTTTTTACGGAGTTGAAAGTACAGATTTGAATATTCTACCACCACTGTGGACCAAGGAATTATGAATTTGTAGTCGAATCTTAGAGTGTGTAACAACTCTGCGAAGATTGCTGGCAAGAAAACAGGTTTTAACGAATGAAGTATGAAATAAAAACGTATTTTGCCATTCAATATGATGGGTGTTTGCCATAATAATTTGTTAAGACAACAATGGCCGACAGTTACCAGATGGATATGATCATTTGTGCCAACCTTAACTATTGCCACATGTTTAAGACGTAAATAATATTACTTATATGTTTGACGAAAGTTTACAAACATATTTATAATCTGAAGTAAATTGAAATTATGATAACTATGTATATGTGAACAACAAAAATCAATATGTTTGCATCGAAGCCGACGGTCGGGCAATGGTTAGTGTGCGCGCCTCTTGTACATGAGATCGTGGGTTCAAAACCTGCTTTGACCGCCTTAAAAAAAAATTCTTTCGGCGGCGGTCACCGCGCATAGTGACGGCAACACTATCGAATACTCAAAATACCGTTCGGAATCGGTGTAAAACTGTAGGTCCCAATCAGTGAGTGAAAACTGGAAAGCGCACAGCTCAGTGATTGTGAGAAGCTCTCCCCTTGCCCTTCATGGGATGTAATGGGAAACCATTTATTTATTTTTATTTGCATCGAAGAATGTCTTTCTGTGATTCGATAGGACGATACCGGGGAACCTCTTGTAAGCTATGCCTATGCTTGGTATTCGTGCTAAGCTGACATGATAGTAATTCGGCATTTACAGCGACCAAGATTAGCGCATTTCAAAGCTTAACTTCGTTAACTCGTAGAATTTAATCTGTAAAATCTGAAGTTGCATTTTAATCACGTTTCAAACTAGTGTACAATTTGCTGCAGCTTTGATAACTACCAAAAAATAACCAAAACAAAAACATACACAACAAATCAACTGTTTGGCAGGCGGAAGTCGGTCAAACATTTTCCGACTAAAATTTTTTTGAAGCTCACGCCGCCGCCGATATTACTGATTCTCATTGGTTTAAAATATGAGACGATGTGACCAGGTGGCTCGATTTGACCGACTGATCCAATTTTATAGGTTCAGTTATTTCAAAAACATCACAAATGTGTACAAAACGGGCTAATCCAAGAGCCGCCAATTTAATTTTTCTGTTCTGCCGCGGTCTGCGATAATTTGGTCTCGGCACGGAGTTGCTCTAAATTGGTCTAATCACAAAATTGACACCTGAAATGACAATTTAATCACCAAGGTTCACCAAGGTTAGAGAACAAGTTTATCGCTAACGCCGTCGCGATAAACTGCGGTGTAAATGCGACATAACGCTGATAAATATCTTGCAGATTGATTTAATACAAGCTGAGGTCTCAGGCAGGGCAACAGCGTATCGTGCAATAATTTTGAGCATAATGAAAAAAGCTGCAGTCAACTTAAAAAAACATCAGCAGCAAATGTCACATGCTACTCGCGTTTGTAAGTGATGTACGCAACGTTGGCCTAAACTAGCGAGAAGTTATAGCAGTAGTTGATAAGGGATCGGCAAAAGTGAGCAAAGTTAATGGTTTGGTTTCACTCGTTTAGAGGAATGGGTAAACGTTGATAACAGCTATAACGTCGAGGTAGTGGATTAATTTATTTACCTCCAATCTGACGACGTGAATAAAGGCAATCACGACGGATTGAAAATCACAAGCAGCATTGTGCTAGCAAACAGGTGTTATTTTGGACCAAGCACATAACATAAATAAATAAATATTTTCCCATTATGACCCATGAGGGGACCGGGGAGAACTTCTCACAATCACTGAGCTGTGCGCTTTCCAGTTTTCACTCACTGATTAAGATCAACGGTTTTACACCGGTTCCGGGCGGTTTTTTGAGAAGCTATTTCATGGCTTATTACTCGATAGTGTCGCCGTCACTAAGCGAGGTGGCCGTCGTCGAAACAAGTGTAAGGTGGTCAGTGCAGAGATTGAACCCACGTTCTCTCGCACAACAGCCGCGAACAGTTGCCGTTGCACCACCGACGGCCACAGCAACTACTTAAATGATAAAGTCGTCGCCTATCTTGCTTCATTGCGCCGAATCATGGGTAATATCACTTCCGGAAAAAACTGCCCTGAGAGTTTGCGAGATAAAAATCTATCAAAAAATATATGCACCTGTAATACACAACGGCCGTCGGTGGTGCAATGGTAGTGTGCGCGGCTCTTGTGCATGAGAACGTGGGTTCAGTCCCTGCTCTGACCACACTAAATTTTTTCCGATTTATTTATTTATTTTAATAGACAACGGCGAGTATCGACGAATTATTAAACTGAATTTCGACATTGAGGTAAAGGGTTTTTCAACAGAGACGCTACAAAAGTATATTTTGACATTTCTCTTCAGTAAGGTTTACCATTCCATCCTGGAAAGATATACGAGCCAACAACGAGTCGAAATTATTAAAATTTACTACCGAAATTTGGAGTCAGTGACCTCAACTTTAAGAGGCCAACTTTAAGAGGCCTCAACAATCAGCGATGAGGCTCATTTCTGGCTGAATGGCTTCGTCAATAAGCAAAATATGCGTTATTAGTCAGACAGCAATCCACACGTAATCCATGAGTCATCATTGCATCCCGAAAAAATTATCATTGGGACGTACTTCTTCCGTGATGATCAAGACCGGCACATTACTGTGAATGCGAATCGCTACCGTTCAATGATAACCGAATATTTTTGGCCCCAATTGGATAATATGGACTTGGAGGACATGTGGTTCCAACAGGATGGCGCCACAAGCCACACAGCGAATGCCACAATCAATTTATTGGAAACCAAGTTTGGTGGACGTGTTAACTCACGAAATGGCCCAGTCTATTGGCCGCCTCGGTCGTGCGATTTGACGCCGTTAGATTATTTCCTGTGGGGCTACGTCAAGTCTATGGTCTATGCCAACAAGCCAGCGACGATTGATGAACTTCGTACGAATATCGAACGTGGAATTTGCAGCAGTATCGGGCGATTTATGCTTGAAAGCCGTCGAAAATAGGGTTCAGCGTCTGGACTTCTGAAAGCGTGCCCGTGGTGGCCATGCAAAAGAAATCGAGTTCCATACATAATGGCATCGAAATTGCTTTCACAGGAATAAAGAATTTCATTGGTATCTAAAACCGGTTTTGTTTTATTTAAAAAAACTTTTGTAGCGCTCTTATTGAAAAAGCCGTTAGTTCCCTATGACTGGGAATCAAGCGTTGTTTTTGATTATTGATATAAATTGATTTTTAAAACTATATTGATTTTTAAAACTACCACGAAATTCTCGAAATCATTGAATGATAAACACAATGTATTTATAACTTAATTATTGCAAAAATATTATGTTTCTATATAAACAAAATATGTTTAAAAGATACTGTTTCCACTCTTTACTGTTTAAAAGTAACTACTTTTCACAGACGACATGAAACTTGTTTCTCTAGTATCACTTGCATACGGATGAGTATGAAAACTTAAAAAATTATATAATTAAAATTGCGAAATTGTGTTTGGAAAACCAAATGTCCTTAAATGTATCCAACTGTACGATAGTTTGTTATACACGCTATCCTAGTTCATCCACGCATACAATTGTAATTGTACCAAAATAATTCTCATAAAATTTCTCATCCCTGATGAGACAAGTTTGGGTTGGTGTTGGTGGTTGGTGTGCAAATTATGGTTTAACACCTCATTGAACTTTATGAATTGGTGTGTGCACGCGCGTGTGTGTTTGAAAGGTATCAGCGGGTGGGGTTATAGAAATCTTTATCTCATTTTCTATTCTATTTAAAAAAAATTTTCCCGTAAAATATTCAAATTAGGGATATTTTATGCGTAAATTATAATTTCTTTTCTTTTAGCAAAAAGTTATTCCTTCACACAAATTCCTTGCACAGCCCTAAGAAAAGGATCCTTTTCCTCATTTTTGTGAGGTTTTTGGAATGGAAACTTTGTTGCTTGCTAAGTATTTAATTTCTTCTCCTTCCTCCCTTTGCACATTGACAGATCTACTCTCTATCCAAGACTCACAAAAAAAGAAGGAAACGTATGCTGGTGAAAATGAAGTGTAGAATGAAACGAAGGATAAAACGGGATGAGCTGAAATAGATGAGAGTATAAAGTTAATTATGGTTATTTTCTTGCTCTTTTTCTTCTCGTATTGTTAAGTTAATTTGTAACACTGTTCAAAATTCTGTGGGTTTGTTCACAAAAGAATTAACATTAAAATATGTTAATTGGAATTATGCGTCGTACGGCAAAGAACAAGGGCTAGATTTTCTTCTGTGATTGATGGAAATGGTATTAACTTGTCGGTATATGAAAAACATTTAGTTGAAAAGAAGATACATTTCGAATTATAACACGAAGTACACAGATTTAACAACGAACACGCCAAATGCACGAGTCTTTTCAATGCAGCTATGTAAACACACAAACCTTGTTGCAATGAAAACATCCATACATTTGGAGAGTTTTTTCTCACGCTCACAGCTGTCTTTCAGCAAACAAATAATTTTACATTGCAATCGAAAAAAACATTGCAATGAACTTAAATACTAATGCTGACTTCGTTTCTACACGCTGAAAAATAACGGGCCCCAGCATATATTGCAGGAGCCATGGACATATTTGCAAGCATTGTTTACGTTAACAGAAGATCTGCTGCTTTTTGTTTGTTTTTGGTCTGTCACGTTTTTGATTTCAGCAGATTTCAAGAAGCTAATCCACATTTGGGTCACAAATACATATATCATAACCTATTAGTTATTGTGTCCCAAATATGTTATATTGAATAGCAAACACAATGTATTTAGACACAAGTATACTATATTTGCGAAAAGCTACAAACACGTTATATTTGCATCCAAATAACAAAAAAGACAAATTTTTCAGCGTGTAAATAAAAATGTTGCTGTTGTATGAGGCGACATTTAAACAATGTTGCCATCGCCCTTCAAAGTTGTGCCTTTTTGAGGATGAGAAACGAATATAGACATGTTGGTCTAAATTTTACTACCTCGGAGACACACGCTGGAAAAATGCTGAATATGCAGTTTTGTTCGACTTGAGCTCCTGAGTCGTGAACAGGTTGTCCGAAAGGGGGAAATTGCTCCCAAGGTCCAAAAAATCGAAAAAACGGGTCCCTGATCTTAGAGATAAGTGTTGGTACTCAAATGAAAGGAAATGATCTTACGATTTCATTGGTGTCACTATTTTTCACATCCGATGGCTGTGAGTGAATTGCCCCAAATTCGACTTAAGGTACAGAGGGAATTTGAATCCCCCGGCCTGCTCAGGAACATAGATGGACTGCTAGATGAGATGCTAGATGGAATATAAATTTATCGATTTTCAAATAGGTCTAGCATACGGTACGAGCAACGTTGATAGGAAGCAATATCAGCAATGAAATCGCGAGAAGATTTCCTTTAATTTGAGTACCCATACATGCATATTTGTAAAAAACTTCGATAAATTTTGTGGGTATTGAAATATAGAAAATGGCATATCGTGACTCACAGTGATGGCACCCATGAAATCGTAAGACGAGTTGCTTTCATTTGAGTACCAACACTTACCTGTAAGTTTAGGGCCCCGTTTTTTGATTTTTTAGGCCTTAGGGGCAATTTCCCCATTCGGACCACTTGAATTGTATTCTGTGAACAATCCAAAAGAAGATGCTATTTTTGGTTTTTTTCCGCTCGTGTCCCCAAAGTGGTAAAATTGTTCCTCCCCATGCAAAATATAGAAGAATTAAAAAAGATAGAAATTATAAAAAAAAAACAAATAACACACACAAAATGACAGAAAGTGTGCCAATTTAACGGGCAACATTCTCCCCCATGACTCGCTGAGAGGGCAGAAAATGGAACATTGTTGCACCTGTTGAGTGTAAAGTTCTGAGAAATGAACACAAAACCTTGAAGTAGGGTTGGACTTTTTGCACAAACGAACACAAAAAAGAACGTTTAGGGCAAACGGCAGAAAAAACCCACACCCTTTTGGCAGCAGATACTTTTACCTAAAAAATGTTGCAGAATCATATCTGAGTTTTGTGACACAAAAATTGGAACGAATCAGTTTCGAATCCGCAACAATTTTTAACAGTGAATCTGACTCGAATCCATTTTAATAAAAAAAAAACCCCAACCAGAAACGAATACGAATATGAAATCCTTGGCTAGTTCGGGACTGGTCCGAAAATGTAAAAAGAGTTCCGCTTTTTCAAGACGAAATTCATACGCAAATGGATTCGTTATGATTTCGTAACAGATTTTTGTTTCGGTCAAAATGTACGACGAAGCGAGGCCGTCCGAATTCGAATCGGTTTCATATGGCACACTTGGGTAGCTACACACTGAAAAATCTGTCGTTTTTTGTTGTTTAGATGCAACTACAATGTGTGTTTGGAGTTTGTAGCAAACATAATATACTTGTGTTCAAACACATTATTGTTGCTATTCAATATTACAGATTTGAGGCACAATGATTAATTTGTCACAATATATGTCTTTGGGGCCCAAATATATCTTTGTTTGTGATACAAAATATCTGTATTTTTGCATTATTCTCTCAGTCAGTGATTCATAAATATTTCTGAATGTGCCTGTAAATTGCAGATGAGGTCAGTGTTTCTTATTTTCGCTGCTGTCCTCGTATTGCGTTTTAATTTCTTATATTCAGTCGTCAATGGTTCATTGGACAGATGATATCAAACGCGCTTGATCAGTGAAGAAAGAATAAACAAAGGCTCGGTGGATTAAATGGTTGGTGATGTTGCTTTGAGTTGTGTGTATACGTTTCGGACATATGTATGTAAAATGGCAAACAACTTGAAGCCCTTTGTCTGACCGAAACTTTACCTAGAAAGTCGGAACAACGAATTATTTGTGAAATATAAGAAAATAACACAAGCCATTAATACGCGCTTGGCTGTCACGAACTATATTTGTACATAAGAATATTGTTTATGTACCAAGACATTAAGCGTGTTTTGGTTACACCGCTTGCTTATATATTCGCTTGTTTTGAATGAAGCACTTGGCGAAGACTTAAGGAGAACTTAGCGGTGAGAATCATTTTCGATAAGTTTAAACAAATTTATTTTTGACATCTTTTACCGTTTGCAACCCTTATTCAATTTTTTGAATAAAGCCAATTGCCGTTTTCTTTGCAACTTAGCAAGCGACAATCGCTTGCTTGTACCCAAAACACGACTATTATTGAAACAGTCTGAAAACAAACACGTGGGAGACAGCAAAGAACGGAGGAGCAAAAGAGCAGTAGATTCTCATATCTCGAACAAAAACAATCCATTCAATGCAAGTAAATATAAAAAGGATAATTTTAAATCTTTTAATTTTTTCTATTAATTAATTATACTAATTTTGTATATACATATATATATATATATATATATGTATTAGGGCGGGTCGATTTATTTTTCGACAATTTCCCTATGATTTCCCTATTCTATGGGTTATTCCATGAAAATTTGCCAAAGGAACCATACCTCTATCGTTAAAATCGAGTCCCCTACTTTTTGTTGGTAGATTTTTTCCCAAATTGACGTTCGTATGAAATATTACCTACACGTTCACATCCATAACTCAAAAACTATCGATAATTTTGATCAATTTGCAAAAAAAAATCTCCAACATTGGTCCAACGGTTCAAAAGTTACGGGCATTTTTGTCCAAATTTTGGAGCATTTTTCCATTTTTTTTTTACTACTAACTTTTTAAATTTATTACTTGGACACGAGTTTTACCACCGAATTTACTTGGAGTTGGAAATACAGTAATTCAAGATAATCCATATTTTGTACACTCAGAAAATATCTTGCTATCTATGTTGTTTGATGATAGAATGGAAAAACGAAACATTGCTATAAAGAAGATTTTACATTACCGAAGAGATATTGTCGACCCAACGGAACTTAGAGTTTATAAAAAATCTCTTATAAACTTTAATTGTACGGAATATACAAATATGATTGATTTAAATGACGATACCATTTTATTCGAACCACCGTTTTACGCAAAGTTATTCGTATGAACATTTGGAGGGATATTTAAATTACGAAGTGCCACCGTTCGATGATCCACAAATTCCTTTACACATTCAAGGAACGGAAAGACATGTCCAATTGCTGGCTGCCACTGCTAAACGAGTTGCAGGAAAGAATGTAGAAGGCGCTATGTCGACGACATTAGAGAGCCGTACGAAAACACCCAGACTTGAAAGCAAACAAGACTTTCAGAAAAAATTATGTTTTTTTTCACATTTTGTCTTTTACTACACTCAAATTGAATAGTTTTTTTTGATAATAGGTTGATAGATACTTTATTATCTCTTAATATGAATTTTTGTAGAAAAAAAAATAAAAAGGGAAAAAAAAATCGAAAAGTTGGTTTTATGTGTCATTTTGTTTTAGCAATATCGCATGAATTAATCAACCGAATTCGATAAATTTGGGCTTAAACTCGTCGTTTTGAATTGTAAATTGAATTAAATAATGGATTGAGCCAAAAAAATGGCCATGAAAGTAATATTCTTGGACAAAATCATGAAAAAAATGGAAAAATGGTCCAAAATTTGGACAAAAATGCCCGTAGCTTTTGAACTTTTTACCAACAAAAAGTAGGGGACTCGATTTTAACGATAGAGGTATGGTTCCTTCGGCAAATTTTCATGGAATAACCCATAGAATACGGAAATCATAGGGAAATTGGTGAATTTTTTCACTCCCTACAAATCGACCCGCCCTAATATATATATATATATATTTAAATTAAAGTATAATTCGTTTCTAAATATTATTATGTTTGGGAGGAAATACGCATATATTTCCACGTAAGTATATGTAGGTTTGGGGAGAACACGCGAATGCTTCCATACATGTTTAGTATTCATTCATTCATTTATTCATCCAATTTGTTATTTTAATATAATACACATTATATCTTATGGGATTTATCAACTAGATATTACATCAAACTATGCTTTTACATTATACTATTTATAGCAGAGTATTTACAGGAAATTTGATATCGTTTATATTTTTTATTAAAGGAAAAATACAACTGTTTGCATTTAACTACCAGTGAGTTTGCGACTTGCAAACATTTGAATGTTTGAAGTGTGTTCCAAGCATATACATGGTTCCTGCTGAATATGTTTGGGAGAAAATGTTACAGAGGCCGTTTTTCCAACGTGTACTGTTACCACGATATATATTTCTGTTTTAGTATTAGTAATTCTTCAATGGACGTTCAGTTGTGTTAAAAACATATTTTCCATAAACTGTATCAACCATCGCTTCATCTCTGAAAGCATAACAATTGATTACCTACATCCATCTGAACATTTGCAAACAACGAAGTGGGTGTATAACTTGGTGTACGTAGACTTCTTTTTTTGTATTGTATACGTTTCAGCTTTTAAACAAATGCGTTGATAAATACACATTTTAACACATAATAGGACTTCATTTTTAACTGAATTGAGTATGGGAGTGTGTGTCTTTGTTGTTACTACTTCATGCCAAGCATCGGTATTTATTCCTCAAGCGATTTGCCATGTAACTGCCTGCGTATTAGTGAATGTGTGTATAAATTTGTTTTTATTTTTATGCTTTTTTTTCTACAGGACTATTTTATTTAACTCCATACAGATGAATAAATATGGCTGTATGAGTAAGTGTGCTTGTGTGATTCCCTTTTGTTTGAATAAATAAATAGCTAGTCGTAGGTATTTTGATATGCAAATTGTCCTTAACTATGCAAATGAATTGAGTTGAAATGGGGAAAATATATTTCATTGTGTACTATAATGTTTCCACTGTTATATCCTTTGGAGGCAAAACAAGCAAAACAATTGTTATTGATTTAGTAATACCATTGGTATTGTTTCATATGCATTTTGCATCTTTATGCGGTGAAACAAGAGCAGGAATTGTATTAACTATTAACTTCTCACTGTTTAACCTCGTAAATGGTTTTGTTGCCGGGCTATTAGTTTAAACATTTAGATTTATCGATTTAGATTAGGGTGTTATTTAATGTTATTTAACTTAAACATCAATCTAGACTTCACCGTTGAAGAGTCAAGCCGAATTTGGAAAAGTGAAATCACCCCTCCCTATAAGCAGTAGTGCACGTACGTCGTACCGTAGTTGTTGTTTGGATGCAAATATGATTTGTGCCCAACCGCATTGTGGTTGCTATTCAATTTTACATGTTTGAGACACAATTATTAATATATTATAACATATGTGACCTGCTCCACGAAAAGGGACCTCTGCGCCGAAAAAATTTTTTTTTACTTTTTGAGTGATTCTTTCTATGTCTTTTAGTTTTTTTACAAATCACCTGTAAAGATGACCATAATTAATGAAAAAATTTAAAAATGTGATATAAATAAATGTAAATATAAATATATCATAATATTTGAAATTTAAAAAAAGTTCAAAAAAGTACAAAATTACAAAAATATCAAAATTTTACTCCTTTTTACTCCTAACACGCTTTTTTTGGTGGTTCTTCTGTAGCGGAAAAACGAAGCGCTTTTTTTAAACGCGTTTTTCTCAATAACTTCTTTTCGGCGCAGAGGTCCCTTTTCGTGGAGCACGTCACATATGTGTTTGCGACCCAAATGGAGCTGTGTTTGTGATACAAATACAGCCGTGTTTGTGATACAAACACAGCCGTGTTTGTTGCACTATATATGCTCTCTCGAGACCAAAAGAATAAAAGAGGGGCCACGAGTGTGTATATCTTGTAAGTGTGTATCTGTATTTTTGCATTATTATCTCATTGAGTGATTCATAGATATTCCTGAATGTGCTTGATGTATTGCGTTTTAATTTCACGTATTTCATGTAAGCGGACAAGGGATATCAAAAGCATTTAATCCGTTAAAGAACAATAAGCAAACGCTCGCTCGGTTAAATGGTTAGTGATGTTGCTTTGGTTTCTGTGTTTCGCATATATTTGTGCATGCTATCAAAGCGAGAAATGATTTTGGGTAACGTAACTGGAGAGGGCAACAACGTGAATCCCTTTTTCTGCCCGAGGCTCTACTGAAAAAATCGGAATAGCGTACAATTTGTGAAATACTCGTATAATAAAAAAACACAAGTAATTAATAAACTGTTGTCTTGAATTAACACAATGCGTTTGGGCACAAGTATATTAAGTTGGCGGCAAACTCCAAACACATATTATTTTTGCATCCAAACAACAAAAAAAGACAGATTTTTCATTGTGAGTATATTGTTCGTGTACCAACTCATAGCTGAAACCTTCTGAAGACAAAAACGTGAGAGACAACAAAGAAAGGAGAACAACCATGCAGCAGATGCAAAACAAAACAAATAATGCATCCAATGCAAGTAAATGAAAAAATCATTTAATTTTTTGTATTAATTATTCATATACCTAAATGTGGATATACTAGACTGGCCGTTATTTTTTTTTTTAGAAATTTAAATTTTATTTTTTCTTAAAATGTTTGTTTTGATATAAAAACAAACTCCAGAAATTTTCAGCCAAATCCGATGATGCCTAGTGGTGCCTAGTTGACCTTGAAGTTTACAATATGTGCATTATAGGGAAACCTACATAAAGAAATAACGTTTTCACCAATAAACGGTAGATTTTAGAAATATGTATTTATTTGAGTTATGTATATTAAAATACCTGGTTTACAAGGGAGCTTTTCGTGTGAGACGGATGTATTTTCCTATAATGTTCCACCACTTGCAACAGATATTGCTTGTCTTCCTCGTCATACGTTAGCGCTCGATTAAAATCTGTTATCAATTTAACTCCCCTTTCGGCTGCATCGTTGACAACGGCCAAATTTTCGCAAATAATTTTTCCAGCGCAAAAATCATCTCTATCTTTCCACGTTACCGGATCCGAATGCAAGAAACTGCAATCAATTTGCAATCGAGTGAAGAATCTTTTTGTTTTTGCAGACACGAAATCGCTCAAATTTTTTTCAGTATACGCTCTGACATCTTCTATTGTAGTTTTAATTTTTTTCGAAATATCTTCTTCATATAATTCTTCATTGTTACCAAGGGCATTAACCATTTTTAGTTTTATATCGTAAGGGATTTGGTCATCAAGGAAAGACAGAGCAACAGCTTCTTCACTCAAATACCATAAATGATTGATAATTTTTTTTAACAAAATGATGGAAATATTT
This sequence comes from Phaonia tiefii, assembly GCA_963931995.1. Taxonomy (NCBI): domain Eukaryota; kingdom Metazoa; phylum Arthropoda; class Insecta; order Diptera; family Muscidae; genus Phaonia; species Phaonia tiefii. The sequence goes on along the minus strand of OZ008371.1, from coordinate 175,579,263 downwards.
GTATCATAATATGCAGTTACATCATTTATAAGTTGCAAATCTAATCTTGGTGCATTCACAGATTTGACACATCCAAACCAATACGGAACGTAAATTCGCGTCAAAAATACACAAATGTTACGTAAGCTATTTAATTCCGCTGTCGTTATTTTTCGACATAAATCGAGCATGCGTTGTTGCACCAGGTGCACGGAATCCCGAAAAGCCTGGTGCTTTTTCACCAATAAAAAGCAATGAAATTTGCAATACTTCTTTATAATCTGCCCGGACGTATTGAGATTTCAATGCCTCAAAGCAAAATATTTTGTGGTATTCTAATTCACCCACCGTAAAAAGTTTTTCTACATCCTCATCCGATATTCCACTCTTAAAATTATTTTGGTTAATATTTGGCCAAAACTTGGAGAAGCGATTAAAAATAAGAACTTCTGGTGCAGCAGTTTTACCAAAATTTAGTTCGAAGACAGCTCTTATCAACAATTCACTAATGTGATGACGACATGGAAGAAACAGCAAGTCCCTTTTCAATTTCTTTTCTAATAAGTAGGCTGCACCCTTATTAATGCCAGTGTTACTTGCTGTTGTGTCAAAAGATATTATTTCGACTAAATTGTCCATTTTCCATTTTATCAACAAGTTAAATATTGTATCAGCTATACTTTCACCAGAGGAGTCTTGCATTTTTGGAATTCCAAGCAGTTTCTCCACATTTTTGCCAGTCACAACTAGAGCTAGTCGCTCTGATTTTTCTTTGCCTTTTACTTCTGGAAGTAGTTTGCCATCCCAATGAAGGACAAATACTTCAGGTATCTTGAATCAGAAAAATTAAAAAAAAATATTATTTTTATACAACTAGTCACAAAAATAGATTTTTTAGTATTTACATTGAAACTTTCCAGAATCTGCTGAGCTTGTTTGCGGCGATAATCCCTCCTCATCGCCTGAATAGTGGTGCGATTGAGGACTAAAGCGTCCAATTTTATTGCTGTGGAAGTTGGATTGACTCCGTCAATTTTTCGTAATAGTGCAGCTGCTGTTGCAGTAATTAAATGCATGGCATCTCTCGTACTAATTTTGCATTTGTCCATACTTGCCAGCATTCTATCATCAATAAAATGGATATTTCCACGCGATTGTTGACCTTGTGTTACGACGGTCGGTTCATCGTCTGCTATATCAATTGATACATTTTGATCAACCACAGAATACGCCATTTCGCTACTTTCAGTACTACCTGAAATATCCATAGCAGATATTTGCTCTGATATTTCAAGAAAAAATAAATAAACTAATTTGCATGATAATTCAATAAAAATCTTAATTACCTAAATAAACATTTTTCTCGCGATACGTTTCAACGCGCATTTTTAATATATCAGAACGCTTTTCTTTTCGTTTCTGTTTTTCCACCATTTTTACATCTACACCAGACATACTTCCTGGTCGACCTCTTTGCCTTTGAAGAACAAGAAAGTCTTTATCCTGTTGGATCTTCATTACCGCAAGTGCATCTGACGTTGCAATGTCAAATATATAATTTTCAATGTGATCCACAAATTCCTCTTCGTTTTTCCGGTGCTTCTCATACTTGGACTTGGCATTCTTCTGCAAATTTCTCCATTTCTCATATATTCTCTCCAAGGCTTTAATAGAGTTTTGTTCTGATATTATCGGAATGTTGGCTCTTTTCCAAAAATCAGAAACAACTGCAATTGTCAATTTTGCACTGCTTTTTAAAGAATATTTTCCATACGCATTTTATAAAAAAAAAATTAAAGAACCTGCTTCACTGACGGTAATTTTGCACCCAAAATTTCATTTTTACATTTTCCTATGAACAACACTAAATCATCTCCAGATCTCAGTTGTTTTTTTAATGCCATTATTTGTTATTTTTTTTATTCTTTACTATTTTTTTTAATTTTCACTTATATTCACTGTCACTTCACAGACTCTACTTAGTAATGAAACGCAAAGCTTACATGCTTGTTAAGATCATCTAAATAACGGTAATCAGTTCTTTTAGACTTTGTATTTCTTTTTTGCAGCATGCTTCTCATCATCTCAACTTGCTTTAATTTTTTTTTAACAATTATGTATTGTTTTTTTGGAGCGAAAGAGAGAGTAATTAAAAGAGAATAGAAAAAAGCTATGCCTTGAATGAATTATATGTATATAACAAATTTAATAGTAATAATATAATAAAATTACATATGTTGCACATTTTTTTTTAGTCAAAGTAAGAACAAACTTTGTGCAACGCATAAGAAAAAAAAGTTTTTGGCGTAGTAAACTTCAAGGTCAACTAGGCACCACTAGGCATCATCGGATTTGGCTGAAAATTTCTGGAGTTTGTTTTTATATCAAAACAAACATTTTAAGAAAAAATTAAATTTTATTTTCCAAAAAAAAAAAAACAAGCCATACATCGTATGGCCAGTCTAGGATATACATTGATAAAATTAATTGTAATAAATAAAGAAAGTAAGAATAATTCGTTTCTAAATATTAATATGTTTCGGAGAAAATACGCATATGTTTCCACGTAAGTATATGGAGGTTTGGGGGGAACACGCGAATGCTTCCACGTAAGTATATGAATGTATGGGATGAAGCACGCATACGTTTCCACGTAAAAGACTACACATTTGTCAGTAAACAGGCTAATATTTGCATTTAAATACAGCTGAGTGTGGGACTTGCAAACATATAAGTATTTGCAGTGTGTTCTAAATATATACATGGTTCCTGCAGAATATGTTACAAAGGCCGTTTTTTTTTCAGCGTGTAGATAACTTCAATCCCAGTTTCAGGTGCCACAATTTACGTGGTTACAGCGCTAGTCTAACATGGTCAGACAAACGAAGAATTGTTGGAAAAATGTTTGATAATACAGATAAAGCATTGTTTTAAAAAATTATGTGTGTTTAAAAGTCTACTACTGGAAAGGAAAGCTCTTATTTGCAAAACTACTATTGGCACGTTTTAATGTGTCTGGGCAAAGAAATTATGATTTTTGGTAGATATTTTGTTGCTAAATGCCCGTTATATATAAATGTTGGAAAAATTATTTTGCGGGGTTCTATGAAATAATGCCCAATTTGGGTTAGGTTAAGGTAATGGCCTTTGATGGTGCAATGGTCAGTGGGCGCACCTCTTGTACATGAGATCATAGGACCCTGTAGGTCCCAATCAGTGATTATACAACTAGAAAGCGTACAGCTCACTCGTTGTGAGAAGCTCTCCCCAATTCCTTCATGGGATGTAATGGGAAATCATTCATTTTATCATGTTAGTTGCACATGTTGTCGTAGGGGCTTCCCTCCTCTTTCTGTGTCTCATGTTAATGGCTTTATTCCATTGCAAACACGTTTTTCTTATTAACTCAAAATCAAATATTTATATTTTTGTTACTGGTCTACGATTTTGGTTGGCCTCTATTTTGCTTTTGTTTGGGTTTCTTCTTGTTCCACCTGATTTTTCCACGGGAGTCTTACACTCAGTTGCCAGCTATCAAATAATTTCGGCGCTGTTTCAACCTTATTCACTCTACTCGCATGTCCTAGCCAGTGGAATGGTACATTGATGACAGGATACAGGTGTAACAGCTTACAGTTGATCTAACTTCCAATACGAGTGCCGTTTCGTCTGCTTGCGAGATGAGTCAGGTTTCTGCGCCATAAGAGCAGACAGGTGTACAACCAGAGATTAAATTTTTTAAAAAGGCAGCTCTCTGAAATTTGACAGCGAAACAAAGGGGGAAAGCATTATAAGGGGGAAAACTCATTACAAATATAGGAAAGGTTATAGTGAGACCGCTCGCGAACTCCACGGAATTATCGGTCGTGAAAGTGCAACCAATGTGTCAACAATTCCAAAAGTGATCAAAAAATTCGACAACAATGGGTTGATTACACTGCAATAAAATTTAGGTTTTTGCTTTGGGGGAGGACGAGTCCTGATCTAAATGATCACACTACGTGAGTAATTTGGACCGCTGTGTACCTATACTTTTTATATGGTCGTGGCAAATTTGAATTTTCTTATCCGATACTGTCCGAAACAAGTTTAAAAATCTAGTATAAATATCGAATTGACCGAATTCTTGTGATAACATGCCTGCAGTGAAATGTGACAAGTATTATTTTCATAGAATATTTGAATGCTCTATTTCAATGCTTAAAGGGTCTTTTCGTCCTTTGTTCAAAAAGTACCAAAAATTTACAATACAATGACCAGCTACGGATTCAGAATGTTCCACAAATTAATTCCCCAGTAAATTTCATTACGTCACACCCATATTGACCATTTCCGGATATTTTACTCCATTCTTAATAAAAACATGTCTACCTTACACAGCAATAAAAAATATCATCACTTGATGAAATAAATTGATTTTTTTTTGAAATTAAATCGAACAAACTTTACCAGCTGTATATTCAGCAAACCAACCGCTTCGCAGCAAACCATGGTACGATGAAGAGTGTAGCATTGCAAATGATGAAAATAACGCTGCAACCATGCCAATGCTTCAGTCAATTGCAACGCGAGCTGTGAAAGGAAGGAGGTAAACCGTCTCTTGGTTTCGGCAGTGGCGAAGGCGCGACAGTAAGATAATTGAGAAATACAGAAGGAAGAACGAAGCCCGAAAATTCTACCAAAAAGTCAAAAACGGAACTAATGGACATGGCTCAGTGCCAACTTTCTATAAAAACAAGGAAGGAAATTTCACCACAGATGTGCAGGACATGTTGGGAATATGGAGAGATCATTTCTGTGCCCTATTGGTACATGAGACTTTCAGTGACGATGGGAAAATCGACACAATCCTAACCAAGATGAGGTCAGTAGACATATTGTCCGGCTTAAGAACAGCAAAGCCGCTGATGAAGTGAGCTGATAAAGTGCATGCATCAGCTCATTAGCAAAATTTGGATAGATGAAGGCATGTCCGGCGATTGGAGTCTCAGTGTACTATGTCCTATATTCAAAAAGGTGGCCCGAGTCTGTGTACCAACTACCGTGGAGTAAGCCTTGTATCCATAGCATACAAGGTTTTATCAATTATAATGTGCGAAAGACTAAAACCGATTATATCTGACCTGATTGGTCCATACTAGGGTGGCTTTTGGCCTAGAAAATCGACAACCAACCAGATTTTCACGCTACACTAAATCCTGGAGAAGACCTACCAAAAACAAATCGACACCTATCACCTATTTGTCGATTAAAAGGCGACCTTCGATAGTCCGATACGGGAGAAACTCTACGAAGCAATGTCTGACCTTGGTATTCATGCAAAACTCATACGCCTTTGCAGGATGACCTTGACAAACACCAAAGCCGCAGTGAAAATTGATAAGGATCATACCGAACCTTTCAAAACTAAGCGAGGCCTCAGGCAAGGCTGCACCCAATCGTGCGATGTCTTTAACATCTTAATGGAGAGCATTATGGGAAAAGCTGCAGTCAAAATGAATAATAGTTGTTAAACAATGAAGAGCAGAAGACTTCCAATTTTCGTATATGTTGCAATTGCGCAACATAATCGGCTCTAGGAAATATGTTTCCATTTCTATTTCGAAAACTGATTAGGTTTGATTTTCAGTTGGAGTGGGCATTGTGTCATTGTGGGGATGACTTTGATTTTTAATTTTTTTCACTTACTCTTGGTGTTGAAATGGAACAGTTATTGTTGCAGTCATCAACATCTGAGGCAAAACTATCTTTCAATTCACTTAATGAAAGTTGGACTTAAAAAAAATATAAATTTAATGTTTACTTGTGTAGACAAATTATTAAATATCAAGTAGTGTACCTGGTACTCATTTAAATATTTATTTTTAAATCGTGGTAAAAGACCAAAAAAAGACCCCTGTCTCCCAGTTTTTCCCAAAGCCATGGACTTTTTTTTATGGGCCCCCAAAGATTTGGAGCCTTGGTGTCATTCTTGCAAAAAAGTGATCATTTTGTCAGGCTCATATCTTCAAAATCGTTCGGAATTTTGATTTACTCTCTGAGGGAAAGTTGTAGCTCTTATTATAAAACACAAAAATTAAAAAGTTGACATATAAAGTCAAAAAAACTTCATCTTCAAGGTCAAAATCGAAAAACCTTTAAAAAATTTGATTTTGTTTAACTTTTTTTCCCATGATCAGGTCCATAGGTACCACACGGTTCAAAATTCAAGGAAACAATCAACTACAAAAATGTACCCAAGATATCAGTAAACAACTTTCGAGAACATATGAATTTGATAGGAATGATTTTTATCACCGTTTACTTCAACATTGAGATACTATGCTATCTCGCCGACCGCAGCAGCACCGGCATAGCGATTTTCACCTTGAGGCTGATATTTTTTTGATTTTATACATTCTCAATTTTTGTTCTTTATAATAAGAGCTACAACTTTCCCTCAGAGAGTAAATCAAAATTCCGAACGATTTGCAAGATATGAGCCTGAACAAATTATCGCTTTATTCCAAAAATTACACCGAGGCCCCAAATCTTTAATGGCCCATATAAAAAGTGCATGACTTTGGGCAAAACTGCGAGACACGGGACTTTTTTTTGGTCTTTTATCACGTAGTGGTGTCCGTATATGGTTATATTTCCATGATTTAAAAAATTACACACAGGGTAATCAAACCTGTTGTACTTGATACATATGTAAATCTATGCTCCAATGGCTTTTCTAAAGCTTCATTGAAATCTTTTATCATAGCTGTTGAATTTTTTATATTTGAGTTTTATAATTGTATTAAAGGTATAATCACTGAAGGAGATGATTGATCTGAAGACATGTCCAATGTAGCTTCGTAGAAGCTCTCTAGCAATGTTATTAATGCTTTAATATTATTCCCCAGCATGTAATACAGAAATTCTCCACACTAAACAGCATAGAGGTTTACGGCTGTACGTTGCCCTAGCACCCTTTCCATCATAAGATATGTATGTGCTGTTCCATCTTGTAGTAATGTCTTGTATCAGTTTATGCCGAACTGCTTGCAATTATTCTTGAATATTTGTAAAAAGACGAGAGGCTTTTTCGGATTTTTAAAATGAGATACAATTTTACGGCATTTGTTAATTAGACTTGTAAGCAAACTGCTTTTATCAATAGCATCATGAATTACTAGTTGTAGTGAGAAACGCATCCAGAATATTGAATATTGCCAAACCACATCGCCGCTCCCATATTTCCGGCGTTATCGCATACTCCAACATGAATACGATCTCCGATTTCCAAATCTTGTAGAATTTCAGATAATTTTTCAAATATTATATTATTACTTGCTGACTCGGCAGACTTTGGCCTGCCCACAAAAAGTATTCAATGATGTCATGGCCACAAATAAATCCACACATTTTATATAGGAAGCACATCATCACAAGAGTGTGCGTAAAACGGAAATGCGTAGATATTTTTCGATGTTTTTTTGGAACGAAGTTATGGGCTAAATGAAAACATTTAAACAACCTTTTTTTATCAACTTTATTACAACCCAGTATTATCAACTATATTGGGTACTTTTGCTTTGGTTTGTGTCTAGACTAACATATGGAGGGACATTTCTTGTTTAATGGGAAGTGTCTAGGAGGAGCGCCTGTAATCAGTATCGATCTTATATCTATACATATATAAATATAGCTGGACCCGGGAAACTTCGTTTAGCCTTTATAGTTTTTGTAATGCACAAGGGTGAATAAAATTATTTTGTTCCATTATGTTTGCAGTAAATGAATAGATCTTCTGGCGTTCCGACACGGGATAATGCCACGTTTAGTTGACAATATTTGTTTAGATTTCGATCGTGTGCTGATTTATCTAAAAACCTTCTCAGTAACAATAATAGCTGTACCCGTTGCGCTTCGCACCCCTGCATTGTAATTTTAATGAATCACAATTTTGTTATTTTTGTTTCTATTTATTCAAGTGCTCTAGGATATACAATATGTCTAGTTTTGCCATCTGGTGTAAATGTATATTAGTCGGAAGGTTTACCTACACCTGAACATGCAACATATATTGTCCGTGGGAAAACACGGATTTGTCAAATTTAAGCGACTGCCCTTGCGCTTTATTAATTGTCATCGCAAATGACAACAGAATCGGAAACGGGAATCTTTTGAAATCGATGGGTATGTCTCTAGGTATCATGGGAATGCGTGGAATCAGTACATCAGTTCGTTTATAATTTCCAGTGATTATAGTAGCCTCTATAAGATTATTCTGAATTTTTGGGACCTCAGTGGTATTCATATTCATTCGTACCTGTGGTCACTTTCTTAGCGTCATAATCTGACCTTTTTAATAGCCGTATTTTTATTGGTTTTCCCCAAAAAGTAATTTGCATCATGTCAGTAGTATATGTACCAAACCTCACATTCCTACACTGTATCAAACAACTGTCCGTACACCTGGCAGTTCTGAACGTGTTTCAATGTATCTCAAAAGATATATGGCCGATATGATTCGAAGTTAGAAGCATTGAACTTTTAAAAAAAAATAATTAAATCGAATCGGCTATATATTTTTTGAGATACATTGACCAAACTTGGTTTCCAATAAATTGATTGTGGCATTCGCTGTGTGGCTTGTGGTGACGTCCTGTTGGAACCACATGTCCTCCAAGCCCATATTATTCAATTGGGGCCAAAAATATTCGGTTATCATTGAACGGTAGCCATTCGCATTCACAGTAATGTGCCGGTCTTGATCATCACGGAAGAAGTACGGCCCAATGACGCCGCCGGCCCATAAACCGCACCAAACCGTAATTTTTTCGGGATGCAATGATGAATCATGGATTACGTGCGGATTGCAGTCTGACCAATAACGCATATCTTGCATATTGACGAAGACATTCAGCCAGAAATGAGCCTCATCGCTGGAGACCATAAATTGGACGTAGCGCTCTTAAAGTTGAGGCCACTAACTCCAAATTTCGGTAGTAAATTTTAATAATTTCGACTCGTTGTTGGCTCGTATATCTTTCCATGATGAAATGGCAAACCTTACTGAAGAGAAATGGCAAAAGAGCGGAAAAAATATGGCGTCGTTTGCTGTCCCTATCGATTTACTTTTGTAGCGTCTCTGTTAAAAAACCCTTTATAACGAAGGACTATCAGTAGATCATCAATACCGAATTGTGAAGTTTTCATAACAATCGGTACATTAGAAAAACCGTCAGAGTGATTTTTGAAAAGGGGGCGTGGCACGGCCTGGGTCACCCTTATCATTAAGGGGTTTGAAAAATAGATGACTACCCGATATGCACACAAAATGTCATACATATTGGTCCAGCCGTTTCGGAGGAGTACGGTAACTAACCTTGTGACACGAGAATTTTATATACATATATACAGATTATTATTATAATATTTATTATTTAAATCATGCCTTTATGGTCCTTACCCATAGATGTCCACAGACCCAAGAATAACATTTTCTTTCCTTCCAACTGTTATAAAGTGTGCCGTAAAGCTCAATAACGAGCAGATCTTTGCTCTGCTGGACCAAATATCAGTTGTGAAATTTATTCAGTCCGTTTTAGATATTTGCAATTTAATTTTCTGCTTAACTTTCTCGTAAGTTTTCAACACTAAGTCTCTGAAGAATTTTTAATTTTTAAATTTAGTCTTTGAATCCCAAATATGCGATAATATTGGTAGGTGTAAATTCCGCTATAGTGTATTTTATATGTTGTTAAATTTTGCATGCTCTCAGTAGAGATCTGAAAGAAAAATTTTCGGCTTCGGCTTCGGCTAATCGGCCTCCTTTTGCCGAATTCCGAATGCAGTCCGATTACCGGGTGTTTGGCCGAAGTCCGAAGCCGATTAATCGGTCGAGCTCTAATATGCAGAAAAGCCCCAAGCCAATGCGGCTGCCATTCGAGAATTGGGTCGCAACCAAATCGCAATATAATTTGCTGTTGTAGCAACAACTGAATACAGTGCGGTAAGAATTTCGCACGGAAGTTGGTTTGGTTTGGGGGAGTGTTTTAATCGGAAAATTTTGCGAAATTTTTTATTTAGGCTTGATTACTGGAAAATATAACTGTGAGTTATTCACAACAACAGGTGAAGTTTGCCGCAGTAAGAGATCCTTTATAAATCAATATTTGAATAACTTTCATGCTTCAAATTAAATTTTAAGCCAACATAGGTTAAATTCAAATCTTGATTCCAATTACGTTGGCAATTGTGTTGAATTTACTCATTAGCCATTTGTTACATACAATTTAACAAAATTATGACATTTGTCTTTTTTATTAGATTAATTCGACCTCAAAGCTTTTTTTGCTCCTCCCCAATTTCTAGGTCATTAGAGTAAACTACTCTACATGCTGGCATACCTACACAGGAATTTATATTCAACCGCGTTTTTAAAATCTCGCTTTATTTGCTGACATCCTGTCAGCATTCTCGTCATTCCACACACACACACACACCACACATTTGGTTTAGTTTAAAGTGGTGGTGTTCCCTCTTTTCGTCGTCGTTGGCTTCTTTTTTATGGCCACAACCACTAACTGAGCAAATAAAGTACCACACGGGCCGGGCCAACAAACCTCCGCAACAATTACGCCGTCTATGGGGTGTGTTGCAGCAGCAGCAGCAACAACAACATCAGTTGTGGCAGCACCATTGCCGACCGACAACAACATTACAAAGGCAATTAGAATAAATTTGTTAGTGGTGAATGAAGAAAATTGTACCATTACCCTAGTACAACCCAATCACACGCTCTGGAAAACTCATGCAGGAAGTCCAACTAAAAATCACCTTCAAACGCAGTTCAAAATGGAATACTCGTATTTGGAGCTGTACAAAAAAAAAAAACGTGCAACCACCTTATGTTACGCCCATTTATATGTAAATTGTAAGCCACAACATTTGACGAGTTCCCACTCCTATTATGGCCATCATCTTTGGCCACGTTTAGTGTGCCACATCGTTGTGATGCTGCTGCCCCAGTGATAGGAGTATGTGTGATGGACAGTGGGTGAAAATGTTTTGTTATCCCAATAAAAAGTCAACACTGATAGATTTCAATATTTAGCGCATTATATTCTCGAATACTCTTGTGTTTGTAACAAAGGCTATGAGCCGAAGTTTGTTACTAAAAACAGATCAGACGTCCTTGATGCTACATTTTGCATCGCACGATATCTTTGAGTTATTAAATGAATGAAGGTATCAATAGAGCATTCGGTTTCCTATTTCCCTTTACATAGAGGTATCATTCTCGCAAAACATTTTTAATTTGTCGGTTCAAAGGCACGATACTACACCAATCTGCACCAACTACAAACAAAATTTGTGGGTTAGTATGAAATCCATTCACTTCTCCTGAACTAGTGAAAGCAATTGAGCCTGACTTACTTTCTGATGGTACAACAACAGGCATCAACAGGTCATTTGATGCCACATGTCCCAGCGATAAAAAAAGTCATCCATGGTGGAGCAAGGCCACGCAAATCCTAAAAATCATAATGCTTTTTATAAATAGAAAGTAATTTCCCATTACTTCCAATGGTGGGACAGGGGAAAGCATATCAGAATTTGTAAGCTGTGCGGTTTTTAGGACCTACTGATAAGACCTACTGTTTTGTAGCGGTTCCGAGAGGGTTCTTAAGAAGCCTTTTCATGGATAATTACTCGATAGTGTCACCCTTATTAAAAGTTGTGACTGTCGTCGAAAAAGTTGTGGCGAGGTCAGACCACAGGCATCACAAAAAGGCGAAATTTTCGCGGATAGACTAGAATATATACAAACTAAATCTTAATGAAACAACAATTAGTTAAAATATTTATAGAGAAGGACTGGAAAACATTATTGTGACGGAATTTAAAATGTATCTGATACTGATCCAGACTGCGTGGAGTCCTCCCAACTATTACCACCTCCCTGGGAAACCCAAAAACACAATACACGTCAACCACGTCATCTTGAACGTTGCGTAATATTTAGTAGCAAATGAAACAATACACTGGCAATAGGACATTTTAAACTGCACTAATCTCCAAGCCCAGATGCAGCACCACAGGAGTTTATAACAGTTAAAAGACTAAAAAGACTACAAACTTGGCTTCATGAATCCTAAACTGTCATACTCCCGATGGGGAAGACAATCGTAAGCTGGTTTTCAGTCCAGAAGTGGGGAAATTATCAGATCTTAGTTTGGAGAAATTTAGTCCAATTAGCCATGCCTCTTTCCTCCTGAAGACATTGGAAAGTATGATGGACTAATATCTTCGCACGTCCATAAGTACTTCTCAGCTGCTCCAAGGAAAGTCAGTATATCTAAAGCAGGACATACTAATTTGTCAAAATGGTTGAAGATTTTAATAAACTCCTTCACGGATAGACAAAATCGACTCTGGTCGACATTCTACGTGGACCCTGAGATCATGGACCAGGAGTTCATTGACTTGCCAATTGGATACATAACTCGAAGGTGCATAACCTCGTCTCTGGGTGGCATGACCTTAAATGAAGATATGAAACGAGGAATCCCTGAAGGGGACGTCCTTTCACTACTTCTTTACAGTAAAGTGCATAACTTGAGTTTGAGGCATCAGGCAATTGCAGTTTTGGAAAAACACCCGTTGACATGTACACGCTGAAAAATCGGTCGTTTTTTGTTGTTTGGATGCAAATATATCATTTGTTTGGAGCTTATCGCAAATATAATATACTTGTGCCCAAACGCAGTGTGTTGGCAATTCAATATTACATGTTTGAGACACAATGATTTATATGTTATAACGTATGTGTTTGCGACCCAATTATATCTATGTTTGTTATACTAATACAGCCGTGTTTGTTGCACTGCAAGGGAATAAAAGAGGGACAACGAGTGTGTATATCTAGTAAGTGTGTATGTGTTTCGCATATATTAATGTGTGCTACCAGACTGAGAGATGATTGTGAGGAAAGAAACTGGAGAGAGCAACAACGTGAATTCCTTTTTCTTCCCGAGCCTCTACTGAAAAAATCTGAATGGCGCACCATTTGTGAAATATAATAGAAAAAACACAAGTAGTTAATATACGCGTGTCTTGCATGAACTAGATTTGTATATAAGTATATTGTTCTTGTACCAACGCATAGTGAGAACCAACGCACAGCTGAAACCATCCGAAAACAAAAACGAGAGGGACAACAAAGAAAGGAGAACCACAAGAGCAGCAGATTCTCATTTCATAAAAAAGTAATGCATTCAATGCAAGTAAATGTAAAAAGGGTAATTTTAAATATTTAAATTTTTTGTATTTATTATTTATTTTAATTTTAATAAATAAAGAAAGAAAGAATATTTCGTTTCTAAATATTATTATGTTTGCGAGAAAATATGCATATGTTTCCACGTAAGTATATGGAGGTTTGGGGGAAACACGCATATGTTTCCACGTAAAAGAATACATATTTATCTGTAAACATGTTAATGTTTGCATATAAATTCACCTGAGTTTGGGACTAGCAAACAAATAAATATTTGAATTGCGTTTCAAATAGAATCGCGATATCAATAGAATATGTTACAGAGGCCGTTGTTCAGCGTGTAGGTAATGAAAATGATTTGTATCGCAGGTGTACTTATAATTTGCCAACCCGTACTGAGGGCCTGGAGATTTTCGCTACCGATTGTCGGTAGATTTGCAGTGCAGCCAAATGGCGATGACGTCAGATATCGGTCTAAGACATTCGCCGCGAAAGACTACCAGCCCCTTAGGTCACAAAAGTGTTGTAAAGGATCTGCAGGAATCCACTTTAGAAGAGGCCGTTCAGGTGAATGATTTAAGAAGATTGTTGGTTCGTCAAGGACTAACTTATATTTTTTCAGCCATATCCTGGAACTTCGGGTTATCTATGTTAAAACAGTCTTCGAATTAGTTCGTTCACAAGTTGGACCCAAACCAAAGTCTGCCTCAAGGCTAGAGAACGGGAAGGCAAATTTAAATCTGGTGGCAAATGTACCAGACACCTGAGCTAGTTCCTAATTTGAAAGTCGTTTCTCGGGCCGCTGTCCGAGAAATTAAACTCTTATGCAAGTTTCGGATAGTATTTCTTTTCACAGGATAATAATGATTATAAATGGTGTCTCAGTAAGAATGCACTTTTTAACTTTTATTTTATTTTTTTTTTAAATCGAGCGAATCCATCGCCGCCACTCTTACCCGCCCCTACCGACCGAGAGGGCCACGTCCCCATAACGTGAGGACAGTGTACACATTACAGACCGGTCTATAACGGCAGAGCAAGGATCATAAGTTCACACGTTACAACCAACTACAGAAATTCTTCACCAGTTGGTATTACACTAACATAAAAAAGTATAAAAGCACATCACGAGATATTAACATAACAGACTTCATAATATATAATAATTACGAGCAAAACGAAAACCAAATTATAAATCAGACCAGATAGTAAGGATAAAGTAAATTAAATTTACATATGTATGTTAATGAATATACAGCACTAATGCAATCGGTTCAAATGACAAATTATGCTAGACTTTGTCGTTTCCCAACAACCTGTGAAATCAATAAACTGATATAGCTCATTAAAGTCACGACACATTCTCCTAACTGGATCAAAGGACGCATAATTCAAACGCTGAAACTCGATGTGAATGAGTTTATAGTACCTCGTGGGTCTCAATGGGACATTCATGAAAATCCTAGATAACAGAAATTCAGAACATATACATCCATCAATTATCTTCAAAACTGTAATAGAGTTTATCATGGTACGTCTACTACTAAGAGTCGGCAATCTGATCAATGCTAGTCTACTGCTATACGAAGGAAGATTATGGTTCGGGTTCCATTGAAGATTTCTCAGACAAAAAATGAGAAACTGTTTCTGGGCCGATTCAATCATATTAACATACAAATTGTACTGAGGGTCCCAAACAACTGATCCATATTCGAGAATAGGGCGGACTAGTAAAGTAAAAAGATTTTTCGTAACGTAGGGATCTGAAAATTCCTTTGCCCAACGTTTAATAAAGTTCAGTACGCCATAGCCTTGTTCACCATCGTAATTATGTGGGAGTTGAAATTCAATTTCCTGTCCAAGAGAACACCAAGATTAACAAATGAATCCACCGATTCAAGAACATTGCCACCTAAAATGTATTTTGCCGAAAATAATGATGACCTAGAGAACAGCATATGCTTACATTTCGTAAAATTAGGCTCCATCAAATTGGTCTCGCACCACGTCTGGAAAGTAGACAAATCCCTCTGAAGTAAAGAATATTGACAAGGATCCTTGTAAGAAAAATAGATCTTCACGTCATCAGCGTACATTAACAATTTAGAGTGCATTATGGAGGCGGGTAAGTCGTTAATGAATAACAAAAATAGAACCGGCCCAAGATGACTGCCCTGAGGCAACCCAGATGACACAAAAATAGATCTTGAGAATGATCGACCAAATGATACCATCTGTTCTCTGTTCATTAAATAAGAACTAATCCAATTCAGCATGTTACAATTAAAACCCATTGCCCCTAGTTTATATAATAACAAATTGTGGTTAACTTTATCAAAAGCCTTACTAAAATCGGTAAAAATCACATCAGTTTGATCTCCATTAATAAAGCCGTCAATAATAGAAGAGGAAAACTGAAGCAAATTAGTCACGGTGGAACGACCCTTCCGATTTGGTTGAGGATTTTCTGAGCCCAAAATTCAAGATTTTTGTGTATTTCCGAAGCTATCCAGATGTAAATGCGCTTTTTTGAAAAATTTTCATTAACTTCACTTTCCTCCATTACCCATTGATCGAATTGTCGTCGCTTTCTAGGGCCGGCGGGTTTGTACTCCTTAATTTTGTACGCATGAAGGAGGACGTCTGTTGCCAAAACTATGATAGCTGCGTTGTTCTTCGTGAAATTTGAAATTGTTTAGAAAGATGCTGAATTGATGTTATCGTGTTTTCGTCGACATTCTCTATTACCGCAGCAATGTTTTCAAGAGACCGACCGGTACTTTGACGCACAGGAGTCTTACTGTAATTTACCGACCCAGTTTCTTCAAATCTTTTGACCACTCTTCGAATGGTTGACACATTGTGTGCACTTTCTCGACTGAATATACATCGAAGTTTGCGAGCGGCCTCAGCATAACTTTCCAAATTTTTTAATAAGTTTTCACAATTATTACACGATGTTCTTTCGCAAAGCGCTCCATTTTTAATAATGGGAATAAACATATATGACAGGCGCCAAATTTCGGAGTTGCCACTTGCACACAAAAAATTATGAAAAATATATTTAAAAAGTGCAGTCTTACTGAGACACGCTATATAAAGAAATACACGATATTCGGAAACTCTAAATTTAAACTATTTTTACGAAAAAAAGTTGGTAAAGTACCCTTGACTTGTTTCACTAACTGAAAAACTGATATGTTATCTGAAAAGGAATTACAACTTTCTGTTGTTAATCCCCAAATGATTTATAGTATCTCCAAACTCAAAACGTTTACGAGAAACGTAAAATATATGCGGCAAACATACCTTCATACCGTGTCAATTATTTTGATGTGTTAACATCTATAGGCACGGGTAGGTATCTAACAAAGTAAACATATGCAAACAACACACAGCGCTAGCTTCACTTACGAGGTTGTTGTACAACAATAGTCTCTGCCTGAAAATAAGTATGATGGTATTTCTGGAGCGGTAGTGGACCACCAAGCAGGTCGTCGTCGGCAAAGAGTATTGAATAGAATAGAGAACTCATCGAACGAATTGTATGACTCAAAAGCACTGGCGACATCTGGCGAATGATTCAATACGTGGTACTCTCTTTTGGTCCATTCATAATTTTGATGTGAAAAACTTATGCCTTTTGATACATTTATGCTTTTTGTATTGTTTTATATAATTACATTGCCGAAATGAAATATTCTATAGAGAGTATAAGACTCGTTTATGCTCTCTCTACATGAGAGCGAAAAAAGAATGCAATAAGTTCTCTATACTATTCAATACTTTTTGTCGTCGCCCTGCTTATAACAAAACAAAAACAATTATTTCAGTGAGCTAAATATTGCTTTATATATTTTAACAATATTACATCTAATGTTAAAGCAGAGGTAAGAAAAAAGAAAGCACAATAGCAAAAGAGCCTTCAGAACAAAAACTGTTCTATTTTTGTATTATCCAATGTAACATTTACTAATGTGTTCATAGAAATCAAACAGGTACCGTGTAACAAAAAGGTGCTAACACATTGCCCGTGAGTTCGAACACTCATAGATTTTTTTTTTAGAAATCTTTTTATGATACTTTATGGTTATTTTTAAATTTGCAAGCCATCCCCAGGAAGGTAATATCATTGTCTGTAAATTTCCAGCACATAGGATATAGTTTTTTGCGGAGAATGTTTTCTCAATGACCATACCTCTTTCACCCACTGTGCCTTTGTAATGCTGTAGTCTGCTCAGCGATTAAACTTCGTTGATGGCCATTGATGGCTGTACTGTTACGCGTGGTTGCGATCACTGTGTATGGAAATTCATTTTATTTACTCATCGAGTCGAATTTTTTCCTTCTGCGTCTGTCGTTTCTTGTTTGCATATTTTATTAAAATGATTCTTACTATTTCTTACTCTTCCCAATTGCAGTTGTAGTTGATGATGAGCTACGCTAGCATTATACAGTCAAGTTGAGTTGTGATGCGTGGCGGGACGCGACGAGACGGGAGGATGTGATGCGAAGCTTCATTGTAAGTCTCGTCTCCTTTTTGCTGATGCGTTCCATCCTGCGCCGTTATGAACACATTATTTTTATGGCCAAAAATTCACTGGCACTCAGTTAATGACTTAATTTTACACTCGTTCAAGTGAAAAATTACAATGAAGTCATTTGGTCTGAAGGCGTGTGCAGCCAGAATAGGTGTGGGGTTTTTGTTTAATCTTTATGTCATTTACGTGGTGATTTAAAATTTTTTAAATATTTTTTAAATTTCTTCCCCAAATGTCAGATTTAAATGCTTAAGAATTCTAGTATTTAGACAGTATTAAATAGTAACTGGAGCTAAAGTGTAGTGGGTCAAGACCAATGGCAGATAGAACCTGAACAAAGTCAGCTGATGGGCCAAACAAAATACTTGCGTGCTCTTACTTCTAACTTGCTTTGGAAATTGCGTTCATGGCTGAATACCACTGATATACAGGAAATTTTAATGATGCACATAACTCATTTTTTTCACAAACAAAAAAGTTTGGTTAATGTGTTTGAGTTTCAAATATGAATGAAACATATGTAGAGTAATTGGAATGTAGTTAATGTGAAGTTAATGTGATTTAAATATGTTTGAAAGGTATGCAGATTTTGAGACACGGAGTATTTTAACAATTATTACAAAACAAAATAGCAAAATCTGTATTGCTCCAGGGCTAAGTTTGCCAAAGCCTATAGTACCAGTTGAAAAAGAAAAAGAATAAAACGTTCTATTGATTATCAATGACATCTGAATCGCAGAACCAAAATATGGTCTCCGAAATTGTTGGAGATATCTTTCAATAAATAAAATAAATAGATAAAATGTGTACATATGTCTAATGTTCCAATGGCCGTAACTCTAAAACAAATAATGATTTTTGATTAATGTTGATTGCAAATGTTGTTCGATATCTTATAAAGGATGTCTCAGTCAAAATTCACTTTTTCATTTGTATTTTTGAAATTTGTAAAGGGTTTTTCAACAGAGACGCTAAAAAAGTAAATCGATAGGGACAGCAAACGACGCCATATTTTTCCCCGCTCTTTTGACATTTCTCTTCAGTGGTTTGCCATTTCGTCATGGCAAGATATACGAGCCAACAACGAGTCGAAATTATTAAAATTTACTACCGAAACTTGGAGTCAGTGGCCTCAACTTTAAGAGCGCTACGTCCAATTTATGGTCGTCATAATTTCTGGCTGAATATCTTTGTCAATAAGCAAAATATGCGTTATTGGTCAGACAGCAGTCCACACGTAATCCATGATCATTGCATCCCGAAAAAATTAAACCGTAATTTAAATTGTTTATGGGCCGGCGGCGTCATTGGGCCGTACTTCTTCCGTGATGATCAAGACCGGCACATTACTGTGAATGCGAACCGCTACCGTTCAATGGTAACCGAATATTTTTGGCCCCAATTGGATAATATGGACTTGGAGGACATGTGGTTCCAACAGGACGGCGCCACAAGCCAAACAGCGAATGCCACAATCAATTTATTGGAAACCAAGTTTGCTGAATGTGTTATCTCAGGAAATGGCCCAGTCGATTGGCCGCCTCGGTCGTGCGATTTGACGCCGTTAGATTATTTTCTGTGGGGTTACGTCAAGTCTATGGTCTATGCCAACAAGCCAGCGACAATTGATGAACTTCATACGAATGTCGAACGTGAAATTGCAGCACTATCGTCCGATTTATGCTTGAAAACCGTCGAAAATTGGGTGTAGCGTCTGGAACTCTGCAAGCGTGCCCGTGGTGGCCATGCAAAAAAAAATCGAGTTCTATACATAGTGGCATCGAACGTACTTTCACAGGAATACAGAATTTCATTGGTATCTAAAACCGGTTTTGTTTTATTTAATAAAACTTTTGTAGCGATCTTATTGAAAAACCCGATATTTCATGTATTTTTGAGAAAGTTGTAATATTTTTATTGGGTTGGAAAGAAGACATGCTCCGATTAAGTACACGCTGAAAAATCTGTCGTGTTTTGTTCTTTGCATGCAAATATAACACGTGTTTGGAGCTCGTCGCAAATATAATCTACTTGTGTCCAAACGGATTGTGTTTTCTATTTAATACTACATGTTTGAGACACAATGGTTAATATGTTATAACAAATGTGTTTGCGACCCTAATATATCTATGTTTGTGATACAAATACAGCCGAGTTTGTTGCACTGGTTTTCCCCCTTTCTAGAGCAAGAGAATAAAAGAGGAGCAACGAGAGTGTATATCTTGTAAGTGTGTGGGTATCAAAAGCGCTGGATCAGTGAAAAAAATAAACAATTGCTCGGACGTTTAAATGTTTTGTGAAGTTGCTTTGGTTTTTGTGTTACGAATATATGAATGTGTGCTACCAACGTGAGAAACGATTTTGAGGAATGATACTGGAACAACGTGAATACCTTTTTCTGCCCAACCCTCTACTGAAAAAATCGGAATGGCGGACCATTTGTGAAACCAAAGTGATAACCAACGCATAATTGAAACCTCTGAAGACAAAAACGTGAGAGACAACGACAACAAAGAAAGGAGACGGGAGCAACAGATTTAAATCAAAACAAATAATGCATTGAATCCAAGTAAATATAAAAATGGTAATTTTAAATATTTAAATTTTTTGAATTAATTATTTATAAATGTTATATTGATAAAATTAATTATTATAAATAAAGAAAAAGAAAGAAAAATTCGTTTCTAAATATTATTATGTTATTATTGATAAAATTAATTATTATAAATAAAGAAAAAGAAAGAAAAATTCGTTTCTAAATATTATTATGTTGGGGAGAAAATACGCATATGTTTCTACGTAAGTATATGGATGTTTAGGGGAAACACGCGAAAGCTTCCACGTAAGTATATGGATGTTTGGGATGAAGCACGCCTATGTTTCCACGTAGTAGCTTACAAATTTGTCAATATACATCCTAATGTTTGCATTTAAATACACCTGAGTTTGGGAGTTGTAAACACATTAATGTTGTGAAGTATGTTCCAAATATATACATGGTTCCTGCAGGATATATTTGTTAGACTATGTAACAGAGGCCTTTTCACCGTGTACTGAATAAAACATCAGTTGCAGAAAGAACACGGCTCTGATGACAGACCATTAATATTTTCATGAAATTTTCCATGACCTTTACACAGACATGTGGCTGTATCTCGCCGATGACGCGTTGGATCTCGGACTTGAACTCAGGAATTGCTTCTGGTGTATTCGCATACACCTGAGATTTCACAAAATCCCAAAGAAGCTAATCGCGCGACGTTAAATCGCATGATCTTGTTGATCAGTTGACATAAGAATTTCTTGAGACAGAATTTCTTGAGATAATTTGAATTTCATCAGAATTTCTGGAAAGTGGATATGAACCATTTTAGGCTAAAATGAGTTTTATGATGTTTACTATTCCCTGCTGCTTTACGCATCGTTAGGTATGAAAACTGTACATATATTCGCTTCGTATTATTTGCGCTAGATGTCAATAGCTATACGAAAAAATCATATCTAGTATTCAATGAGTAAGAAAAGTGGCTATGAACAGGATATCGATGGCTTAATATAAAAAGGGCCTAACTCGATTTTTTGTTACTTGACAGGAGAAGGAAAAAACTTAATAAAATCTGTAAAACTTCAGATACAACATAAAGTTTTAATGCAATTTCCAAAAATGTGTTGCTCCTTTTTCTTAAAAATTGCATTAAAACTGTTTTTGTATCTAAAATTTTATGGATTTTATTAAGGTTTTTCCTTCTCCTGTCAAGTAACAAAAAATCGAGTTAGGCCCATTTTATATTAAGCCATCGATATGTACAGTTTTCATATCAGGTTCATATCCACCTTTCATTCTCACGTCTTCAATTATAACGCGTTATTCCTTCGTAAAGTCGCTCCATTTTTAATAATCGCAATAAATATATGTGACAGCTGCCAAATTTTAGAGTTGCCACTTGCACACAAAATTACACTGAATTAAAAAAGTGCAATCTTAATTTTAAAATATTTCATTTAAAGACTAATAGCTAAAATCTGTCCATAAATTAGGCAAGCCCTCGTATTACCTCTGTGAGCAATAACAAAATTCAAATTCAAATCCAAGCAAAATCAATAAATCGTATAATTCATTTATACATTCGCCTCTAGATGTTGACAGTAGTAAATCGTTAACACTTCAAGACCATTTCCTTAGCTGATTTTAACTGTAATTTTCAAACAATTCCATTCTTGCCATCATCATCCATCGCCTAAACATCTGCCCTTTTGTCTAGGTAGCCTGACAATGTGCAGTGTGCATTGAATGTTTAGTGGGACAGACACACAGACCTCTTAGACTGGACACTTTTTGGATCTGCTGTGGACTTTTATCTGCATAGCTACTAAGTTTACACCTTCTAGCCATGCTGTTGTCTCCTTTTTTTCTCTCCTTATTTTGTCAGATTTTGTACAAAAGTTATCGGTGTCTGCTCACAATGTCATAATGTCTTCTTTAGATAAAATCCTGAATTTTTTCCGTTTTTTCTGTCTTTTTTTTGCTGTTGGAATGAAAACAACTTTCAATAATGCTCTCCAGACTAGAATAATTGTTTTCTGTTGCTGTTGTTGTTGTTCTTGTTGTTGGAGCATTAATATTCAATGAGTTGTAGAAGGTTGTAAAAGGTGCATGTGCACTGTGAATCCTCGTCTGCTACTGCAACACCTGCCCGCCCGACCCTCTTGGTATGTCTGCGTCAGATTATGTAAAGTTATGTAAATATTTGAAGTTTTCAAATTAAATGTTTTCTTTTTTTCGTTAAATATGAAAAAGGGGGTCCTTTTGTGAGTAAGGATGTGAGTGCCTTCGCTTGTTCTTTTAAACGTGTATAACTTGTGTATAAGAGCGGAGAATGGGTGATATTTAATTGAATAATAAAATAATTTCTGCATGTGGCTAGTAGACATTTGTGCATGGGATTTTTTAATTTGCAATAGATTTTAATTTGCAGAACTTTATATAAGGAAAATGGTGACGAAGTGCCATTGTTCAATTTCGCACTTTAACAATTTTGCATGGGTTCGGAAGACGGTTGTTGAGGATTTTGAAAATATTTTTGTTACATGAATGTTAAATGGCAATCTGACTGATTTAGTTTTGAAGATTTTTATACAAATTTGGGCTTTATGTAACATAATATATCTGGTTTGAAATCAAATATTTGCTATTAAAAATTATATTACTAGACAAGATATTCTTTGAAAATAAGTGAAATGGATTACTAAGATGGAACGTTGGGAATATTACATCAGCACTCTTCTCCTCAAGTAGTTGAATTTCAAATACGTTCTCAAAAGGAAACAATTTATATCGAACGCGATTGTCATTGCAAAACATATTAGTATTTAGTCTAGTCGTCTTTAACACTTTAGATCATATTACAAAATGCAACATTTTTGAAGCAAGTTTACTTTATTTTATTGAATATTTTACAACCTCATGAGGTCAGATGCCTTAAATATATATTAGTTTAACAAATAAATAAACAAATTAAACAAATATTATCATATTTCTCCAACTGGTTATGTCCTTCGCCTTTTCTCGGCAGTTGGTAACACTGGGCTTGGTCTTTCCAGCAGAGTATTGGTCGTCCTCTTTTCGTGCTTCCATCAGGTACGTTATCGACAAGCGTTCGCCCTGGCTTATCTTCATCCATTCTGATAACATGGCCTAGCCAATGCAATTGGCCTAATTTGATTCACCTAGCTATGTCCACGTCAGAATACAGATGATATAGCTATCGGTTCCAATGACGTCGGTACTCGCAGTTTTCTTTACCAGGCCCACATATTTTATGGAGAATTTTTCTCTCGAATAATGTTTTGCATTCGCTTGGTATGGCCCAAGTTTCGGATCCATATGTCAGCACAGATAAAATGAGGGTCTGGTATAGCTGAACTTTTGGGCTTTGTTATTAAACTGGACTTTGTTCTTTAACTGCTTGCTGAGCCCAAAATAGCATATATTACCCCGATAGGTGGAACAGACACACGGATCACCCTTTTTCAATACAGGTCATAATACACTGGAACTACAATGATCAGCTATAGAAGGCACACTGTCGTAACCAATCATTAACACCTGATTTTCAGTGGAAGAATCTGAGTGGAGTAGTGCTGAAAAGTGATGTCTCCACATTTTAAGCACATACTGCTGAAAAATAAAGGCCTCTCTAACATGTTCTCCCAAACATAGTCTGCAGGAACCACACTTCAAACATTAATATGTTTGCAGGTCCCAAACTCACTTGTGTTTAAATGCGTTATGTTTACTGGCAAACATGTATAGTTTTACGTGGAAACTAAAGTATTTCCCCCCAAACATAATAATAATATTTAGAAACGAATTATTCTTCGATTTCAATATTTGTATATGTATGTATTATTTATTAAAATTTATTTTAACAATATAGATCCACATTTGTAAATAATTAATACAATAAATTAAAAGATTTAAAACGGCTTTTTTACATTTACATTTTCCATGAAATGAGAATCTGCTGCTCTTTTGCGTCGCCTTTCTTTGGTGTCTCTCACGTTTTTGTTTTCGGAAGGTTTCAGCTATGCGTTGGTACACAAAGAATATATTTATTTATTTACAATTCTTTTCACTTTGTTGCCCTTTCCAGTTGCTTTCCTCAAAATCGTTTCTCTCTTTGGTAGCACATATACATATATACGAAACACATACACAAAAACCAAAGTAACATCGCAAACCATTTGAGCGTCCGAGCCTTCGTTTATTCTGTTTTCACTGAAAAGGCGCTTTTGATATCCTCTGTCCGATGAAGCATTGGCGACTGAATACATGACACTAAAACTTAATACACCAGCCAAAACAAGAAACACTGACTACATCTGAAATTTGCACGCGTATTCAGGAATATTTATGACTCAGTGACTAAAAGAATAATGCAAAAATACAGATTCACACTTACAAGATACGACTCTCTCGTTGACCCTCTTTTATTATCTTGCTCTCGAGAGAGCATAGACACTGCAACAAACACAGCTGTATTTGTATCACCAACATAAATATATGTGGGTCGCAAACACATTTATTCAAACATATTAATCATTGTGTCTCAAACATATAATATTGAATAGCATACGCAATATGTTTGGATACAAGTACACTATATTTGCGACAAGCTCCCAACACCCTTTATATTAGCACCCAAACAACAAAAAATACAGATTTTATAGCGTGTAGCTAACGGAGTCAAAATTCGATAAACCTTTTAACAATTCTTATATGAATTGGCGGCAGCAGTATATCATCAATATTCTTTATTATCCAAATTTTAACCGGTTTTCGTTTGCGAGAGTTCTTTATCTACAGTCGTTACACTGATAGTGATCGATGCATTACTGTATCATAAATACTCTACTTTCTACTAAAGTACCTCGAAAAAATTGTATGCAAAATATTCCGGAATGGAGATTATGAATGGGCGCCATTGTCAAGTCTGGTACGTCCACCAGCTTTAGTTTCCTGACACAATACGAAAATTTCGTGTTAACACTTTGTGTGCGATTTTCATGAGAATTCAATCATAAATGCTCTACTGTATATTATCTACTTCATTTTTTGAATTCTAAGAACCAAAAAATGGGATTCATAAATTTCAAATGTTCTTTCCCAGCAAGTTGCCCAGTATTGTATATTTCGGTTTTACCATTTGTTCCATTTCACGAGAATTCAATCATATAAAACACCAAATTTTTATTAAAAAACATGCATCCATTTCATATGACTTTTCTGACGTATAAGACGTAAGTATTGTAAATAGGGGTTTGCCAAATCCGTGTCATCAACTACACATGTGTTACTATGTACTTGATTTTCAATCTGATATTTGGAGTAGTGTTTTTAAAATTGATTAAATTCAAATAAAAATATTAATTCCTATTATTATGCAACCCAACCAAAAATCGCAATTGTTGTCGAAAATATGGGCCGAAAATCGTGAAACTGGCGAATATAAGTGACAACACCTACTACGTAAGACTTCTGAAGCTTAGAAAAATGTGTTTGACGTCGTCACTTTCTAGTATATTTGCACAACTTATAGTTATATAACACTAGCTGGTTCGTGTAAAAAGGATGTACAACTAGAGGAGAAAAAACCGAAGCAATGTGGTAACCTTCGTAGAAGAAAACCAAAAAGTCGACGCGATTCACTCAAACGCTTTCGTCTCCCGCGTCACATCTTAATTATTTCATGCTTTTTACGTACTTTATGTAAATTTGTATAAACATGGTTGGAATTTCTATTGGTAGATACTGAAATATCATCAGAAAACTGCTCGTGTATGGAAATAATTAACGAAGAGAGTAAGAGAGAGTGAAGGAAAGCGATGCGCTTCACTCTTTTTTGTTCTCTTCTACGAGGGTTGCCACAGTGCGGTGTTTTTTTCTCTACTTGGACATCCTCTTTGGTTTGCAAACGCATTCCTCTCCCGCGCCACAACTTAATTATTTCATGCTTTTTACGTACTTTATGTAAATTTGTATAAACATGGTTGGAATTTCTATTGTTGGATACTGAAATATCATCAGAAAACTGCTCGTGTATGGAAATAATCAACGAAGAGAGTAAGAGAGAGTGAAGGAAAGCGATGCGCTTCACTCTTTTTTTGTTCTCTTCTATGAGGGTTGCCACAGTGCGGTGTTTTTTTCTCTACTTGGACATCCTCTTTGGTTTGTGTCGTACAGTATTCCGAAATATTGTCGATATCTTGCATCTGCTCCGCTGGTGGTTACATTAGAGCTGTCTTCTCGCGTTGTATTCTTATCCTACAACAGGGATTGATAATAATGCGTGTCATTTTACTCTTCATCTGTGTCGGCATTTAAATCTGAATTGAATGAAACAATTTTTTTTTCAAAAAAATTAACGAGATCTTTCCGGAAATACACGAAACAAATTAATTTATTTCTTCAAAGACGATAGAGAAGTAGACGACCAGTAGTTGTGCGGAATTTGGCAGCTAACGTAAAAGAGAACCAAAAAGTCAACACAATTTTCTCAAGCGCATTTCGCTCTCGTGTTGTATCTTGATTATTTCATTCTTTTTACATACTTTAGTTAATTTTTCTCAAAAGCGATGTACCAAAGTAGTCAGTCACAATTTCTCTTCTCTCGAATGCCAACAAATAAAACGAGTGAAGCCTTAATGATTCTCTGCTCTCGCTTTTACTCTCTTCATTGAATATTTAACAAAAACGATGTATAATTAGACAGTCAAACTTTCTCTTTACTCAAATTCCAACAAACATAACGAGTGAAACCCTAGTCATTCTCTGTTCTCTCTCTTACTCTCTTCATTGAATATTTCAATACACGAGCAGCTTTTCGATAGTGTTATTGTATATATCTATACAAATTCCAACCATGTTGAAGTAAAATGACATAAACTATGCAAAAAGTGTGAAATAATCAAGATATGACGCGAAAGAGAAATGTGTTTGGGTTAAGTGTGACCATTTTTCACATTTGATATGGTTGGGTGAAATAGTAACAAATTATATTGTCTACGTAGAACAGATTAGAGGCAGCTACGTTGTTAGGGTGGCTCGTTTTCAACTCACTGTAATTCGTGAATTCATCGGAGGCTATAAACTCAAAAGAATACGCTAAGCTGCCGCAACGTGATCGGTCGGCGTGTATATCTGCATATAGGTCGTTAACTCTAACGCTATCGTATTATTCTTTCGCACGATAATAATGGTAGCGAAATAAATTTGTTTTTCATTATATATATAGAACAATAGTTTCGTTACGCTACACATACAGAGACGTAAATATTCCTAATAATATTACTAGTTTAAATATTTTTGACCACGCCTTCAGCCTCTCGTAGATACAGAAATATGATATTAAACAAGGTATATATTACATTCTGGTTGGTGAATGAATATACCGACTCCGACTAAGGGACTTCAAGTTCTACTCTAACTCCGGCTGTTTGAATAAACTTTGAATGCCAAAGGTCTGGGTAGTAGTTAACACACAACTAGAATTTTATTGAAAACATTTTGTTTATCACAAAATTATGCTTTGCGCTGCTGATCGGAGTTCACATAAACAGACGACTCCGACTCGTCGCAAAGTTCTTGATATGCGACTCCCAAATTTTGGTACTGACTCCGATTCCACAGCATGGATTACCATTATGATATTTCATCAACTTAATTCGTTGTAGATGTCAATGGCTTAAAATATATTTGGTCAAGGATTTTAAATTGCTTAAATACTAAATAAAACAGCCCGTTTTAAATACGTAGGCACTATGTATATGTTTGGAACACCCATATATTATATTTAATTGCAAGCATTATTTAATTGCACGCATTACTTTCACGAACTGAAGATCGGGTGATTTTTTATTTCTTGTTCTCTGTCACGTCGTTGCTTTCAGCAGTTTGCAACAAATAAAGCTATATTTGGATAACAACAACACATATTATAACCAACAAATCATTGTGTTTCAAACATGTGATATTGAATAGCAACCAGAATTTGTTTGGACACAAGTACACTATATTTGAGACAAGCTACAAACATGTCATATTTTTACCCAAACAACAAGAAAATACCGATTTTTCAGCGTGTGGAATAGTCAGTAGGATTTACCAACTCAAAATCTGAATATTTTTCCAAAGAAGATCTGTCTGGGACAATTGCAAATGTGTAAAGTGAATATTTTTCAATACTTCATTTTTGAAAACTGACTTTTCCAAAAAATTACTCTTTACACAAGACCATCTTTTAATACAGCTTTAATGCAAATAGCAAATAAACACATTCAATTTCCTTTGCCTTAAAATACATGCCTGCCCCGCTGCCAGAGTGTAAGTGGCTTAAAAGCATTTCCATTTCACCAAGCAGCCACTTCACTGCTACTTCTCCTCTCCGGTCGAGCGAACCAAAGACGAAACTACTCAACTAACCACTCATCTGCCATAATGCGATTTTAAAATCGCATTTAAATGTATCCTATATTTAAATATCATTCACTGCCACTCAACATACTTCCCCCGACGTTACCCAAAAAAAGGACATTTTAAGTCTTTGCGGACGGCTCAAGAAAAACTCTGGCAATTGGATCAGCAAAAGGCGAAGGACAGACAGTAAGATAGCCCCACAAACGACAAAACGAGCCAAAGAAATCCAATATTAAAAGAAAATTAAAACAACATTGAAATGCATTTAAGATTTTTGCATAATTTACATTATGAGAGTGAGAAAAGAGAACAAAACGAACAAATCCCAAACGTAAAAACAATTGCTGAAGAATGACCAAAAAACTACATTTTCAACAGGATCACAAGAAAGAAGAATAAACAGTGACAGTACAAAGTCTAAGAAACTAAAGGAAAGAAGAGATTTTATGCATATAAATTGTAACATCAAGAGGTGAAAGTAAATATTTTCACAAACCTATAAGAGAAAGATTTTGACTGAGAGGGATAGAGAGAGAGAGAGGGGGAAAATCACAAAACTTCAAAAGGACAACTACACTTACTTTATCGGCAAAGTGGAAAATCCTTTAACATAACAACAATTTAATGCTTTGCAGATGGACAGCATCACAGATGGAAGGTATCCAACCCTACATCCATCCATGCTTTTTCACTGACTGCATTGTTGCAGCAAATGTCCTTAAATGTTCTTATAATGCGTTGATAATGGTGCTCCTCTACAGGAGTGGGAAAAAGGACAACGGTCGTAAGGAAATTACGAGTGCAACTACAATTCTGTTAAAATATTCAACACCAGGAATTTGTGGTTGATTCGAACTTTTATTTTGATGGTTTCCAGTGGTGGGGAGGGAATCAATTTTTTAGTACAGTGATTTGCATGTTGTCAAGTTGAAGGAACTGGGGAATTTTTTGAAATGTTGTTTTATGCCAAGAAATTTGTAATAAGTATTAACGATAGGTTGTACTATTTTTGAAAGGAAAGTTCAATACAAAAGTTCTTATTTAGAAACGAGAATAATTTTTTGATAATGCATGAGGATGATGAAAAGGGATGATGATCTAACTTAGATCGTAATCACTTGAAAACAAAAATGCCATCATAGACCAGTATACACAAAACTGTTTTTCAATGCGTGATTTTGTCTTTTATTTTGTACATTTCTGGCGCTATTTGTCCTATTTGTGAACTTTGTTGTTGGTACCATCTTTGATTAGTTTTTCTGGATTTTTAGTGCAATTTTTTGGCAAATATTACCTACTTTGTACTCCAGTTTTAAATAGAAACATAAATGTTCTAATACCAGTATACTTTGCCTCTTTTAATACATTTTTTGAACTTGATATATTTTGTGTACTTTTTAAGATACTTATGAACTTTTGAGGATACTTGTGAAGTATTTGGTGTTTTCCTATATTTCGAATTTGAAAACATATTTTTAAATATTTGCTATATATTTTTTTGCAGTTTGAGAACAAATTGTTAACATGTGGTTGTGTTGCATTGTGTGCATTTTATGTGATAGTTGGTCAAACTTACGTAACTGTTGCTACAGTTTCCGCGGTTCATCGGGTTCTTTGTGTACTAGTTTAGACTAATAGTGTACTTTATGCTTAGTTTTGAACAAAATACGGGTTTGAACTTTTGAAAACAAAATGATTCCCACTAAAACATTGCTTAACTTGTACTTTTTGAACAGATTTTGAACATTATAGAAACCCTTGTGTACTTTTTAGTTAAATCGGTGTACTGTTTAATAATATGTACTAGTTCGCATTCAAATCTTGACTTGTTAGAATTTAAAAAAAAAATAAAATGTATATTGGTACAGCTTTGGAAAATTTTAATTTTAATCCAATTATTACTAGTGGGACTTGCAACATATTTCAGCAACAATAGTGTGCTCGTCAGTTTCATTTAGTTTCTTATGCTCTTTGTATACTTTCACATACACATTCCGCATTAATAAGTGTACTTTGTGTACTATTTCATTCCGTTCTAGTTAGTCAACGTTGTGTACTGAATTGTACTTTTTGGTACACTTTATGATAATTTTGTACTTTACCTATATTTCAATACATTTTTTGTTTGTTTGTTACATGTTGTGAATTTTTAAGGACGCTTTTGAACTTTTTACGACACTTGTGAAGTTTTTCGCAGTATATTTTCCTTTGTTTTGGTAAAATTTTTACTATTTTTTTGAACAATTTCTATGCGTTTTTGTGCAATTTTGTAAACGAATTTTAATATGTACTTTACCATTAACGTTGTGTACATAATTGTACGTTTTGGTACATTTTATGACATTTCCGTACAATTAATTCATGTTTTGGCACAATACCAATGCTAACGGTCATCAAATTACAGCAACTAATTCTATACAGGGAACCAATAAAGTGTACCGAAAAAAAAAATCACATGAGGTGTCAGGGGACACCCGGTTGTAACGAAGTTCCTTTCGCTATATAATATGTACTAGTTCGTTCCAACACACCTACGACGCCCGTTGGAAAATACTATAATTTGAATGGATGTTTAAGAACAGATACGTTTTGTAAAATGAACAACTTTTTTTAAGATTTTATTTTATAGAATGTATATGTTTTTTAAAAAAAAGTATATTTTATAAGAATTTATAAGAATGTGTATTTTATTTTCCCGAAAATGTCCTTTTTAAAGAGAGGTACTTCTTTATTAGAAGCTAATGTTTTTTTAGGAAAAGGGAAAATTCCTGTACGAGAGAATGAATATTTTTTACAAAGAAGTACTTCTTTTAAGAACAGGTACTTTTTCAAGAAGTGGTACTCTTTTTAGGAAAAGGTTTTTGATGTATTAACATCTATAGGCGCGGGTAGGGACTAAATTCACAAAGTGAATACATCCAAACACATTTTGTCCGACTGCGATCTCACAGATTGTCAGACTGCATCACACAGATTGTCCGACTGCGGTCACAGATTGTTTGGTGTAAATCTTCTCCGAAACGGCTGGACCGATTTGTATGCAATTTTGTGTGCATATCGGGTAGATCTTAGAATCGGCCAACATCTATTTTTCATACTTTTCATTTAGGATAAGGGTTACCCACCCCTATATAGAATACAGATTTGTCAGACTACG
Source organism: Phaonia tiefii (assembly GCA_963931995.1). Lineage (NCBI taxonomy): Eukaryota > Metazoa > Arthropoda > Insecta > Diptera > Muscidae > Phaonia > Phaonia tiefii. Next base: position 175,547,356 of record OZ008371.1, on the reverse strand, counting down.
AAAAACAGATTGTCAAACTGCGAAAAAAAACACACACTGATGTAAGCGGAAGCGAATAGTTGGCTTGTGTTGGTATGGAGCACTCTCAGAGGAAAGAGAATAATGACGTGGTTATACGTATATAAAAATGAGATAGCAAGAGAGCAACGGAAATAGTGTGAACTTATGTAGCGTATGTACCAGTGTTGCCAATTTAGCGAATTTTTCGCTAAATCTGGCGATTTTTCCCCCATTTAGCCATAAAATAATCGCTAAATTTTATTGAGTCTAAATTCTAGCGATGTTTTTTTCAGCATTAACGATTTTTTAAAAAAAATTCAAGTTTTTTCTGCTACACAAGTTTTTTCTCCTACGAAAAAACTATTAATAATACCGATGACTTGGTGGATGTACCGCTTTTGGAACGAAATTGCTTACCGCACGTTGCGAGATGGGGGCTAAATGAAAAAAAATTAAACATTTAACATATGGTAGGGCCAAACCAAAAACAGAACGAGACAACTACAATTAGAATAGTTCGTTCTATAAATAGAACTTTCTAAACTTCTGCATCAGTGCGTGTAAGTAGGAAAGCAATGTGTAAGTAGCGACAACAATCACTCTGCGCACAATCAATAAATGTCTTCAGTTAGTGACTTGTGTGAATACAAACCGCAGTGGCTTAACGGGCTAGACGCTGCTGAAGATGATGCTTCACAAACATCGAAACGATCGTCCAGCGAATGTGAGTCCGAATCCCACCCGCGGCATTTACATTTTTTTTCATGAACCGGAGAAAACACGATCTCTTGTAGCTTTAAAGGAAATTACAACTTTTGTTTTACCACTATTATGCTACAATCCACTATTATCAACCACATTGTTTACTTTTGGTTTGGTTTGTGTCTCGACTAACGGCGTGGATCATAGAGAAAGAAATCAACTATATGTCTCACATATGTTGGATAATTTCTTGCTGGAGGCTGTAACCGATATTTAGTGTATATGTGTTGCAGTTTTGAACCCAAAAATTGAATCGCAAACATATGTATCCTATTTTAGTTACCACAAACCAAAAACATAAAGTAATAAAAACTTTATTTTCATAAAGAATATTGCATTTTATTACAATCCCTTTTATTACATTTTATTTGAAAAAATTCCTTTTCCTAAAAAACTACTTTTATTTTAAAAAGAGAATTTTCTTAAATAAGTGCATTTTCTTAAAAAACTATATTTTCTTTAAAGAGTACATTTTTTATGTTCATTATCTTGAAAGGACCAATCCAAAAAAATATAAAATTCCCAGTTCTTAAAAAAAAAACGTTTTCTTCAAAAAAAAAAATACCTTCTCTTACAAAAAGTACATTTTCTTACAAAAATGAATTTTCTTAGAAGTACATTTTGTTAAAAATAAAATAATACCTTTTCTTTTCTTTTCTTTTCTTTTCTTTTCTTTTCTTTTCTTTTCTTTTCTTTTCTTTTCTTTTCTTTTCTTTTCTTTTCTTTTCTTTTCTTTTCTTTTCTTTTCTTTTCTTTTCTTTTCTTTTCTTTTCTTTTCTTTTATTGAGGTAAGTAGCCTAAGTAAAATTTCTTAAAAAAATAACCTTTTCCTATAATGAGAAGCACTTCTTTAAAAAGTACCTGTTTTGTAAAAAAGTACTTTTCCTACAGAAAGTAAGAATGTAATACATATTCTTACAAAAATTACCTAAAAATACACTTTTTTTCAAAAAAATACATTCTATTAAAAAAAAATTTTTCTTAAAACAAGTTTATCGTTTTGCAAAAAGAATCTTTTCGTAAAGATCCTTTTAAATGATCGTATTTTTCTACCGGCGCCTTAGGCGTGTTGAAACTAACTAGTACATAATATATAGCGAAAGGAACTTCGTTCCAACCGGGTGTCCCCTGACACCTCATGTATTTTTTTAAGTTATGTTTTTTATTTTCGGGGTAATCTCAAAAGTAATTATAAAGGTAATATATATAGGTAATATATTTTTTCTCGATACTCTCAATGCACTGGGTTTTTGGTGTAGAATTGTAATGGATATATGTGGCATTAGGTATATTATGTCAGAGAATATAACCATTCGATCTCTTAAATGAAAAGTGACGTTGTTTTTTCTGATTCTAGTGTGAAATATATATAAAGGCAACATGGAAAAGAACCCGAATTCGAACAGTAGTAAATAGGGATTCAACCAGAAGTCAGTTTTCTTTGGTTGTTATTTTATTGTTTTAAAATTAACGTTGGTCAAATTAAAAAAAAATTATTTTTAAAGAATACCTGGAGGAAAGTACCTAAGTATAGAAGAAGAGGGACAAATATAAGATTATCGCGATCAACGGCTATCCAATCGGGAAATTTCGAGGCGATTGAAAGGATACAGCTGTGTCATTGACAATTTTATAAAATAGGGTGACCAATATGGAAACACAAAACGACAAGGAAGGAAACCACTGATCAGTTTCAGCGCCAAAAGAGAGATCAAAAGGGTTGCTGTTAAAGAAAACTTCGGCGATAGGGAAATCATTGCTGAATTGAGCTTGGGAGCAGGGTTGCGTCGTTTTCAACAAATAATGAAACGCGACTTGATGCTGTCATATGGGAAAAATGATGCAAAACTTGGTCTTATGCCAAGACACGAATTAGCCAGATTTAAATTCGCTGAAATTTTCATATTTTTGGATTTAATTTGGATGAAAATGCTGGCTCGGACAAATATTGGCGTTCCAGAGATTTTTCCAAAATTATGCATCAGCGGCGAATTTTTGGCGGTGGCTCCTTTGTGGTTTGGGTAGGTATGAGTTATACAGGAACCACTCCAATATGTTTCGTTTCCCCAAAAATGGACTCCGAATTTTATATTCGACTATTGGATGTCGTCTTAGTTAATTCTGTAGAGGAAAATTGTGTCACAGAATTTATCATCCAGCAGGACAACGCAACAGTACATCGGTCTAAGAAAACTCAAGGGTATATGGAGTCCAGAAATAATACAAACTTTCGGCTTGCATGCACTTAGTTCTGAACTCTATCCGACCGATAACCTCTGGTCTATTTTACCTGCCCAAGTTTACCACCCAGGACACCAGTTGAAGAATGCGAGGTTCGAAGAGTAGCAATACCAGAAAATGGAAGATAACTGATCCTGAGAATATTCATTCGTTGATAAACTCAATGCCAAGATGCTTAGTAGAAGTTATCAGCGATACTTACTTACTTATCCGGTCTCGGACAACCCCGGGGGGTCAGGGACCTTACAAAACGAAGATAACATATTTCGCCAACCAGTTCGATCTTTTGCTTTATTTCTCCAGTTGGCAATACCAAGTGTACGCAGGGATTCGTCAACCTGATCCCTCCAGCGAAGTCTTGGTCTTCCTATTTTTCGTCTTCCTTCGAGTTCGGTTTCAAAAACCCTTCGCGCCGGTTCATCTTCATCCATTCTACTGACATGGCCTAGCCAGCGCAATCGCGTTATCTTGATCCGCTTAACTATGTCAATGTCAGGATAAAGCTCATACAGCTCATGATTCATTCGTCGCCGATACTCGCCGTTGTGCTCTATAGGGCCATACATTTTTCGGAGTATTTTTCTCTCGAAGACTCCTACAGACGTTTCGTCTGCTTGCGATAGGACCCAGGATTCTGCCCCATAAAGCAAGACAGGTTGAATGAGAGTCTGGTACAGCTGGACTTTTGTTACTCCAGAGAGGGCTTTATCTCTAAAGTGCTTGCTTAGCCCAAAATAACATCTATTCGCAAGCACAATTCTCCGCTTGATTTTAAGGCTGACGTTGTTGTTTTTGTTCACGGCAGATCCGAGGTATATAAATTCGTCCACTACCTCGAAGTTATAACGGCTATCAAAGTTCACGCTTTGGTCTAATCGCGTGGAGGCCCTGTTCGTTGAAACCATTAATTTTGTCTTGTCCTCATTTACTGTCAGACCCACTTTTGCTGACTCCTTCTCAATTCTCGCAAAAACCGCAGTAACTTCTCTAATTGTGCGCCCAATGATATCTATATCATCAGCATACGCGAGCAGCATGTGACTTTTGCTGCTGATGGTTTTATTCATATTGACTGCAGCTTTTCTCATAATGATCTCCATTAAGATGTTAAAGAGATCGCACGACAGGGTGTCGCCTTGCCTGAGGCCTCGCTTAGTTTCGAAAGGTTCGGCAAGATCCTTACCAACTTTCACTGCGGATTTGGTGTTCGTCAAGGTCATCCTGCAAAGGCGTATGAGTTTTGCAGGAATACCAAACTCAGACGTTGCTTCATAGAGTTTCTCCCGTATCGGACTATCGAAGGCTGCTTTATAATCGATAAATAGATGATAGGTGTCGATTTGTTTTTGTGTGTCTTCTCCAGGATTTGGCGTAGCGTGAAAATCTGGTCAGTTGTCGATTTTCCAGGCCTAAAGCCACACTGGTATGGTCCAATCAGGTCAGCGATAATTGGTTTTAGTCTTTCGCACATTATACTTGATAGAACCTTATATGCTATGGATAAAAGGCTTATTCCACGGTAGTTGGCACAGATACTCGGGTCACCTTTTTTAAATATGGGACATAGTACACTGAGACTCCAATCGCCGGGCATGCATTCATCTAACCAAATTTTGCTAATGAGCTGATGCATGCACCTTATCAGCTCATCGCCGCCAGCCTTAAACAGCTCCGCCGGTAATCCATTGGCTCCTGCGGCTTTGTTGTTCTTAAGCCGGGCAATAGCTGTTCTGACCTCGTCTTGGTTAGGAGGGGGGCAATCGACGTCGTCGTCCATATTGTGATGGATTGTCCCATCATCATCAGATATCTCAGGTACCAGTTGCCCGGAGAAATGCTCTCTCCATATTCCCAACAAGCTCTGCACATCTGCGACGAGATTTCCGTCCTTGTCTTTACAGAAGGGGGGCCCTGAACCATGTCCATTAGTTCCGTTTTTGACTTTTTGGTAGAATTTTCGGGCTCCGTTTTTCCTACTGTATGTCTCAATATCCTCACTCTCGCGCTTTCTCCACTGCCGTTTCTTACGCCTAAAGAGACGGTTTACCTCCTTCCTTTTCTCCCTCTACCGCTCAGTTGCAGCTCGCGTTGCAATTGACTGAAGCATTACCATACGTGCAGCGTTCTTTTCGGCATTTGCAATGAGACACTCTTCATCGTACCACGGTTTATTGCGAAGCGGTTTTTCGAAACCAAGTACGGTTGTTGCGGCAGTTTTTATAGAGTCGGAAATGGGTTTCCACTGCGCATCAGGATCGTCATCGGGAGGGGGTGGGTTCTGTGCCAAAAGTTGCGAGAGCTTCCTTGAGTTGGCTCTGGCTACCTCTGGTAATTGCAGCTTTCCGATGTCCAGCTTCCTCTGCGTCTGGTTTCGTACGATTTTCGCTCTACTTAATCTTGTGCGAACCTTTGCTGCTACCAGGTAGTGACCAGAATCGATGTTAGCTCCTCTGATCACTCGTACCTCCATTACACTGGGTGAGTGCCTTCCATCAATTACCACGTGATCAATTTGGTTCTTAGTTCTTTGATCAGGGAATACCCAAGTAGCCTTGTGGATGTCTTTATGCTGGAATCTTGTGCCACTAATGACCATGTTTTTTGCCGCGGCAAAGTCAATCAGTCTCATACCGTTCTCGGAACTGTCAGCATGAAGACTGAAATTGCCAATAGTTGGATTAAACACATTCTCCCTTCCTACTTTGGCATTAAAATCTCCCAGTACAATCTTAATGTCATGGCCAGGGCAGCGGTCATACGTTTCCTCTAGGAGCTCATAGAATATGTCTTTGGCATCATCATCTTTCTCTTCTGCACACAAATTAGAGAAATGTAAAAATATTTCGCTTTTATGCGGATTGTGGCTATTCGTTCACTCACAGGATTGAACCTAGAGACTAGATGTCGCAGTCTTTTGCCAACTACAAATCCGCAACCAAATTCATGTTTTTTTTCATGGCAACTGTAGTATATGTCGCAGTTTCTTTTTCGTGTACAGCTATGTCCTGTCCATCGCATTTCCTGGATAGCGGTAATGTCAGCCTTATAACTTTCGAGGACATCTGCCAGTTGGATACTTGCACCGGATCTATATAGAATTCTTACATTCCAAGTGCATATCCGTAGATCGTAGTCCTTATAACGTTTGCAGGGGTCGTCAACAAATAGGGGTTGTTTATGTTTTCTGTTTCGTTTTTGTATTTTCACTGCCATTATGAACGATGGCGGGAGGCAATCCCAGTCCACCGGGTTTTTGCATTTTACCTACTGCCAGGATATTTGATTGCAGCCGCCCATTATGGATCAGATGCTGGCCAGGATGCGATATATTGAACCTGGATTTTCTTCTTTTAGTTTCTATCGGCCGTTGGCCCGTAGGTTTGGCTCATCCGCCTTCTAAGGACAAAAGAATATGCCCGATTGTTTGATGAGCTTCAGTGACATCAGTCACCTACTAAACCTGATTTAATGCTCATTTGTTTCGCCTTCTCACTCTAGCTAGCTAACGGAGGTTTCCGGAAAGCCATTGCCCAGGGCATACTGCGTGGAAGTAGTGAGCTGCTTGGACTGCCCCATGAAGGAATCATTTCTGGCCACTCACAAGTGAATGGCAATCAGAAATTTTCCACCTCCACGGACAGTGTTCTGTCCGATAATGGATATCAAATGTCTTACAAAACTTTTTAGAATAGTGAAATAAACTTGTTGCCTTTATAAATTTTTCGCACTAGTAATTACTTTATTTTTGTTGATTCACCTTGAAGAAGTCATAGTCAAAGTATTTTTTGCTGAAAAGTATTTAATTTTGAAAGGACTAATACAATAGAAATTAAAGCTTGCAAATAGCTTATAACATTTGGAAAAAACAAAGAATGTTGTTGCCTTTATATTTATTTCGCGGGGTGTATACAAAGACACTTGTTCACAAGAAATCATTAATTGAACCATTCAATGCTGGAGAAGTATATTTTTTTATTTTTCCAAAGGATTTTCGAGAAATGGAAAATTTAGCGATTTCTAGCGATTTTTGTTACAAATCTACCCTTTTTCGTGCCGAATAGTTGACAACCCTGATATTTACGAACTTAAGAATGTATGTATGTATTGATTTGTTTTTTGTGGGAATAAAAAAGAAAGTATTAAGGAAGAAAATAATGACACATGTGCTTGCACTGGTGTTTAAATACATTTAAGTATGTATTAATATTATTTAAATGAAACGTCATCATATGATTGAACGCTGTTTTTTATTTTCCAATGTAACATCTACTAATGTGTTCATAGAAATCGAACAGGTACCGTGTAGCAAAAAGGTGTTAAAACATCACCCATGAGTTCGAACACTCATTGGATTTTTTTAAAGAAAATTTACTTGCTACATATCTCAAGAAAAGAGAAGAAATGAAAATGTATTATTTTATTTTAAGAAAAGGTAGTTTTAGGAAAATAATTTTTGTAAGAAAACGTATTTTTTTAAGAGAAGGTATTTTTTTTTGAAGAATATGTGTTTTCTAAGAAATGAGAATGTTTTAGAAATTGGTAATTTTTTCCAGTATAGGTACAATTTTAAGTGTAGGTACTTATCTCATGTAAATTTATTTTGATTCACAGCAAAGATACTCTTTAAAGAAAGGGTAGTTTTTTAAGAAAATGCAATTTGTTGTAGAAAATCTATTTTTTTCAGAAAATGTACATATGTACTTATTTAAAAAAATTACTTTTTTGTAAAAAAACGCACTTTTTGCAAGAAAATTTACTTTTCTAAGCAAAGGTAGGTCTTCAAGATCAGATATTTTTTTTTAAGAAAATGTACTTTGTTTCAGCACATGAATAGGTATTGCTTTTCAGAAAGTTTACTGTTTTTAAGAAAAGGCACTTATTTAAGAAAATTTTCTTTTTTTAAACTTCTTTCGCTTTGGCTTTTCTAAATTTACTTTTTATTAGGTTCAAAACTACAACATATACTAAATATTGGTTACAGGCTCCACTTAGAAAATCTTCCATTAAACAAGAAATTTCCTAACAATTTCCATGTAGTTAGTCTAGATACAAACCAAAGCATAGGGACTCAATATAGTTGATAATACTGGGTTGTAGCATAATGGTGTTAAAAAAAAGTTGTTTATTTTTTTTCCATTTAGTCCCTATTCCGATGAGGAACTTCGTTCCAAAACTCAAAAATCTGTATAACATCGCAAACTAATGCATTAAGCGCTTGAATCAAACGAAACTCTAGCTACTTAAATAATACTCGTAAATATGTTTTCAATCATAACCCAGATGCATTTTTCTAAATCCTTTCCAATTCCTATCCAATGCCTTTGCATTTAATCTATTATCTTAGTATTAAAACCATAAGCACCAAATTTCGTAAGATTATATTTCTCTTAGTGCCAATTGAAAAATGTTTATTTCCATAATAATACAAATTAAAATCCTTTCCTTTCTCTCCGACAATCCTTTCGTTTGCTTTCAAACCAACGAAAAATATCTATGAATATGTATGTAGGTATATCTCTCCATTTGTCGTTGGACTATTTTATAAACGATTTCTCGTAATTTCTTTGAAAATAAAACACAAAAATCTTCTACTTCTAATTAGCATAAGTAAAACGTTAAAAGGCACTTTGGCCATGGCTAAAAACCCACAGGTTGTGTGTGCACAAAGTGAGTGGGCCACCCTAATCCTTTCCACCTCAATTGTTGTTAAGGTTGTTTGAATAACCTGAATCTGTATACACGTTCGTTCGTTCGGTCGTTCGTTCGTTTTCACTAAGAGTTCTCTTAAGCATTTTAGTTAAGAACCCTTGTGTCTCTTGTAATACAAAAGATTTGCTTAAATAAACAAAACCAGAACAAAAAAATCACAGGGAAATGAGATATAATCAAATAATACATTTTAAACTGAATTTAGCTCAGCTACCGGCCAAATGTAGCATTTTAATTGGAGAGGGTAAATAATTAAAACAATTAAGATATTTATCTTGTAGATAAATAGAAGGTTAAACTTTCGGTTACATTGTGGACTTTGGTATTAAGGAAAATGGTAATTGCATAAACAATTATTGTAGTAGAATATTTAAGAAGCTGACATATGTACAGGAAACTGGGCAGAATCAAGAAGGATTAAGTGACACTAAATTTTAATAGATTTTTCAGCATCTACTACGAGAATGAAGACCAAATTACGTAACAAGTGGAGGGACAGAAATGTTTCTATTTTGGGCCGACTTTTTAGTATTCTTTTCAAAGAACCTTGAATTTCATATAAAAATCGGACATATTATATGAAGTGACGCCCGTAAAATATTAGGAAATATTAAAAATTGTCTTTCAAAATTCTGATTCTTCAACTCAAACTGTAAGAAATCTGGGAAATAAATTCTAAAGAAATGGAGTGACGTCAAGGCATTTTGTGGATCAAATTGCAGAGCGAGTTCGTTAATCCGAATCCTTATTAGAGAATCGAGTACATACTCGTCAAGTGTGATGAGCGGCAAATATTGCAGTAGTGGAAAATATTGAAAGTATGCTCGAACATTGCTCGCACATGTTGCCCAATATTGCTTTTGCTGAAGATTGCTTTTGCAGAAGATTGCTTGGCTGAAGATGAGAATTTCTACCGAAAATAACCAAAATTTTCGCATTTGGGGCTCGAAAAATCCACTCGTCACCGATGTATCCACACCGAGTGACTGTTGGGTGCGGTTAGTGACTTGGCGACTCGTAGACCGATTTCTGTGCATATCCCTAAATTGTTGTCCATCATTTACGGAGGTCGTCAACAAATAGGGATTGTTTATGTGTTCTTTTTCGCTTTTGTGTATTCAAAGCCATTATGAACGATGGCGGCAGGCAAACCCAGTTCACCGAGAATTTGCATTTTACCTACTGCCTGGATATTTGATTGCCGCCGCCCATTACGGATCAGACGCTGACCAGGATGCAATATGTTGAACCTGGATTTTCTTTGTTTGGTTTATATCCGCCGTTGACCCAAATGTTTGGCTCCTCCACCTTCTAAAGACAAAAGAATATGCCTGATATCTTGATAAGCTTCAGTGACATCAGTCACCTACTAAACCTGAGACATATCAGTGATCGCATAATCAAACAGGGTGCTCATTTGTTTCGGCTTCACACTCTAGCTTGCTAATGAAGGTTACCCAAAATACCATTGGCCAGGACATACAGCGTGGAAGTAGTGAGTTGCTTGGACTTTACAAAGAAGGAATCATTTCTGGAATCTCCCAAGTGAATAGCTATCAGAAACTTTCCACCTCCACGGACTGTCCCTTGTCCCATTGTCATTAAAGTAGACAAATAATTCTTATTTATGATAATAATGAATTCTTTATCATGGAACTACCAATGGCTGAATTGATTTCCAACTAATCTTAACCCTGTGTATAGTGGCCTACATCTAAGGGAAAAATGGAACAGAGTTGGAGTTCAGAAGCCTTTAGATCAACAAGAATTAATAGTTTTTTTTTTTGGTTTAGATTATCTGAAATTAAATTTAGTTTGGCTACAACAGCCTTTCAAACTCGTTTCACAATAAATCCAGATAATATTTTGACGTACAGCTGGTCATATAAGTGTTGTGGTTACCTGAAAAACTTGGTACCCTATAGTACAGTATTCGAGTGTAATTTAATTCGTGTCAAACTTAGTTGACGACATGTGGTCATAGAAGGTAGCTCAGTCGAATGTTTATTTTTGAAATTTAAATTTTTTACCGACAATATTGGACAGAGAAAACACTATTTTGAATACCCGCAGAAAAAATGTATCTACACAGAGGTCCGCATTTGAGGGATATGAATGTACTAGCATCCATCTAGTGTACGAGTAATCATTCGATGACCAAAATTTATGTTGCACTGTGTTATGGAAAACATTTAGATTTATCTCCAATCTGAATTATTTCATTTCAAAAGCACTAGTAAACCTAGAAAAAATACTAAAATATTACAATTTGCATTAATTAATGTAAATCAGATTTCAGACACATTAAAATTACTAACTCAGTTTTATTGTTACAAGAAACTGCTAAATACGTACGTACTATCTCAGGCAGGAAATGCAAATACTAGAGAATACATCTTCTTAAACAAAAGTCACAATGAAATTGTATTAAGAAAACAGGAGCAGCAACAAAACGGACAAGGAAACGCAACGACAAAGAAGGACTCTCACTAAAGAAAGGAAGTAATTTGCAATTTAATTACAACGAAATGGGCAATAGAAAAGAAATTAATTGTCCGCGAAATGCAATTATGCCATCACAGAAGGAATAGCGAAAAAACTCAACAGCAACTGGAAATGAAAACTAAAAGACCGGTCATGGCAGGGATTGAATTCCACACTCGAAATGGAAACACTAGTAGCAGCAGCAGCAGCAGTATTAACTATTGCAACATTGTCCATATGCCAAAAGGTTACAAAAATTTAAAAGAATCACGCCTTCGCTGGAAAATTGTATATTTGCAACAAAGAAAAAAGGAGATATTGGGATGGAATGGAGACGTAATAAAACGCAAAACAGATAACTGAGGAATTGAAAATTACAATTTATTACTGAAATATAACACTCCCTTATATCTACTGTCCGAAGGAGTTATGATAAGTTGAAGAATCATTTAGGATTTTTGCACATCCCATTGATTGAACACATGTTGGGGGTTCTTGATCACACATACAACCTAAGGAGTAGTATGGATATTATACATTGGTACTGCTGTCCTGGGACATGGGACTATCCTTGGAGGTGGAAAGTTTCTGATAGCCATACACTTGGGAGGGGCCAGAAATAATTCCTTCAATAGGCAGTCCAAGCAGTTCACTACTTTCAAGCAGTCTGTCCTGGGTAATGACTTTATCGAGCAATGGCTTTATAGCTAAAGTGAGAAGGCAAAACAAATGAGCAGCCTGATTTTATTCGATCACTGATACGTCTCAGAATTATTCGGTTATTCTTTTGTCCTTTGAAGGCAGATGAGCCAACACCGCTGGCCATCGGCGGATCAAAATTGAAGAAACCAAAATCCAGTTTTGACACACTGCATTCTGGTCAGCGCCTGATCCGTAATGGGCGGCGAAAACATAATCATCCTGGCAGTAGGTAAAATGCAAACCACGGAGGGTTGGATTTGCCTCCCGCCAATGATAAATACAGCAATGAAAATATACGGAAAATATAATAAACGAAGAAAGCCCCTAATTGTTGACGACATTCGCAAAAGTTATAAGGACGGGTGCCACTTTCCAACTAGCGGATGTCCTCGACATATATAAAGCTGACATCCAGGAAATGCAATGGACCGGATATGGCTCCACTGGAATGAAAAAGTGCTGATTGAAACTACCAAAAATATTGCTGTGTCTGGCTGTGCGGTACGTACCGCCATCCTGTTGAAACCATTCGGCATCCATGTCATACTCTGCAATATTTCTGCCGCTGAGCATATTATGGTAACGTTCACCATTTACGGTCCCGCCGACTCCTTGCTCATTTTTTGAAGAAAAATGGACATATGATGCCGCCATGCCAAAAACCGCATCAAACGGTGTAAAAACTGTAGGTCCCCAGAATTTTGTGCACCGGTAGATGCTCATGCAACTAATTCCGAGCGGTTACAGAGTTTTGAAAATATCTACGATTTCCTTTCACACACCTGGTGATTTGAATATCATTGGGTGAAATCTGAGAGAAGTTACTGCCCACGTTAGCAGTGTGTTGTTTGGCTGTAAAAAAATAAGCGGTTCGACAGGCAGATTACCCACCCAATTGGAGGAAAGGGTGAACATTCATAAACGTCATAGTTTCAAGGTAGTAGACGAATTCATTTCTCTCGGATATACATGGATAAAATCACATAGAGAAGTATGCTTGCAAATACGTGTTATTTAGTGCTAAACAGAGTTCATATTTACCCTCCATACACATCGTCGTGGGGAATGTGTAATGAACGTTTACCCATTACCCACAGGGTATGGGGAAATTAATGGGTAGCTACCAACGAAAATGAGGAATTACCCATAACGATTACCCTTTTACTTCAGGATAATGGGGAAAATAATGGGTACCTACCCACGACAATGGGTAATGGGTTACCCAAGGTAACCCATCCCCATTTTTGATCGAAAAAATGAAAAAGTTAGAAAAAATTTCTATATCTCGGAAACGGAGCTTCCAATCGAAAAAATAACTAATTTTTGCGGTTTTCTAAGGGTTTCTCATAAAGTCCAATTCGTATGGGGTGTTGCGGGTTTCAAATGGTTTCTCATAAAGTCCAATTTGTATGGAAATAATAATAAAATAATAAAATAACCAATGGGTGTCTTCAATACGGCATCACTTTTTAAAAAAAACCGCTAAAAATAAAATTTTTCAAAAAAAAATCGCTAAAACGCCGTCATGTTTTTATCTCGGAAACGGAGCGTCCAATCGAAAAAATAACCAATGTTTGCGGTTTCAAAGGGGTTTTCATAAAGTGTCCAATTCGTTTGGAAATTTTATTTTTTTTTTTCAAAAATCGCCAAAACAAAAAAATAAAATCGCTAAAATAAAAAGTGGCTATAAATCGAAAAAAAAGAAAATTTTTATTATTTTGTCGATTGGACGCACCGTTTCCGAGTTATGGCCACTTTTTTATTTTAGCGATTTTCTTATTTTACTGATTTTTCGAAAAAAAATTCCTCCATACGAATTGGACCACTTTATAAAAAACGCTCCGTTTCCGAGATAAAAACATGAGGGTGTTTTAGCGATATTTTGTTTGAAAAGTTTTATTTTTAGCGATTTAAAAAAAAAAGTGATGCCATATTGAAGACACCCATTGGTTAAAGCCTCCTATGGAGGTAAAATTGTTACTATTTTTTCGATGGGACGCATCGTTTTCGAGTTATAGCCACGTTTTTATTTTAGCGATTTTCTATTTTTGGCAATTTTTGGGGAAAAAAATTGTTCCATACGAATTGGACCACTTTATGAAAAACCCTTAGAAACCCGCACAAATTGGTTTTTTTCCGAGATATAACATTTTTTTCTAACTTTTCCATATTTTCGATCAAAAATCGCCCTGGGTAATCCATTACCCATCGTCGTGGGTAGCTACCCATTAGTTTCCGTATTACCCTGTCGGATATGGGTAATCGTGTTGAGTAATTTTACATCGTCGTGAGTAACCACCCATTATTTTCCTCATTACCCTGAGGGTAATGGGTAATCGTGACAGGTAATTCCCCATTGTCGTGGGTAGCTACCCACTATTTTTCCCGTACCCTGTGGGTACTGGGTAAACGATCCCTACGGCAATAATAGTGGGTTACCCTGGGTAGTCCATTACCCACGAAATACGAACCCTGGTGCTAAACAAGAACTTCAGAGATAAGACTCTGTTTCTCGAGACTGAAAGACCCATCTCTATCAGACTTTTAAACAAACTGTCTTGCTGTATGGTGCAGAATTTTGGGTCAGATCGCATGCTGATGACACGTCACTGGAAGTCTTCGAGAATTTGAATTAAAAAAAATCAAAATCGAAACGCAGTCTCAAACCTGTATGCACACGTCTTTATTTCAATATTTTTAAATACATCACCCTCGTTCGTAGTGTGAATTATAGTGCAAACAAAAATCCAATTGTGAACTGAATCGAAGAGCTGACAGAACTAAGAAAAAACAAAATGCTAAGCATTCTATTACATAATTGAGAGTACATATTTGACTTAAAAATCATAGAATTTCAAATGACGGATAGCGGATAGCGTACCAAAACGTAGAAGCCAAATGGTCAAGTGACAATACAAAATTACACTCGCCAGGAAAGGGAAATTATGTAAAAGGTTGGAAATTAGAAAAAATGCAATTAAACTTCATCTGAGTAATTTGAGGCAAATGGCGAAAAGCAAATTGAATTGCACGCAGATATGGACAGTAGTGACGAAAGACGTTAAAAATGCACCAGTACTACAGGAAAGAGGATCACTTTATTGGTGACTATGAAATATTTTTAGAAAATACAAGTGCAACAAATAAAATAAATGGATTCCCATTACATCGCATGAAGGGACAGGGGAGAGTTTCTCACAAGCACTGAGCTGTGCGCTTTCCAGTTTTCACCCACTGATTGGGATCTTCAGTTTTACACCGATTCCGAACGGTATTTTGAGAAGCTTTTTCAGGGTTAAATACTCGGTAGTGTCACCGTCACTATGCGAGGTGACCGCCGCCCAAAGAATAGGTGGTCAGAGCAGGGTTCGAACCCTGCATCTCATGTACAGGAGACGCCAACACTAACCATTGCACCACCGACGGCCTTAAGGGCAAGGGTAACAAGGGCAACATTTGATTTAATATTGGTTTCAAACATTCAGATCAAATATTAGAATCCATTTCCCCAAATTATACATGTAGCTCAGAAAGTTAACAAATTTAAGAAAAATATTCTAAAATTTAATTTCCATAAGGAAATCTATCATTCAGCTAGAAGGATGTGAATAATTTTAATAATATTAACGAAATATTTCAAATTATAAGTCATTGTCACTGATTTAAACTCGCAATTGTTTGAGGAAATTATATTGTTGAATAATATTCAATTATGACTACATGAAGCGCCTTCTTACTCGCTGGACTGCCTTCCAATTCTACCACATGGTTATTATTAACAATATCTGCAAAATGGTTTGTTGGACAAACCAAATCCCAACACTGATGTCTGATTAAAAACCAAAAACCGGAAAAATATGCATGAAAACCGGAGACACATTCTGACCGAATTAAAAAATAACACTTCCGTTGACATTTAAATTACCTTCAGCACAGTTGATGATGAAAAATTCAGATTCGAATGTTTTTGTATTTCAAAGAACATCCTACCATATTTCGTATACGCACCGAACAGAATTTCATTGTCACCAAATGCCACTTCATTGCCATGGAATACTGGTATGTACATTCAACATGGACAACTAACTGCTCTTTATTCCGTAAATATCGTCACAGAGGAATGGGACGGATGCATAAAAAGAATTTGTATGTTTGTGTTTTGTTTGTTGTACCACCAATGAAATGTGTTGCTATTGTTGCGTTGTTGAATTCTGTTGTTGCACAGTGGTTTTCGTGACTTTTGGTATAATAACACTGTTACTTCAAGGACTTTCATTCTTGGTATAATGCCAAAAAACTGTTTTGACTTCAGCGTAATAGAACTTGAAATTTAATCGACAAAATCACGCGCTGAAAAATATGAATTTGTTAATGTTTGGATGCAAATATAACGTGTTTATAGCTTATGGCAAACATAATATACTTGTACTCAAACATATTGTGATTACTATACTATTACATGTTGGAGACTCAATAATTAATATGTTATAAAATATATTTTTGTGACACAAATGTGGTTTTGTTTCTTTGTTTCCTTAAAAAAGTGATGCAACTAACCTTGCAAATTACCACCCAATTGAAATTGTTCTGCGATCTTGAAGGTTATGGAGACCATGGTTAACTATCATCTTGTGAAATATCTTGAGTACAATGACCTTCTTAATGGCTTCCGTAGAATGAGATCTACTGGAGACCTGATGGCGTTCCTTTCGGAACAGTGGAGTCGATCCATCCACCAGCTTGGTGAGAGTAAGGTAGTGGTTCTTGATATTTCCAAGTCCCTTGACAGATCATGGCTCGATACACTCTTGTCACAGCTTGCTGCTTTGGTGTCAGTGATAACTGCACTCGATTTACATAGATCGTTTCTCAGAGATCGTACTAGACTTGTTGGTGTACATGGGGTTTCATCCGACGAGCAATAATTGACAGCAGCTGTACCACAGGGCTCTGTTCTTTCTCTTTTTATTATGTTCATTGACGATCACCTTGGTTAGACTGTGAATAAAATCTACTCTTTTCCGGATGCCAGTAATCCCTGTCAATCTTATTTATTCGATTATTTATTATCCAAGTCTTCTCACAACCAGTGAGCTGTGTGCTTTCTAGATTTAAACTCACTGATTGGGACATACAGTTTTATACCGAATCCGAACGGTATTTTGAGAAGCTTTTTCATGGCTAAGTACTCGATAATGTCGCGAAAGAAATTTAAGGTGGTCAAAGCAGGGATCGAGCCCAGGATCTCATGTACAAGAGGCGCGCACACTAGCCATTTCACCACCGACGGCCCAGTGTTGGTTGTTGTCGCATAAGCTGACCTAGATGTGTCGTCATCGTCTATGAACGGTGTGGATATTGATGAATCGGACGCTCTTGATTGTCTGGGCATGAAAATACAATCTGATGTCCGTTGATCAAAACATGTATTTGAAGTGTCGAAAGACGCATTCAAGTATCTAGCTATTTTAAAGCGGTGCAAGAAATACTTCACCCCGTCTGATCTTTTCAATATCTGGAGCACCGACATCAGGCCAAAGATGGAATATAACTGACATATATGGGCAGGTGCTCCTAGGACATCTTCGGAGCTTCTCGACCGTGTCCAGAGGAGAGCGGCGGTGGTTATAGGGGACAGTAGGGTATCCAACTCTATAGCCTCCCTTGAGTATCTCGAAATGTGTGTTGCGTGTCGCTTTTTTATCGATACTTCCATCGTATGTATTCCTCGGACATCCGTCAACTTATGCCAGACGTGAAGATATTTAGCCGAAATATGCGGCTTTACAGGAACTCTCATCCCACTATAGAGAAAATTCGTTCTTTAGCCGTACAGTCCGTATGTGGAATAAACTTTCGGCTAGTGTATTCCCCACCAATTGTGACATACAAACATTCAATGCAAATGTCACCAGACACTACTCCGTCGTTCCATCCTCCACTACCTCAATTTTCCGTCGCCAACACAATGCACTCATTACATTTATAAGGGGCATATCCTGACTGTTAGTTCGATAAAAAAAAATTAAAAATGCTGAAAACAAAAACGAGACAGCCAACAAAAAGCAGCAGATCTTCAATTCATGAAAACAATGTTCGAAAAGGCCAGAATTCAACTGTAATTCAAGCTTCATAAAAGAAGAGAACAGCTTGTAGATATTTACTTATATTTCAGCACTCACTTGTACACATATCTGCTTCCACATGCTGAAAAATCTGACTTTATTTGTTATTTGAATGCAAATATAATATACTTGTGTCTAAACACATTGTGTTTGCTCTTCAATATTATGTATTATTATAGTTATTAATAGGTTATAATATGTGTTTGTGACACAAATGTGGCTTTGTTTTTTAAAAACTGCTGAACAACAAAGAAAGAGATAGGCAGCAGATCTTCAATTAAGGAAAACAATGTTCCAAACATATAAATGGTTCCTGCATAATGTTACAGGGGCTTTTCAACATGCAGCTTGTGCCCTATGTAATACAAAGACAAAGTTCGGTTTCGAAACCCCTTCGTGCTGATTCGTCATCATTCATTCTTCTAACATGGCCTAGCCAGCGCAATCGCGATATTTTGATATAAAGGGTTTTTCAGTAAGAGCGCTACAAAAGTTTTTTTTAAATAAAACAAAACCGGTTTTAGATATCAATGAAATTCTTTATTCCTGTGAAAGTACGTTCGATGCCATTATGTATGGAACTCGATTTCTTTTGCAGGGCCACCACGGGCACGCTTGCAGAAGTCCAGACGCTGAACCCAATTTTCGACGGTTCTCAAGCATAAATCGGCCGATACTGCTGCAATTTCACGTTCGATATTCGTACGACGTTCATCAAACGTCGCTGGCTTGTTGGCATAGACCATACACTTGACGTAGCCCCACAGAAAATAAACTTGGTTTCCAATAAACTGATTGTGGCATTCACTGTGTGGCTGGTGGCGCCGTCCTGTTGGAACCACATGTCCTCCAAGTCCATATTATCCAATTGGGGCCAAAAATATTCGGTTATCATTGAACGGTAGCGATTCGCATTCACAGTAATGTGCCGGTCTTGATCGTCACGGAAGAATTACGGCCCAATGACGCCGCCGGGCCATAAACCGCACCAAACCGTAATTTTTTCGCGATGCAATGATGACTCATGGATTACGTGCGGATTGCTGACTGACCAATAACGCATAGTTTGCTTATTGACGAAGCCATTTAGCCAGAAATGAGCCATATCGCTGATTGTTGAGGCCTCTTAAAGTTGAGGCCACTGACTCCAAATTTCGGTAGTAAATTTTAATAATTTCGACTCTTTCGACGTCTGGTATAGCTGGATTTTTGTTACTCGAGAGAGGGCTTTATCTCTAAAGTGCGTGCTTAGCCCAAAATAACATCTATTCGCAAGCACAATTCTCCTCCCACGTTGTTGTTTCCAAGGTCAGGGTATATAAATCCAAGGTATATAAATTTTTCTACCACCTCGAAATTATAACGGTTTTCAACGCTTTGGGCTAGTCGTTGAAACCATTCATTTTATCTTGTCCTCATTTACTGTCAGACCCACTTTTGCTAACTCCTTCTCAATTCTCGAAAACGGCGCATTACCTTCTCTCATTGTGCGTCCAATGATATCTATGTATATCAATAGCATACGCAAGCAGCATGTGGTATTTGTTTCTGATGGTTTTATTCGTATGTATTGACAGAAGCTTTTCTCATACTGACCTCCACTAAGATGTTGAAAAGATTACACGATAGGATGTCGCCATGCTTAAGTACTCGCTTAGTTTGGAAAGGTTCGGTAAATCACCTACCAACTTTCACTGCGGATTTGGTGTTCGTCAAGGTCATCCTGTAAAGGAGTATCAGTTTTGCAGGAATACCAAGCCCAGATATTGCTTCGCAGAGTTTCTCCCGTATGGGGCTGTCGAAGGCCGCCTTGTTATCGACAAGTAGATGATTGGTGTCGATTTGGTTTTCTTTAGCATTTACAGGAGTGTGAACATCAGGTCAGTCAGGTCAGCCGCCGATGCTGCACTGGTTAGTGTGCGCTGCTATTGTACAGGCAAACGTAGGTTCGATCCCTGCTCAGATCACCTAACATTTCTTTCGACGATGGTCACCTCGTTTAGTAATGGCGACACTATCGAGTACTTAACCATGAAAAAGCTTCTCCAAATACCTTTCGGAACCAGTGTAAAACTGCAGGTCCCAATCAGTGAGTGTAAAAAATAGAATGCACACATAATCCTGATTGTGAGAAGTTCTCCGCAATCCCTTCATGGGATGTTATGGGACATCATTTTGTTTGTATTTTTCGGCACACTGGTATGGCTCGATAAGGTCAGCGATAATTGGTTTTAATCTTTCGCACATTATACTGGATAGAATTGAATATGCTATGGTTAAAATGTTTATTCCACGGAATTTTGCACAGAGACTCGACTCACCTTTTCCAACTATGGGGCATAGTATACTGAGACTCCAATCGCTGGGTATTCATTCATCTAACCAAATTTTGCTAATGATCTTATGCATGTACCGCCGCCAGCGTTAACCAGCTCCGACGACAATCCATCGACTCCTGCGGCTTTGTTGTACTTAGGCTGGACAATAGCTGTTCTGACCTCGCCTAGGCTGGGAGGGGCAATCGACGTCGTCGCCCAAATTGTGATGGATTGTCTTATCGCCATGAATTATCTCAGGTAACAGTAGCGCGGAGAAATTATCTCTTCACATGAGGGGTCCTGAAAAAGTATGACCATTATTTCCGTTTTTTACATTTTTGGTAGAATTTTCGGGCTTCGTTCTTCCGTTTGTATGTCTCAGTGCTCTCTGTCTCGCGGTTCCTCTACTGCCGTTTCTTACGCCTAAAAGGTCGCCTTATTTCCTTTATATTTTCCTAATACCATTAGCCGCAGCTCGCGTTAAAAATGACTGGAGCTTTACCATACGTGCAGCGTTGTTTTCATCATTTGCAAGGCGACACTCATCGTATTATGGCTGGTTGCGAAGCGGTTTTTTCAAAACCAAGTACCGTTATCGCGGCAGTTTTTATAGAGTCGGAAATGGGTTTCCACTACTTTGCAGAATCGTTATCGGCAGGGGATGGATTCTGTGCCAAAATTTGAGAGAGCGTCCTTGACTAGACTGTGTCTACATCTGGTAATGGCGGCATGCCTATGTCTACCTTTCTCTGCGTCTGGTTTCATACGATTTTTGCTCTACTTAAACTTGTGGAAACCTTTGCTGCTATCAGATAGTGATCAGAGTCGATGTTAGCACCTCTGATCACGCGTACGTCCATTATACTGGATGAGTGCCTTCCATCAATGATACCCAAGTACCCTTGTGAATGTCCTTATGTTGGATTCTTGTACCACTAACGACCATGTTTTTGCCGCGGCAAAGTCTGTCAGCCTCATACCGTTGCGAAAATTGTCAGCATGTAGACGGAAATTGCCAATAGTTGGATGAAACGCTGTTTCCCTGCCTTCTTTAGCATTAAAATCTCCTAGTACAATTTTAATGCCATGGCCAGGGCAGCGGTCATACGTTCCCCTAGGCGCTCATAGAATATGTCTTTGGAATCATCATCTTTCTCTTGTGTCTTGGCATGCACACAAATTTTCAGGTCTCACTTGCACAGCTTGAGTTCTTCTTTATACCTATCCTTGTCTTGTTGTGCGCCTGTAGACTTTACCCTATTAAAGAGCTTTCCTCGGCATAATCAGATGTGACGAACACCAAGGGTTCCCTTGGTTTGCCCCTTGGTTTGAGCTTGGTACATGCGGTCAAAGTGCTAACAAACAAACTGTACTACAAATCTCATATCTAAAGGGGTTTTCAATAAGAGGTGTTAGTTTGGTATTCAAAGGAAAATTAAATTTTTTGAGATAAATAAATGATCGGATGTTTATTTCATAATAAAGAGGAAGGTATGCCGTTAATAATGAAAAGCAACATCAGCCAAATGGCCACCACGACCACACTTTTCATGAAATTGTCCATAACCATCTCGCCAAGTGGCTGCCCAATGTCCTCGATAGCCTCACGAATTCTATCTTTTAAGTCTTGAATCGACACTGGGCTGTTGGCGTGGACCTTATCTTTCACGTGGCCCAAAGGAAGACGTCGCAAGGTGTTAAATCACAAGATCTCGGTGGCCAATTGTGATCACCTCTTCAAGAGATAACACGGCCCGGAAACATTTCCCGTAAAAGAGCAATGGTTTCGTAGCTTGTGTGACACGTAGCGCCGTCTTGTTGAAAGTAAACGTTGTCCAGATCAATACCATCCAACTCCGACCATAAAAAATCATTAATCATCTCAAATTCCAATTCCAAAGAACGACGAGGAATGGACAAACCTGGGTTTTCTTCAACACTTTGGGCTACAGCAGCAATATTCTCAGTTGTTCTTGAGCGACGTGCACGGGTTTTATCCTTCACATCACTAACTTGTCCCAACAGCTCGAATTTGTCCACCAATTTCTGTATTGCGGTCCGACAAGGTGCTTCACGGCGACCCAAAAATGCTTTAGTTTTGCGAACTGTGACCATTTTTGTAGTGAATGTTAATAATTTCAATGCGTTGATGAAGCGTGTGATTCAAAATATCACCTCTTGTTGGAAACCCCTTTACTAGAGATACAAATATGTTTATTGCTTCTGAAGTTGCCTTGTGGCGGAGTCGTTAAATAGCAGTCCATTTTTGCATCAATTGTTTCTTCAGAAATTATCGAAGCTCCCATAAACGATATAAATACTCAAATTAATCAATTGACATCAAAGTTCGAAGCACCCAGTAGATCTGACATCCTGTTGCAGTATGCTAATGCTTTCTCTTTTGAATGCTTTTCAATTTGTGAAAATATCGTCATTGCAGCAGAAGTTATGATTTTTGCAATGAAATAAATCAAACGGGCCAACTGAGCACCTGTGGTGCAATGGTTACCATGCGTGGTCCTTGTCTATGAGGACGTAGGCTCAAGCACAGCTTTGACCACATTTCTTATATTTGGACGATGTTGATCTCGATTAGTGACGTCGACACTGTCGAGTTGTTATGCAGAAAAAAAAATCTCAATTCTTAACCGTTTGTCTTGGGTGTACAATTTAAAATGAATGTTAAATATTTATAAATGTTTTCCACTTTGAGTGATATGATTTCTAGGTGACGTTTCCGCCATTTATAGTATGTCATGTTCATCATGGAGAGATATTCGCAAGAACAACCTTTTCAAGTTATTCAATTTTTTTATAAAAATAATCGCTGTCCAATCGCAACTTTTCGTGCGGTTTTGCCATTTTATGATCGTAATTATCGTCCACCTGTACTCTCTATTCGTCAAATTGTAGCAAACTACGAGAGTACATTTTCTTTACATAATATTCAAGTGGCAACAAGACCGCTCGAAGTAATGAAACCGCTCGAAGTAATGAAAATATTGCTGCCGTTCAGGCATGTGTTGCTGAAGACTGTAATTCTTCGAAATGAAGCTGGTAACACCGTTACTGACAATGGAGAGCGGTATAAATAGATGATAACCCACTTTTATGGCCGAAATTGAAAGAAGTTGATCTTAGTAACATCTGGCTCCAACAAGACGGGACTACGTGACACACATCACGTGCAACAACCGATTTATTGCGAGAAAAATTTGGAGATTCGATTATTTCAAGAAATTGTGACATTGACTGGCCTCCAAGGAGTTGTAATTTAACACCATTGGACTATTTCTTGTGGGCTTATTTGAAGTCATTGGTATTTAGCAATAAGCAAGACCCACTTCAAGCTTTACAAGTCAATATTGAACGTGCTATTCATGACATACGACTTGGTTGGTTGAAAAGGCTGCAAGACAGCACGCTGTCTAGCACACTTAGGCTACAGAAGCCCATTGTGATACCTTCAGTTTCCTCTATAACAACTATTGACTAGTCGTCTAGCCAATTTGCCCTTTCACTGAATTTGTCTATAAGACTTACAGGAATATCCTGTAGGGATACGGTGCTGACTAAATGTGTTCCGAATATCTTACTTCTCATTCCCGCCAGAGCAGGGCAATCCAAGAGAAGGTGTTTCGTCGTTTCCTCGTCGTCTTCCATGCAGCATCTACAGAGAGTGGAGTTTCTATGTGCCAATCTTAGGGCGTGTTTTCCTACAAGACAATGTCCCGTAAGTGTTCCTATCATTGTGGATAACCTGTAGTTGCCTAGTCCTCTTCCTGCGCACCTGTGGCCAGAGGACCCTGGCTTGTTTGAAAGTTGAAGTAAGTCTCCACTTGTCCTTGAACATATTATCGGTCCACTGCCTGATCTGAAAATGGCAGGTAGAGATTGGCATACTAACACCTTCTTTTGCCAGAAGAACCTGTGCCGCGGTACCCTGTCTAGCTAACGCATCCTCTACGCAATTGCCTGGAGTGTCGCTGTGTCCCGGTACCCAGATGAGACTGATGTCAAAATACTCTGCCATCACCCTAAGCGACGAGTGACATTCTTTTACCGTTAGGTTCGTAGCAAACATGGCGTCCAGGGATTTTATGGCAGCCTGGCTGTCCGTGTAGATACATATTCTCCGGAGGGTTGTGACACTACTTTTCAATAGTTCAGCTACCTCCAGTATGGCGGTAATTTCCGCCTGAAACACACTACAGTGATCAGGCAGCTTGAAGGAGATATTTACATTTAGGTCCGATGAATGGACCCCATAGCCTACTTGCTCGTCCAACTTTGATCGGATACTTCTGGTGTCCCCTTCCAGTATGCCTGTTCGGAATAGAAGTCCTTAGATTTGTCGCTGGTAGAAGGTAGGGGATACAGTAGTCCGTTTTTACGAGAATAGAGTTGATCCAGCGTAGTAGAATGCCCCGATATCATGACGCCACAATCTCCGATTCTCACCAGGGATGTAGCGTCTGCCGATTCGGCCATGATATCAGGAGTACAGATGTTCATGATAGCACTAAGTGCAGTGCCTGACGTCATGCCTATTGCCCCACTAACGCTAATCAGTGCTGATCTTTGAATTTTCATCAAGGAATTCAGAATATATTTCTTTTGGAGGGACCTCCACCTAACTACGATACCATAGAGAAGTATTGGTCTGACTATTGCCGTATAAAACCAACATACGACTTGATTAATGGACAAAGTGCTCGAAAATTGGGTTCATCGAATTCGTTGCTGCAAAAGAAGATGTGAAGGCCATTTTAAAGACGTTCTATTCAGAACTTAATTGTTTCGATTGTACTTGACATTAAATTAGAAAAAAAAAAACATTTGAATTTCCTTAACAATTAGATAGTTTTTGTTAAAAGAAATCATATCGCTCAAATTGGAAAACCCTTTATAAGATAATGGATATTGAGAAGCTCTCTGATAGACCCCTTAAACTTACTTCATCGCCGCAATTTATGTACAACAAGTTCCCCATTTCAAATGACATGTAAAACCACTGTGCGTTTTGGTGTTGCCGCCACTGTTGTCGTTTTCCATTTCACCACAATCAACAGCAACAATGAGTAACAATTTTTTGATTAATGTGTCTGCTACAAATTATAAATAGCAACATATGAATTGCAATACAACAAATGTCATACAACAGCACAGTCCAAGTGGTATGCAACATACAATGGAATAACGAATACAATCACAATATAGTACACCCTACTGTCTGCGTCTGCATTGGTGTGTATGCTGTCTAAGTGAGTCCACCAAAGGGTGAGAAGGTAAATTATGATGCAGTACGGAATGATGATGATGATGACGATGGCACGAACTTCAAAAAAAAAAAAAAGAACACAGCGGCAATAAAGCTAAAAAATTTATAACTAATGCAACACTTTTCAACTTCCTGCTATTTTAAATTTCATGAAATGTTGTAAATATTTTATATTTATTTTTGCATTTTTATTGTTTGGTGTTGGTGTTGGTGTTGGCGTTGTTGTTATCATTGGTCATGTAGAGGAGGAATTAAAAAATGTTTACACAATTAGCGGTTTTTCGTATTAAACGTAATGAGAATTTTAATTTATAATTTTTACAAGTTTACACTTTATCCAATATCATGTCAGCAATTGCGTGGTGGTGAATTGAATGTTTGTAAATAAATTAAATGGATGTAAATGTGTTGATAGTAGTTATAGATTTAGGTGGTTATGGATTTAAAAAAAAACAAAGCAAAGTGGATATAAGAAATGTTGGTGTTGGGGAAAACGGAAATAGATGGGAAATTCGTCCTAGAGCCTGCTACTGAAGTTTAAGATTTCCATTTGTAATTACAATTCTAGCTCTAACTGACGACATCTTAGTGCATAAACACAATTTCTCCTCTAAAGCTTTAAAATCCTAATAATTTTTTGGATATCATTTACTGCAGACAAACAAAAACGATTCCTTGTTTGTTTCTTCCTTTCCATTGTTATTATTGACCTTTAATCTCAAAATCGAATCAGTTTCCTTTATTATAATAATCACATTACAGGACTGAAACAATTTGGAAAATTAAAAACAAACCTCTCTAAAACCATTTACCATCATACTCTCGACCGATATCAATCAGTTGTATTAGGAAAATATAATTTAACCCTTTTTCTTCGATAATAAAAAAAATAAAACCATAAAGCTTTAAGACCGCATAAAATTTAAATTATTGCAAGCATTTTTGTTTGTTAACCCATCCTTTGTAATATTTTAAAAACTTTATTTGCTGTACAAAAGCGACGGACGAAACATTATATATGTATGTACGATATATATCAGTAAGTTTTCCATATTTTAGATAGATATTCATATAATAGCCTTTTTTGCGTCCAACATATAAAAATATTTTGAACAAAAATTGGGTGAGAAAAAAGTTGAATGAAAACCATGAAAAAGCATTGTAAACATAACCACATAAATGGGCGTTATTTTTTTTTGTACTTTTCACCAGCAACACAAATCATATACTAGCTATAGACAGATAGACAGTTGAGCGCAAAAACTGAGCAGTCAAATGCCAAACATCATGTTATTCTGAACAATTTCTAATATCTTCCAATTGCAGAAGAATATACGCCCTAGCAATGTATCCTAGATCTCATAATGATCTCCATTAAGATATTAAAGGAATCGCACGTTTGGTTGTCGCTTAGTTTGAAAAGGTTCGGTAAGATACTTATCAATTTTCAATGCATATTTGGTGTTCGTCAAGATTATCCTGCAAAGGCGTATGGGTTTTGCAGGAATGCCAAGATCAGACATTGCGCCTGAGAGTTTCTCCCGTATCGGGTTATCGAAGGCCGCCTTGTAACCGACAAGTAGTGATAGGTGACGATTTGGATTTCGTGGGTCTTCAAAAGGATTTGGCGTATCGTGAAATTGCGTTGGCTAGGCCATGTTATCAGAATGGAGGGAGATGCACCAGCGCGTAAAGTTTCCGATAACGCACACGATGGAAGCAATAAAAGAGTACGACAAAGAATCCGCTGGAAAGACCAGGCAGAAGAATTCCTCCGTATTCTTGGTGTCACCAACTGGCGAGAAAAGGCGAAGGACAGTTCCAGTTGGAAAAATTTGTTGAAATTTGTTTGTTTAATTTAATAAGTGTCAGACGCCTGACGGCGACACTATCGAGTATATAGCCATAAAAAAGCTACTCAAAATACCGTTCGGAATCGGTGTAAAACTGCAGGTTCCAATCAGTGAGTAAAAACTGGAAAGCGCACAGCTCACTAATTGTGAGAAGCTCTCCCCAGTCTCTTCATGGGATGTAATGGGAAACCATTTATTTATTTTAAGACGCCTGACCTCATGACGTTGTCCATTCAGGCCAGCGATAATTGGTTTTAGTCTTTCGCATATTATATAGGGTTTTCCAATTTGAGTGATATGATTTCTTTAAAAAAAAACACACTAATTGTTAAGGAAATTTAAATGTTTTTTTTATTTAATGTGAAGTAGAATCAATACAATGAAGTTCTGAATAAAACGTCTTTCAAATTACCCCCAAGTCTTCTTTTGCAGGCACTAATTCAATGAACTCAATTTTCGAGCACTTTTTGCACTAAATCAAGTCGTATGTCATGAATAGCATGTTCAGTATTGACTTGTAAAGCTTGAAGAGAGTCTGGTTTATTACTAAAGGCCAATGACTTCAAATCACCCCACAAGAAATAGTCTAATAGTGTTAAATCACAACTTCTTGCAGCCCATTAAATGTCACAATTTCTTGAAATAATCTAATATTCAAACTTTTTTCGGAATAATTCGGTTTTTGCACGTACTCTCGTCTTGTTGGAACCAGATATTGTCAAGATCAATTTCTTCCAATTTCGGCCATAAAAAGTTGATTATCATCGACCTGTACCGCTCTCCATTGAGAGTAACGGTGTTACCAGCTTCATTTCGAAAGAAGTGCGGACCGATGATTCCACCAGACCAAAAAAAAATTACAGCAGACAGTTGTCCGAGGCCTTCGGCCACGGACTGTCCCTGCAGGCTGTGTCAGAGACACGGCCATTAAGTTTAACGTAGAATACGCCATCCGATAAGACAGAAAACATATAACAATAAATTCATTTGCTTATATTATTTATCATTTATTGTTATATATGTTTTCTGTCTTATCGGATGGCGTATTCTACGTTAAACTTAATGGCCGTGTCTCTGACACAGCCTGCAGGGACAGTCCGTGGCCGAAGGCCTCGGACAACTGTCTGCTGTAATTTTTAGTTAATATTTTTATTGAAATAAGTTCTGCGAATGTTGAGAGGGCCGCCCTAATATTAAAAAAGGTTTACCTTATCGAGTCTTCGCATTAGCATTCGAGCGTTGTGTGAAAGCTTTACGCTTTACAATTCAAAATTAATGTTACAACAGCTTTATTGAAGCTTTCGCAAAAAAGCTTTATTACGTTAGCTTACTGTTTGTTTCACTTTTTACTAGATACATGTTGCCAAGCAACATTAGCTTGCTGTTCGTTTCACGTTTTACTAGATACATGTTCCTAAGCAATGTTGAGCAACCAAAAACACTCAACCAAACACCACACATATGTTTGAGTGTATGTGTTTAAACAATTTTCATTTGAGATATTAAAATACTAGAAATATATCAACCAATATGAAATGTATATCAAACGAAAGATAACATCTTCATTTACCTACAAAAAAAATTTTAAAAAAATTCATCTAGCCTTTCCTCAAATTCAATGAAATAAAGATTACAACAATAAAAACCTGACATGACTCCTCATACCGTAAGGTAAGACGTATTCTACGTCAAAACTACACCAAAGTGTTGAGGTTTAGGTGAATTTAGATGAATGTAATGGTTGTTCATGAATAATTTGTGAATTTTCTTCGCCCCAGAACCGGCAGTTTTCTTTATTTACCGCACCACTCAGATGAAAGTGAGCCTCATCGGAGATGATGATTTTCTTAAAAAAATCGTTATCGTTTTCAAGTTGTTCCGCTCATGACGTTTACGGTAGCACAATGGCTTCAGTACTCGAGTGATAACAAACGCGAACGCGTGATTTGAGACAATCCAAATTGTTGACAACGTCTGAGTATCGATAAATAGCGGTCTTCAGCAACACTTGCCTGAACGGCAGCAATATATCTATTACTTCGAGCGGTTCTTTGTCTTATTGCCACTTGAACATTATGTAAGGAAAATGTTCGCTCGCAGTTTGCAACAATTCGACGAATAGCGAACCACGAACTGAATAACATCGATGTATTTGTGCGATGCAAAATAATGCATTTACGCTGGCTGGGTCATGTTAATGGAATGGATCAGAATGCACCAGTGCGAAAGGCTTCGAATTCGAGCTCGAAGGACATTGAAAAATAGGACGGACAAGACTTCGTTGAAGGCGATTGCCTGCGTGGTCTTGCTGTTACCAAATCCTCATTTTGTAAGGTCCTTGACCCCTCTGGGTAGTCTGAAGCCACCTAAGTAAGTGAATAGATCTTAAACTATGGAAAATATATGACACCAAACCTTAGTGTAACATATTATGTTTCCTGCAACTGCTATTTCTGTGTTCACATATTTACAGGACATCACATGCTTCTTGCATTGTATGCCTGTAGTAACAGTTCAATGTCGAACACTGAAAAGAAAACTTTTTACTTTACATTCGGGTTTATTGAGTCTTTATGTAGATTCATTCAATACACCAACAACAGCAGCACCAACAACAACACGAAATTGCTAAACTTTTTAATTTATATTTGAAGTTTTTTGTTGTTTTTTTTTGGTTCGCTTTTGGTTGTTTGGTATTGTTGGCTGTTGAAAGGAAAATATGTGCTGAAAAAGGGTGGTAACACTTTCGTCCACAACACTGGAATAGAAAAACTAATGTATATTTTTTAGGGTCAACAAATATGGCCCTTGAATCCCTCCCTCCCTCCCACCCTCCTATTTCTGTTTCTGCTGGTTGTCTTATTTGGGCCGCAAAGTACTTTCCTTTCCTCTTTAACCATAAAACATAAATTGAGTGTAAAGAGCAGAAGAATTTATTGTGCACACAACAAATTCTTGAAGTGATATCTATGTGTGTGTGTGTTGGTGTAGTCTATGTGTTGGTATTTATTAAGGGGGTTATATCAAACACAAAAAACGTTTCGAAACTTTAAACATTATCTGCTTGAGAATTCGAATATAAAAACATAAATTCAGTGCGATACACCAGGTTTTATGTGAAAATTGTCTTGGCTCTGGTTTAATAGATTGGATTTATTTGTGCGAAAACGAGTAAATATTATTAGTTCATGTGTGAAGAAATTAATCGTTTAAAAGCAACAAAATCGTTTAACTTAATTCCTTTTATAGTGAAGTGATTGTATATTTATGGTTTAACTGTGTCCTTATGATCATTAAGTGTTAGGAAGATAGTGAAAAGGCAATTCAACATTGTTTAAAGTATTTCAGTATTTCGAGTATTTTCCAAAAAGATCATTATTGATTCTGATCACTACCTGGTAGCAGCAAAGGTTCGCACAAGATCAAGTAGAGCGAAAATCGGAAAGCTGCAATTACCAGAGGTAGTTACAGCCAACTCAAGGAACCTCTCGCAACTCTTGGAACAGAACCCACACCCTCCCGAAGACGATCATGAAGCGCAGTGGAAACCCATTTCCGAATCTATAAAAATTGCCGCGACTACCGTATTTGGTTTTGAAAACTCGCTTCGCAACACGCCATGGTACGATAAAATATGTTGCGTTGCAAATTATGAAAAGATCGCTGCACGTATGGCAATGCTTCAGCCAGTTGCAACGCGAGTTGTACCTACATAGAGAAGAAAGACCGAAGCCCGAAAACTCTACCAAAAAGTCAAAAACGGAACTAATCGACATGGTTCAGGGCCCCCTTCTGTAAAGACAAGGACGGATATCTCATCGCAAATGTGCATAGCATGTTGGGAATATGGAGAGATAATTTTCCCGCGCTACTGGTGCTTGAGACATCCAATGACGATGGGACAAAAAAAATATGGTGTCCCGTAACATCCCATGAAGGGATTGGGGAGAGCTTCTCACAATCAGTGAGATGTGCGCTTTCTAGTTGTACACTCACTGATTGGGACCTACAGTTTTACACCGGTTCCGAACGGTATTTTGAGGAGCATTTTCATGGCTAAGTACTCGATAGTATCGCCATCACTAAGCGAGGTGACCGCCGTCGACAGAAATGTAAGATGGTCTGAGCAGGGATTGAATCACGTTCTCATGTATAAGAGCCGCGCACACTAACCATTGCACCACCGACGGTCACAATATAGGCGACGACGTCGATTGCCCCTTCCTAACGAACACGAGGCCAGAACAGCTATTGCCCAGCTTAAGAACAACAAAGCCGCAGGAGCCAATGGATTACCAGCGAAGCTGGGTAATGCTGGCGGCGATGGGATGATAAGGTGCATGCATCAGCTCATTAGAAAAATTTGGTTAGATGAACGTATGCCCGGCCATTGGCGT
This sequence comes from Phaonia tiefii, assembly GCA_963931995.1. Classification (NCBI taxonomy): domain Eukaryota; kingdom Metazoa; phylum Arthropoda; class Insecta; order Diptera; family Muscidae; genus Phaonia; species Phaonia tiefii. The sequence goes on along the minus strand of OZ008371.1, from coordinate 175,515,484 downwards.
CTCAGTGTACTATGTGCCATATTTAAAAAAGGTAACCCGAGTCTCTGTGCCAACTGACGTCACCAAGAGCATATAAGGTTCTATCAAGTTTAATGTACGAAAGACTAAAACCAATTATCGCTGACCTGATTCGACCATACCAGTGTAGATTTAGGCCTGGAAACTCTATGAAGCACTGGCTGAGCTTGGTATACCTGCAAAACTAATAGGCTTTTGCAAGATGGCCTTGACGAACAACAAATCCGCGGTGAAATTTTGTAAGGATCTTACCGAACTTTTCGAAAATAAACAAGATTTCAGGCTAGGCGACACCCTATCGTGCGATCTCTTTAACATCTTAATGAAGATTATTATGAGAAAAGCCTAACGGTTTTCAACGATGACGCATTGGTGTAATCGCGTGGAGGCCCTGTTCGTTGGAACCATTAATTTTGTCTTGTCCTCATTTACTGTCAATCCCACTTTTGGTGACTCCTTTGCAATTGTCGAAAGCACCGCAGTAAAGTCTCTATTTGTGCGTCCAATTATATCAATGTCATCAGCATACGCGACCAGCATCTGACTTTTGCTGCTGATGGTTTTATTCATGTTGACAACAGCTTTTCGCACAATGATCTCCATTAAGATGTTAAAGAGATCGCACGACAGGGTGTCGCCTTGCCTGATGCCTCGCTTAGTTTCGAAAGGTTGGGTAAGATCCTTACCAACTTTCCCTGCGAAATTTGTATTCGTTAAGGTCTCTGACATTGGTTCGTACAGGTTCCTTCATATCAGGCTATCAAAGGCCGTCTTATAATCGACAAATAGATAGGTGTCGATTTGTTTTTCGTGCGCTGTCTCCAGGATTTGGCGTAGCGTGGAAATCGGTTCAGTTGTGGATTTTCGAGACCTACAGCCATTCTGGTATGATCCAATCAGGTCAGCGATAATTGGTTTTAGTCTTTCGCACATTAAACTTGATAGAACCTTATATGCTAAGGATAAAACGCTTATTGCACGGTATTCGGCACGGGACAACTTTTTTGAATATGGGGTATAGTACACTGAACCGAAAAACATCATCATAGGGATGAACATTTTCATCACCCCAGCAACTTTTGCCATCGAAAGTGGGCTAACGTACAGTTTCATTTCCGCTATGAAAATGTGTTTTTCAACTGCAAATTGTTTCTTTGACTTCTTCGTCTTCATTGACTTCTACTGCCCAACACAATGAAACAGGAGCGAACGAATTGTGGTTAAACACAAAAACACGAACATTTTGTTGCGATTTGTACCGTCACGGTTACATATTTCGGGGTAGTTTTTCTGCTATCGATGCGTCAATTTCTTTGCTGTCGTGTTGCTCATTGCATTTTGTTTATTTATCTATTTGATTTATGCCCAGCGACGGAAGTCGCAAGGCCTTCCACTAATAAGACATGCGGAATGGTTCTTTTGTAATGCCTTCCAAAAATAAGGTCTGCGGAATGCATGCATTTTTTCATCAGATATAACCAAGAAGAAGATTTTTAAAATTTTTAGATATTTCTTTTCCTATTCTTTTTATCCGTAATTTTATTGGAAAATTTCATACAAATTTTAAAATTATATTTTTTATGTTTTATTTATTTTTCAGGGTATTTTCAAAATTTTCAATTTGAAGGTGGGAGTGGCACAACTTTTTAAGATAATGATAATAATGTTGTGATAAAATAAATTACATTAATTTTATTTTTGTGTAACAAAAATAATTTCTAAGGCCTGCCTCTTTGCATCCCTTCTAATAAGGCCTTCTTTAGGCAATGGGCAAGCAAGGCCTTGCCTCCCAATCTCACGCAATGTTAAAAAGAAAGAAGGAGGTAATGTGTAGGGAAGGCCTTCCGTATTTTAAAGAAGGCCTGTCTGGTCATGATTTCAGGCCTTCCAGGTCACGACTTGCGCCGCTGGGTAGATTCACAAGTTACACAAACGATCACAGCAAACACATAAACTCACACAATTTAGTTTCCACAATAAAGTTTTCACATGTTGCAACTGAACTGAGTTAAGATGTGTATGTGACCCAACACTCACGCTCACCATTTTCTCTTGCTAGCCTTTATTATAGCTTGCTCATGTTTTCGACTGCTTCTCTCTCTACACCTTCAAAAAACTAGTTTCGTTACAATAACGAAAATGTTTCATCAACTAAAAATTTTGACAAACCTTCCAAAATAAATAAATAACAAATATAAACTATAAAAAGTAAACGTTAAACCAAATATCAGTAGTTTAAATCTCATGCCTTTACTTGTTTTAATTTCGAACCCATTTTTCTACAAAATGCAAATTAAATAAAATTGTTGCAGGAACGAAAAGTAAGTTGTTGCAGCACCGAAATGAAAAATTTTGCAGCGACTACCAAATTGTCGGATATACGACACTTTTCACTATAACAACGCAAACACATTAACGAAAATGTTTCATCTATGCGACAAAGCGTTTTTCTTTCAGTGTACACTCAAATTCCAATCGCCGGGCTTGCATTCATCTAACCAAATTTTGCTAATGAGCTGATGCATGCACTTTATCAGCTCATCGTCGCCACCCTTAAACAGCTCCGCCAGTAATTCATCGGCTCCTGCGGCTTTGTTGTTCTTAAGCCGGAGAATAGCTATTTGTCACATCTTGTAGAGAACAGTATGCGGAATTTTTTAAAAGTAAAATTAAGAAAATCAACAAATACTTTCCCAGGATGCTTAAGGACAAAGGACATTTATAAATTTTGATGTTCTGGGCCCAGACTTAACTGCCATTTTTATTTTTAATTCGTAAAAAGGAGGTCGAAATCTACTCCTGGATCGTTACAATCTGATGTCGCATTCAAAAGTTGTTCAAACATGAACCCAGCTACCTCTTCACAAAAACGCTGCAGATGGGCTGGTTTAGATAGGTATAAAACTTGAACGGTGAGGAAGTTTGAACGGTATTGTAACGACGGCAATGAGCAAAATATGTGTGGACAGTTTTATAAAATCCAAAACCATAAATATTGAGATTGTGTCGAAAAAATTTGGAATCACCCATGTACTGGCTCGCGAATACAATTTTTTTATCTGTTATTTTAGAAAACATATCGTTGTTGGCCGTCGGTGGTGCAATGGTTAGTGTGCGCGGCTCTTGTACATGAGATTCTGGGTTCGAACCCTGCTCTGACCACCTTCAAAAAAAAAAAAAAAAAAAATTTCTTTCGGCGGCGGTCACCTCGCATAGTGACGGCGACACTATCGAGTATATAGCCATGAAAAAGCTTCTCAAAATACAGTTCGGAACCGGTGTAAAACTGTAGGTCCCAGTCAGTGAGTGAAAACTGGAAAGCGCACAGCTCAGTGATTGTGAGAAGTTCTCCCCGGTCCCTTCATGGGATGTAATGGGAATTCATTTATTTATTTTATTTTATCGTTAGCTAAACATGCAAAGGTCGTAAGTCCATATTTTTTCGAAATTGAGATTTTGATGCAGAAATGTTTAACAGGTTGAAGTACAATATTTACAAAAAGAAAAATTTTAGATATGTAATTTTTAGTTGGTGTTTTGCAGTGATGTGCAAAAGTCGTAAGTCCAAATGTAACAAAAGAAAAAGTCGTAAGTCCATTAAAAAATTACATATTGAAAATGTCAGTCAAAGTATCAATTTTATTGAATGCCACTGAGATCACATGGTCAGACCCACTTAAAAATATACTATTCTTCGGTTTGTTTAGTCTCATCAAATTAAAGGACTTAGCGATGTCCGTCTGACACATCGATTTTCTGTTCGTATAGTTGTCTGTTGAAAGTCTGATAGATCTTTAATGAAAAAAGATAGAGCAATGTAGTTTGGTATCAACATGCCTTGTGGCTCAAAGGTGTTTGGTATTTAAAATGGCCAAAATCGAATCACAGAGGAAAAAGTTGCACACAAGAAACAGACTGGACCCCAAAATTGTAAACTTAACATTTTTATGATATTATTTTTTATCAATTTGATTAGCAAATATACGAATTCGACAAGTGTACATTCATCTTTTATCAGAACTAGATCATAATATATACTCCTTCTGCCTTTAAAGAGCATGGTCGTTTATATATGCCAAAATAGTTATAGAAAAATGTAATAAATTTTAAATTTTCAATGAATGCAGTAATAATTTCATTAAATTTTTTGCACCTTGTGGGGGGGCAGGTGTGTTGGTATGGGGGTTTCTTAGATCCTCTCCATTTTTGTGAAATAATTCTTTTTTAATTTATTGGAATCATGCAATCGGGACTTAATGGAGGTTATATTCGACTTAACACAAACGAATATAAAACTATCACTTACTGTTTGCAATTTTTTCAATTTAGTGTGCCTTGCAATTTATTTTCAATTAAGTGTGCGTTGCAATTTATTTTAATGCGGTAAATAAAAAATTGTGGAAAATTATTAGTTTCCAAAATTTGACGAAAGACAAAGGTAATGAATGCACTTATAACATATTCTTGTGAAAAAATTATATTCTACTAATAATTTTATTTAAAGATTACGATGTCTTCTTCTAATAACAATAACGTGCCCCTATCATGTGAAAGCGAAAACATTGACGATTATGAATTTCATTCAGACCATGGAGTTATAGGCCTGGTTCCTTATGGATTTCACAGCGATTCCGATAATTCAGATAATTTACCCACTAAGTCGAATGAACGCAAAAAGAGAGTTCAAGTGCAAAATTCTGGTTGGTTTGCGTCTAAAAATAAAAAGTGCAGAGAAAGTGGTCAACGTTATTTTGGAAAGCAAAAATAGTGTTCGGTTTGGAATTATAAAAAGATAAAAGAGTCCCGGAAAATTAAAGAAAGATGCTGTTGCAAAGAAAATGGAGCCATGAAATGTTCAGAGATCAATGACGACAACAGAAGAAAATATTTTCCGAATTTTGGCAATTGGAATGGAATCAAAAAAAAATTTATGTAAATAGTTTGGTTGACGCATATCAAATTACTAGACCACGAAACATAAAAGACTACAGGAAATCCAAAAGATGCCTAACATATAAATATAATCTTAGATTTCAATGCAAAAATATTAGAGTGTGCTAAAAGTTCTTCTTAAATACGTTGGATATTGGAGAAAAAACACTGCTTAATTGGATCAAGAAGACCATAGTTTCAAAACCAATTTCAAAAACTACTGCTCAAAATAAACTAACTGATAAAAAGCAATGTCTTCATGAATTTTTTGATAGAGTCACATTACTGCCGCGCTGTTACGCAAAAAAAATACCTTTTACCAGAATGGCGATCAAAAATAGAACTATACGACTTTTACGTGAATAACTGGTGTAAAAACAAAAACGTACAGCCACTTTCAATAACAGTGTTTAATAAAAGATTTCATCAACGAAATTGTGGATTATTCGCGCCTAAAAAAGACCAATGCGAAATATGTGCTCGTTATTCAGTCGGTGACCTGTCTTATGAAGAGTACACACTCCACCCATAGAAAAAATAAGAGGCTAGAACAGAGAAGCAAAAAGATAAAAACGAAGAAACACAGTCTTAATAGCTCCAAAGTCTAATGTCAGCAGTTTATACTACCGCGCAAAGTTGCAAGTTCATAATTTGGTATTTTTTAATCTTAAAACCCAAAAAGCTTATTGTTTCATATGGAATGAAGCTGAAGGTGGTGTAAATGCCGAAGAATTCGCTAGTATATGGGTTTACTTTATTGAAAAAAAAAATTCTTAATGAAAATAAAAACTCTGTTAAAATAATTTTTTAGAGTGATGGTTGTAATTATCAAAATCGGAACAGTGTCATGAGTAATGCCTTACTAAATGTAGCTGTCAAGCGTAATGGTGTCATTGAGCAAAAGATTCTAGAAATTGGCCACACACAAATGGAAGCAGAACGTGCCATAAAAAAAAGAAATATAGATGTCCCCAGTGAGTACATTGAAATAGTTAAAGGAGCACGAAAAAATCCTGAACCATACGACGTTATGTATTTGGAACACTCATTTTTTAAAAAATTTTGTGATGTTCAATATTACAAAAATATTCGCCCTGGCCAAGGTAAAGGCGATTAGAAAGTGACAGATATTCGTGGCATCCAATATATCCCAAATGGTGAAATAAATTATAAAATAAGATTTCCACACAAGTGGCAAAATCTCCCTCAAAAAGTAAATAAACATATATTGGCAATGGATTGGTCCAACTTGCAACAACCTCACCAGAATAGAAGAAAAATAACAAACAGAAAATATGAAGATTTGCAATTTTTAAAGTCAACTATAAAAAAAAGAGTCACCATAAATTTTATGACGATTTACCTCATGAGGAATTTTATATCTTCCTATTTACCTTAATAAGTGTTCTGATCTTGAATTTGTAGAATTTTTCTTTTTTGTACTTTGTAATTTGTTAAACAGCAATGAAATGAGACTGTGTAATTAATGTTTATGTTAGTTATTATTTGTTTACTATTTTAAAAACCATGAAAAATTTTACTATTTGTATTAATATTTTTTATTAAAACAATATAAAAAAACACACACTTCGAGTCGTTTTAACTTGCAAATAAGTTTCGAAGAAAGAGCTGATGTCCAAAAAAGCTTTAGTCTTTGAAGATTTTTTCCCATTTTGTTTCGAATTGTAAAAATTTAGTTAAAAGCAAAGGATGCTAAAAAGCGCTGGTGTGCGTTAAAGGCTTAAATTTTTATCCCTAATGTTGAATATCACTTTTCTTGTTTATAAATGACATTAAAATAGGCGAAACTTTCTAGTTTATTGCGTGAATATGTAAAAATATGGTCAAAAAAGTAAGTACGTTTAAATTCAGTATTGTGCCTCAGAGGGTTAAATTTTTATCCGACATTGTCTTTAATCACCAATACTATTCATGTTAATAAAAGCAATAAAAAGAAACCGGCATAACATTGCTAATTTTAAAAGTTAAAAAAAAAAAAACAGAAAAGGTCGTAAGTCCACAAAAAAAAATTCAAAATTGAAAACAGAAAAGGTCGTAAGTCCACAAAAATTGCTGTAGTTGCTCGAGAAATTATTTTTTTCATATATTTTCTGCTTCAATTAAAGAGCAAGAACAATAAACACGTAACTGCATTTAAAGATTTCAATAATCTTCAAAGGAAAGAAACTGAAAAGTTTTCTGTCTGTCCTGTAAAATTTAAAAAAATTGACTTATAACCTTTGCACGTTTAGCTAATGATATGTTTGTTGTATTAGCAAATATTTTGCCCTGTATTTTACCAACACCGCAAACATTTATTGCAATAGCAGACAACTGGCATGCTGATAAATGACAAACAATGTTTGCTATTATTAGCTAACTTTATTTATTCAGTGTTTCGAAACAAAGAATATTAAATCATATTGCCAAGACAAACAATTCACTCAAGAATATAATAATTAATTGAAAAACGTTGTACAGGTATCAAGATAACAAAAAAACTTTTCTTATTTTCTGCTTGCGATTTTTTGTTTGTCTATTAAAAACACAAATCTTATGTAATTAACAAGACAAATTATGAAATCTGATTAAAAACACACTCGTGCGAATCACAGGTCTTCATAAAAGTTCAAAAAAAAGACAACAAAATATGACTTTTACGAGTTTAACATGAAATCAGAGGAAGAAGAAGAAAATTCGGTTTAATCATAAAAGTTGAGTTCTAATGAAAGAAGGAAGTTTATATAATTTTCTTATATTTAACCAAACTTAAGGGAAGGAATGCCAAGTGGGGTAAATGAATTATGTTGTTTCAGAGAGAGAAAGCCTATATTTTAAAAACAAAACTTGTTAATTTAGAAATGATGAATTTTTATTAATTTTTATTATTTTTAGTAAAAATTGTCTAAATTTGTCCAGAAAATTGCGTAAAAGTACACGGAAAGAAAAAACTCGTTCCTCCCAAACGAAATCTCAGATAACTGAAGTTCGTTTGGGGACTGTAGTTGGGAGAAACGAACTTCTGTTAAGCCATACATATCATTTCGTTTGGGAGAACCGAAAAATGTTTGCAGCAAACGAGTTATGAAAAACATAAGCTGAAAAAAATGTTTGCGAGAAACGAAAAACGATTCCGCCAACTGTTCCCTCGGTTACAGCAACCGTGTTGTAGTTGATCCTAACGAAAAAAACGTTTGCGAGAACTGAAAAACGTTTGCAGTAAACGAGTTATAAAAAATTAAAGCTGAAAAAACGTTTGTGATAAACAAAAAACGGTTCCACCAAATATTCTTTCGGTTACAGCAACCGAGTTGTAGTTACAGCAACCGAGTTGTAGTCACTCTATTCAGTACATTACTTATACATTAAAATTTATATTTATGGCTTCCATAAAATCTTTTTTGTGTAAATTTCCAACTTTTATGATTTTGGTTTCACCCATAAAGTTTGTTTTAAAAAAAGTTGGAATTTTTGTCTATCTTTTCAGTGTCTACGAACACGTCCGTCTCGACTTGCATTCTAATAACAACTAAAAGCTCAGCAAACTACAACGCGCCAGTTGTCCATCCAAGATATATTGACAAGGTAAAAGCCTTTTATGTGTATGCGTGAGTGTGTATGTCAAACGAGTGGACTGTGTATACAGTCGACAGACAGTGAGAAATTTACGTTCTTCGTACTCATTAGAAATATGGCTAATTTCAGTTATCGCACACGGTTTTTAACTTGCAATAAATGTAATTTTGTACTCGTTTAATGCAAACGAGATCTCGTTTGCAACAACATGATATACATTTGCGATATATGAGTTTATTTGGGAGAACTACATAAACGGTTGCGATTAATAAATTAATACAAATCAATCAAAGTATTGTTGTGGCAACCGAGCAATAAACGTTTTTTTTTCTTTGCGTGTAGGAACAATATATCATGTTATTTTCAAAACTTAACTATTCCGCTTTCAACAGAACTGATTTTGTATTTTTTTCTTTTTGTAACATTGAAATGAAAACTCAGCGAAAATAAAATTTTCCCAGAACTCTATAATTGCAGCGGGAAAAAATAATAAAAGTGAATTACGTTAAAAGTTGCATTACTAAAAAACTAGGTTTACACAAAATGTGGTATAGTCAAGTTTTGAAATGAATCTCCTCAAGTATACCACTTTCTGATGACAGTAGCTTTGTTCGATTACTCGAAAGCATTTACAAATTTGAGCAAGTTTTGACAGAATCGTGTTCGTTTACTCCTAAAGAGTTCGATGTTGGAGATCTTGCAAATTTTGGTTGAAGAAATGTTAGCCAACAAATGTTTACAAGGCAGCAAAGCTGTTTGAAATCAGCTGTTTTATGTACCGGTACACTGCTTATGACGGTAACACTATCGAGTATTTAGCCAAGGAAAAGCTTCTCAAAATACTGTTCGGAGGCAGTGTAAAACTGTTAGTCCCACTCAGTGAGTGTAAAACTAGAATGCGCTCAGCTCAATTTTTGTACGAAGCCCTGCACAATCCCTTCATGGGATGTAATGGGAAACCATGTTTATGAATGTTTGTTGTATATTAAATCTAACTTCATTAATGTGGCTACGGAATAACACGAGGGCACTTATAGTCCCCTACCGGACACTGAAGAATCGAGTCCTAACGTATCCTTGTCAAGATGGGGATCAAACGACGTGACATGGTGAGCATAAATAGAAAAATATATTTTCAAAATTTTGCTTGATCAAGCAAATTGTTCCATTTTGCTGCATATTTTGTATTTTTATACATATTTATGAATAAATGAAAAAAATTAAACAATAAAATTAAAGTTTTGTTTAAATACTGTTGTGCTACAACCCAGTATTATCAACTATATTGTGTACTTTTGCTTTGGTTTGTGTCTAGACTAACTAGGTGTCGTTAGTCTTGTTTTAATGGAAAGTTTTCTAGGTGGATCCTGTAACTAATATTTAGTATATATTGTAGTTTTGAAACCTATTAAAAATAAATTTGGAAAATCCTAGTGAACGAAGTTTAATAAAAGAAAATTTCGTTAAATAAGTGCCTTTTCTTAAAACAAAGTAAATTTACCCAAAAAATACCTATACGTATTCTTAAACAAACTACATTTTCTTAAAAAAATACCTTATCTTAAAGAAGTAACTTTGCTTAAAAAAAAGGTACCTTTTCTTATAATTAAAAACAAAATACAAAAAAAGCAAATCTGACCTCAGCTCGGAAAATATAGATTATTTATTGATAACAAAAAGGTCGAACTACGAAATACAAAAATCTAATTTTTTTTAAATAAGTACCTTTTCTTAAAAAATCACATTTTCTTACAACAAATTCGCTTTTCTTAAAAAACTAAATTTTCTTAAAAAGTACCTGTTTTGTGAAGCCAACTAAGTTTCCTTGAGATAAGTACCTACTCTTAAAAATGTACATATTTTTGAAAAAAGGACACATTCTAAAAAGTTCCCATTTCTTAAAGAAAAACTTCTTTTCAAAAAAATACCTTCTCTTAAAAAATGGCATTTCTTACAAAAATTTATTTTCTTAAAACTACATTTCCTTAAAAATAAAATAATACATTTTCATTTATTTTCTTGAGATAAGTAGCCTTTCTGAAAATAAGTACATTTTCTTAAAAAAATAGCCTATTGCTAAAAAGAGTACAATTTCTTTAAAAAGTGTCTGGTCTTAAAAAAAGTACTTCATTGTAAAACAAAATCATACTTTTATGGCTTTTTCTTACAGACAGTACTTCTTCTTAAAAATAGTACCCTTCTTAAGAAAAACATTAGCTTTTCATAAAAGAGGTACCTCTCTTTAAAAAAGTACCATTTCGGGAAAATATAATACATATTCTAATAAAAAAAGGGCCGAAAAATATACATACTTAAAAAAAAACATTCTATAAAAAAAAATCCAATGAGTGTTCGAACTCACGGGCGATGTGTTAACACCTTTTTGCTACACGGTACCTGTTCGATTTCTATGAACACATTCGTAAATGTTACATTGGAAAATAAAAAACAGCGTTCAATCATATGATGACGTTTCATTTAAATAATATAATACTTAAAATTATTTAAAGACCCAGTGCAAGCACATGTGTCATTATTTTCTTGCTCAATACTTTTTGTTTTATTCCCACAAAAGTCAAAGAATGCAAAGCAACAGACACTTGTACATACATACATACATTGTTATATTCGTACGATATAACCAAAGATCAACATAAAATACTTTTTTAATATTACTCCAAATTAATACTCCAAATTAAAACACTTCAATCTCGGCTCGCCGATATCGGATCGCCTTAATTTTTGGCCTAAACTCTTCGTCGAAACCCGCACTAGCTTTTTAATCCAAAAATTAATAAAATCGGCTATGAATTTCCGGAGAAAATTGCGTGGGAAAATTATATGAAAATCGCCCAATAATCACTTTCAATACCGACTGCCAAGCAACGAACAAACAAACGATGATTTACTCTTACAAACCTAACACTAGCGTATGTATTAAATTTATAGTTTACTGCCCTAGAGGCGCGCGTATAGATGTTAACACATCAAAAACAAACCAAACAACCTCACACTTCGGTGTTTCTTTCAAACTGATATATGTCAGCTTGGTATGATAGTGTAATAGCAAAACATATTTTTTTCATCATACCGTCGTATCATACCAGGTATGACCGTCTAATAGGCGCTTAAGACAAAACCGAAGATCAACATAAAACACTTTTTTAATATTACTCCAAATTAATACTCCAAATTAAAACACTTAAATCTCGGCTCGCCGATATCGGATCGCCTTAGTTTTTGGCCTAAACTCTTCGTCGAAACCCGCACTAGCTTTTTAATCCAAAAATTAATAAAATCGGCTATGAATTTCCAGAGAAAATCGCGTGGGAAAATTATATGAAAATCGCCCAATAATCACTTTCAATACCGACTGCCAAGCAACGAACAAACAAACGATGATAAGACAAAACCGAAGATCAACATAAAACACTTTTTTAATATTACTCCAAATTAATACTCCAAATTAAAACACTTAAATCTCGGCTCGCCGATATCGGATCGCCTTAATTTTTAGCCTAAACTCTTCGTCGAAACCCGCACTAGCTTTTTAATCCAAAAATTAATAAAATCGGCTATGAATTTCCGGAGAAAATCGCGTGGGAAAATTATATGAAAATCGCCCAATAATCACCTTCAATACCGACTGCCAAGCAACGAACAAACAAACGATGATTTACTCTTCCAAACCTAACACTTGCGTATGTATTAGTTTGATAGTTTACTGCCCTAGAGGCGCGCGTATAGATGTTAACACATCAAAAATTGTTTTTAAAAAAAATCCAATGAATGTTCGAACTCACGGGCGATGTGTTAACACCTTTTTGCTACACGGTACCTGTTCGATTTCTATGAACACATTCGTAAATGTTACATTTGGAAAATAAAAGACAGCGTTCAATCATATGATGACGTTACAGTTAAATAATATTAATACTTAAAATTATTTAAAGACCCAGTGCAAGTACATGTGTCATTATTTTCTTGCTCAATACTTTTTGTTTTATTCCCCCAAAAGTCAAAGAATGCTGAGTAACAGACACTTGTATATACATATATACATTGTTATATTCGTACATACGCTACACAAGTTCACAAAATTGTCGTTGCTCTCTCTCTTGCTATCTCATTTTTATAAACGTATAATACGTCATTACTCTCTTTGCTCTGAGAGTGCTCCCGCACCCACATTTTATTGGACTTACCTTTCACTATAATAAAACAAAATGAAAAAAATTAAACAGAAGTGCTAATGATTTCATTATTTTCTTGCTTAATACTTTTTATTTATTTTATATTAAACCCACAAAAAACAAAGAGAATGCAAAGCAACAGACAAATGTACATACATACATTGTTATGTTTGTACATAAGTTACATACGTTGCTGTCTTGCTATCTCATTTTTATATATGTACGTATAACCACGTCACTATTCTCTTTGCTATGCATAAGACAAAACCGAAGATCAACATAAAACACTTTTTTAATATTACTCCAAATTAAAACACTTAAATCTCGGCTCGCCGATATCGGATCGCCTTAATTTTTGGCTTAAACTCTTCGTCGAAACCCGCACTAGCTTTTTAATCCAAAAATTAATAAAATCGGCTATGAATTTCCGGAGAAAATCGCGTGGGAAAATTATATGAAAATCGCCCAATAATCACTTTCAATACCGACTGCCAAGCAACGAAAAAACAAACGATGATTTACTCTTACATACCTAACACTTGCGTATATATTGAAACTGATAGTTTTTTGCCCTAGAGGCGCGCGTATAGATGTTAACACATCAAAAGTTTATGACGTAAATGATTCCCAACTATTTCTATTAATAAAATATAGAATGAAATGGAAAAAGACATATTTATTTTACATTTTTATCGTATAATGTAATTTCGTCTGCAGTTCAAAATAAAACAATTTTATAATTTGGTTGTAAAATTGAGGGGAAAAATGATTCCTGTTCAAAATTTAAAAATGCTGCCGTTAAAAAACAAAAACTACGCTTTAAAAATTTGGAGAATATTTTTTTTGTAGTTATTTCTATTATTTTGTACTTATTTTTTTTATAAAAGAGGGACAAAGATATATTTTTCTCAGCCTAAGTTTATGGAATTGCAAGTCTATAACTGTATTTGCGCATTTTTCTTTCGGTCAGTGATGTAGTATAACTATTCGTGAATGAGTACGCACATGTTTTGGGTCTTTCCTATGTTGACTGATCTGTGAGGATATACACGCATGCTTCGACATAAGTACACGCTGAAAACTCAGTATTTGTTTAATGTTTGGATGTAAATATAACGTGTTTGTAGCTTTTCGCAAATATACTATACTTGTGCCCAAACACATTGTGTTTGCTATTTAATATAACATGTTTGAGACACAATGATTAATATGATGTAATACCGGTTTTTGAGATCAAATTCAGGTTTTGCTTGCTGAAAACCTCTAAAACCAAAAACGTGGCAGACAACAAAGAAACAAAAAGGCAGCAGATCTTAAATTCATGAAAACAATGCTCGCAAACATGTACAATATGTTGCTGAGGCCGATATTTTTCAGCGTGTATATGGTTGTTGGGGAGGAAACACGCATTTGTGAGGAAATACACGAAAGCTTCGACATATGTAAGTGTATGGATGTTGGGGATGAAACACTCATTTGGCTCTTTATAGGTAACCATGCTAATTTTTGAATTTAAACATAAGTTTAAGACTTGCAAATATATGAATATTTGGAGTGTGTTCCAAAGATATACATGGTACCTGCATAATGAGTTTGAGAGTATGGTCTGCATTACATGATATCATTTCTTGCTGGCACATTGCTCAGTTCTCTTTTAAAATTGCTACATAATTCATCGAGCTATTACACGTTGAATTTTCACAATATCGATGCCTACAATTTTTTTTACATTCTTCTGTGTTATTGTCTTATGTTATTGCATTGGGTGTTTTGTGTATTTCGGTGATATTGATTTTTACAAATCTGCGAATTGGTATTTTTTATTTGATTTTAAATTAAATTTAATTTTCAAACACTACACAAGCCAACAAAACATCAACACAAAAGTAATAACCTTGAAATATCAAAATCAAGATAAAATCGGAAAATACACAAAGAGAAATTGAAAAAAATCCCACGAAACACAACGCGAGGGCATTTCATGAAATTTTTTCCTCCTCTCTTACTAAACGAATTCACGAATTTTCTTGCGCGGATAAATTCATCGTGTAATTAGTGCTCTATATGATACAGAAGAAGTTTTTCCGGCGTGTAATCAGCTCTTCACTACGCATCTTTTCTCCACCATGTTTGATATTGCAAAAACGATGTTTTCAGTACACCCTGCAATCTCAACCACTTTCAATGCCGGGGTTACACCAACACTATATGCCCGATAAATCATAAAACATGTCTTAGTCTACTTCCCATCAACGTAATTTTGACGTCAGCACAACAATCATTCACAACAGGATATCAAAGTCATCATCATCACCATCAGCAGCACCAGCAGCAAATAAAAACTTCAGATAAATACTTCACTCCTTTCGTGCCACCATATCACTTCCCCTATCTATCCTCAACATCTAGTTGATGATAATTTTGCAGGTCTCATAAACCACGACCAAAGCAGATCCACCACATAATAACATCTAGAGAAGGTGAAAAATAATTATTTAAAACATCAAAAGGAAAATAGAAACTTTTCTGAAAGATATCAAAAAATCATCCAGAAAAGAACAGAACAAAAAAAAACAAAATAGAACGAAACGCTACGAAAACTTTGGAAAGGTTAAGCAAAAATAAAAGAAAACGACGCAAAAAATTGGCTGCCAAGAAAATCTTGAGTTAATCTTTAAATTGAATTAATTTCTGCTCGAAGAAAATCAAGAAGACCGGGAAGGAGCAAACGCAGAACAAGCTGTTGGAGGGCAACACAAACAGAAAAGCGAAAAAAAAGCCCCAACAGTGATGTTAATTAGTAAAGTTTTGAATAAATATTGTGTGGTGGCTGATAGAGAATAAAAGTTCACAAAATTGCAATTAAAATGTCATAATTATGAATTTTTAATTTAGCTAAATTATGAAGATAAACATAATAAAATAATGGATGTTTCAGAGTTTTCAAATGCATTTATTATATTAAACTGATAGAACTCAGGAAATTTGAAATAGGGATGAAGTTAAATGTTATTGCATCACTGAAGCATTTGTTATGTCCTTACATATTTTTCCCAGCGTTAAACACAAATTTCTTTGTTATTTAGTAACTCGAAATGTATTTTCTAACATTTAAATAAAATAAATGGTTTCCCATTACATCCCATGAAGGGACTGGGGAGAACTTCTCACAATCACTGAGCTGTGCGCTTTCCAGTTTTCACTCACTGATTGGGACCTACAGTTTTACACCGATTCCGAACGGTAATTTGAGAAGCTTTTTCATGGCTAGATACTCGATAGTGTCGCCGTCACTATGCGAGGTGACCGCCGCCGAAAGAAAATTTGAAGGTGGTCAGAGCCGGGTTCGAACCCAGGATCTCATGTATAAGAGCCGCGCACACTACCCATTGCACCACCGACGGCCACTAACATTTCACTCAAACAAATAAATGCATTGACATCGTTTGGCGCAATAATATTTCTTTCGCCCTAAAACAATTTTGTGTGCTATTAATGGTGTTTGCGTTTCTCAGCTTTGCTCTAAAATTGGCTTTTGTGTTTGGTCGTGAAAAATGCAATCTACGCAAAATCTATTGCATTTTGGTCGGACAACGTTGAACTCAAACTGGTAATAAATTAGGTTTTTGCACTCTCAACGAGTCACGGCAAGGAGTTTGCGCCGTAAAAACAGCTGGCTTCGGTTTGATGTATTTTCATTGTCCCCGATAAACAAACTTTTGGCGCCTTTGTATGGGGAGATAAGCGATTTTGAGCAAAGCCGCCCAATACGAAGTGCCTGAAAAACTAGTACGGAAGTTTCATTCGGGTGAACAGACTTAAACATATACTCACCCGAAGTCATTCATTGCGACCGAGTTCTATTGAATATTGGCAAATGTGCCAATATTAAATAGCACAGTGGCATTGCGCTAAATATTATCCAATACCCAACATAATTACGATCCTAGGTGATTATGGGGAATTATCGTGACTACCAGCCAATTGTCCGCCCAATATTTATATGGGAGCTATAAAAACGGGCATGGCGTAGTTGCTCATCTGTGTTTATGCAGTATTTCACAAAATATTTATCAGTACCAAATTTTATTAAGATCGGTTGTGGTCTACGAGAGTTATCATGTCGATCAACAGGCCATTCGCCCAGTCTGTGTGCATTTGAATAAATTTTGTCTAGTACCAAACTTCATAAAGATTGGTTCGGTTTTGCGGGAGTTATTTTGCCGAACAACCAACCGGCCGCACAACTTATCTTGGCAGGGCATGGCAAAATCACCCTTGTCTTATTCGGTGACTAGAGTTTGATGACACGAAGCCTATAACCTAATTTCATTAAGATCGAAAGTGTTCCACTCGTCTTATCTCATTGACAACCCCGACGACCACCAAGCTTTTTTATGGTAGGTACCAGAATGGTCGTGGCAAAACCATTCATTTTCCATAGAAGAATTTGTCTAGTACCAAATTTCATAAAGACTGTTTCGGTTTTGGGGGAGTTATCTTGCCGAGCAAGCAGCCTGTCGAACAACTTATTTATGGGAGGCACCAAGATAGGCGTGTCAAAATCACCCTTGTCTTACTTTGTAGCTCGCGTTTGATGACACGAAGCCTACAACCTAATTTCATGCGACTGATCGCATTCACAACCCGGAGGAGCACCAAGCTCTTGTATGGGAGTTACCAGAATGGGCGTGGCAATCTCGCCAATTTTCTCCAGTTAAGTAGACATTTATAGATTATTAACCAATGTTTGATTTGAAGCTAATCACATCTACTGGAAAAAAGTTTTAGAAGAAATATGATTTTATACTAAATGTGTCGATTTGTATGGGAGTTACCAGAAGGGGCGTGGCCAAAAGGCCCATGTTCATCCCTTATTTAAGCTTGGTTAAATAATGGTCACTAACAAAATGGTATTGAGATCAGCATAGATTTACGGGAGTTATCTGGCCGAGCAGCCAGCCGGCCGAACAACTTTTGTATGGGAGGTACCAAAATGGGCGTGCCAAAATCACCTCTGTCTTAATCAGTGACTGGCGTGTATTAAAATGAAGTCTAATACCCAATTTCATTAAGATCTCAGGTGTTTCACGCCACTTATCGCATTGACAACCCGGAGGACCACCAAGCTTTTGCATGGGAGGTACCAGAATGGGCGTGACGACTTCGCCCATTTTTGCCAATTAATTAGATATTTACAGATTATTAACCAATGTTCGAGTTGAAACTAACAACAGCTACCATAAAAAGGTTTTAGAAGAAACATGATTTCGTACTCTGTCGATTTGTATGGAGGTACCAGAAGGGGCGTGACCAAAACGCCCATTTTCAATTCCAAACTAACCATGGACAAATCATAGTCACTGATTTCGCTGTGATCGATATATATTTTGGGCAGGTATTGTGTTGACCAGCCAGCCAGACTGAAATGGCTCAGTCGTCTTAGAAAGTCCCAAAACGAATTTCGTCCAAAGATACTGAGGGTCTAACATGGCTCCTTAAATGCGTTACAGTTTTTTCCGTATTAAATGATATATACCCTCATCCATAGGATTAATTAATTTTGCGGGAAAAACGTAAGCAAATGAATTGCTTTGGCTTCAATTTATATATATTCGACCAGTGTGTATGGAGAGTTAATTAAAATCATCTGGGTCACCGTACAAACTGGTCGAAAATATAGTAAAGAAAATATAGTAAATGACAGAAAGAGGAACAGAGCTGTTTTTTAAAAATTGCAACACTACCACATCTTTTTTCACCGCGAAACTTGGAGTGATAGTAATTTTATTTTTAAATATTGAACGGTTGTTTTTTTCATCTTTTCACTTGTTGTAAACAAACTATCGGGCAGTCGCAGGCTTTCTTAAAAGTTTTTTTTAGGTTAGTCTTACCATATTTCGGTTATTCCAATAGCTGGTCGGTTCTCGTAAACGATTTCAGTAAACAGATAGAATAAATAAAAATATCATGCAAGTGAATTTTAATGTAGAATGTGAATCAAGCTGCAGGCATTGCTTACGCAAATGCAATAGCAATAGCTACGATATAAGGAGCAAGTTTTACAGTACCCTAAGTGGTATTCTCCAGTGTAGCTTACAGACTTTTAGCAGGTGGGTGGACGAAAATTGACTAGCTGTGAGCCCGCCTAAGACCGAGGTGGTAATTTTTACTCAAAGATATAAAACACCTATCGTAAAACCTCTCAGTTTGAATGGTTCTGAATTTAATCTTGGAGCGTGTTCCAAATTATCGATGATCCCCACCCTCTAATCTATTGAATGCTTCTATTGCTTCTATGTCTGCCCTCAGGTTAAGAAAATGCTCATACTGGGGCAGGGTCGGAGTCGGTCATGTAACAGTGCTGAAACAGAAATACCATACTCTCATACCGGCAGGAGATTCCTGGAACAAAGGAGTACCTGATGTACAGGGATATGTGAATTTCTATACGGATTGGTTGAAAATTAATGATCAGGTACGGCTTGGATTCTGCTTTAGGTGACTAGGGTTGTCTCTTCTCGTAGACGAAGTGTAGCAGGGAGACACTTTGGATATTAAGGAAGTGGACGACTGACTAAAGCTAAAAAGTCTAGCAGGTCAAGAAGCTCCTGTAATCAGTATTCCTTAATTTAGGATCTTCCCAAAACCTTCACAAATATCTTAACGACATTTCCCAGCAGTGCGATATTTACGTCGTATAGTTGTCTTTGCGCTCATCAACTGAAGAGCGGCTTAGCTGGGTAGCCTCGGGACTACCATTATAGTTGTACAGGAAATTAAACGTGTTGTCACGCTTCAAGTAAATTGTAAGCAAACCCGGCAAGAACACTCTCATACGACGATGCAGGATGTCTGATTGTTAGACATGCGGCGAAACTAATGGTTAGGGGAAATTACTTATATAAAAGCTGAAACGACGAGGTAGAGGAAGAATCCACTGAACATGTTCTATGCACGTGTACAGCATTAGCCAGCAGGCGAATGCCTACTACGGGATTCTACCTATTTAGGGATTTGGGAGAATTATTTCTGATAAACTTTTTGGACCAAACTACATAGTTCTTCGGTGGGACTAACGCATAATCTTGTTAGACCGTGGTAGTACAATGGACCAATAAGTCAAAGTCAGTCGGTCGTCGACTGCCACGAACACAAACCCAACCACCTACAGGTACTTTTCTGGTGTGTAGAAATTGTGTTGCCTGGCACGTTGTATAAACAATTATATACAGATTTTTTTTTATAACTATAATAATTTTATTTTTCAGCTCACAAAATCTTCAAACTAATTTCTTCTAAACTGTTTGGGTGTTCATAGTGACTGTATGTGAACCACAAAATAAAATAATAACACGCCTTTTATTTCAATTAATCCATTGCTTGATCCCAAATACAAATTTGAACAATATCTTTGATGAGTCAAGGAAGTATTTTATCAAAACGCAGCATGAGAACCAACAATTTTCATAATTCACTTATTTTCTTAGTGTAGGAATATATATTAGTATACGACTCAAAAAATATTTCTCTCAGTCTCTCCGTATGGGTATATACGGTTGCCAACGCTTATGAATTTTCGGGTGTTTTGTCCGCAAAATATACGTATGACAAGCAAAATTTATAATTGGTAACACTGATAAATTAAAGCTGCAAGACAGACAGTGCATTGCGCACGAAAGTAGACAACCAATCATAGTAAGCAATTTTGCAACCCTCGTAAAAGAGAACAAAAACGATGTACAAATAGACCGTCAAAATTTCTCTGCACTCAAATGACAAAAAACAAAACGAGTGAAACCCTAGCCATTGTCTGCTCTCTCTCTTACTCTCTTCATTGATTATTTCAATAGACGAACAGTTTTTGACAGTGTTATTGTATATAACTATGCAAATTTCAACCATGTTGATGTAAAATTACATAAACTATGCAAAAAGTAAGAAGTAATCAAGATATGACTCGAGAGAGAAATGCGTCTGAGTGAATTGCTAGCACTTTTTGGTTCTCTTTTAGAAGGGTTGCCAAATTGCGCACATCTTGTGGTTGTCTAATTCCTGATCGACCAAAGAAGACGAAGAATAAGACGAACAGTAGCTTAGTAACCATGTGAGCAATTGAACAGGCTTTGGGTTTGTTATTCTGTGTTGTAATAGAGTTGCGTAACACGTCTTTTAAACATCGCGAAAACCGGTTAATAGATATAAAATAACCGGTTAAACTGGTTCTTCGTGTATAGCAATTTTCACTAAGCCGAAGCACGGTTAACCGACCGAAATTCGGTTAACCGGTTTCGACTTTGAATACAATAAAACACAACCCAATGGAAAGTATAATATATATAAATATTTTCAAAGAGATAATCATATTAGATTTGGTCACCATTGAAAATAGTTGTCATATTAAAGGTCTTGACGTTACCGTCTCCTTTAGCTTCCACCGTTAGCTGCCAGGTTAGTTGACCAAGGATAGCCGACCAATCCGCCGCCGCCGGCTATCTCAGGTTCCTACGCCGCCGCCGAAGCAGGACAATCGGCGTAAACCTCTAAACCCGTAACCCGGTTTCTTAAAATAATGATTTTTCGAACAAACCGAATACCGGTTTCTTGAAAAATTGATTTTTCGAACAAGTCGAAAACAGGTCTCCACAAAATTCCGGTCTTTTGGACACTCTACCCTAGAGTGTTCTAAACAGAAACCGAAAAGTCGGTTAACCGGATTTTTTGCTATTAAACGTGTTCTTCAATATTTTGTTACCCATTGGAAACAAAAATTATATATATATATATATGGTTTCCCATTGCATCTCATGAAGAGACTGGGGAGAACTTCTCACAATCACTGAGCTGTGCGCTTTCCAGTTTTCACTCACTGATTGGGACCTACAGTTTTACACCGGTTCCGAACGGTAATTTGAGAAGCTTTTTCATGGCTAGATACTCGATAGTGTCGCCGTCACTATGCGAGGTGACCGCCGCCGAAAGAAAATTTGAAGGTGGTCAGAGCCGGGTTCGAACCCAGGATCTCATGTACAAGAGCCGCGCACACTAACCATTGCACCACCGACGGCCACGGGGTACAAAATTAAGTGAAATGAAATTTTTAATTAATAATTGTGCTTATCTTCCCGACGATGTTACCCAAAGGGTAGAGAAATATTGAACAAGTAAAAGTGTTAAATTCGGCTGTGCCGAATCTTTGATACCCTCCACCTTAGTGTTAACCAGCAAAATATTAAATTTAAAAAAGGACCTTTTTTAAGAAAATTTACTTTTTTTAAAAAAAAAAAAAAGTTACTTGTTCACAAATGCAATTACTTGTTCACAAATGCTCACAAATGCAGGATGCTCACAATGCTCACAAATGCATTGCTCACAATGCTCACATTGAAAATGTACTTAAGAAAATGTACTTTGAAATGTTCTTAATGTACTTTGAAATGTACTTTCAAATGTACTTAAGAAATGTACATTTCTTAAGTACTTAAGAAGAAATGTACTTGAGAAGAAATGTACTTAAGAAATGTACTTAAAAATAAATGTACTTAAGAAATATACTTAAGAAAGAAATGTACTTAAGAAATGTACTTAAGAAATGTACTTAATGAAATGTACTTAATGTACTGAATGTACTTTGAAATGTATTAAGCAATGTACTTTTTCTTAAGAAAATGTACTTTTTTAAAAACAATAAAAATAAGTTACTTGTTCACAAGTAAAATAAAAAAGCATTTTTTAAAAATAAAGAAGCATTTTTTGAAGAACTGTTAAAAAAAAAAAAACAAGCTGCGAAGCATTTTTTAAAAATAAAAAATCATTTTTTGAAGAACTGTTAAAAAAAAACAAAAAACAAGCTGGGACGAGGGTTGAACCAACAACCCCCAGACTCAAAAGCGCAGCCCTTTGCCCATCAGGCCACAGCGACCTTAAGTGAGGTGTGACAAAATTCATATATATATATGAACACATGAAATACATCTAAACATTCTAAAGTACTTACCTCCCAGCGGACCAAAACTTCGTATACGATATCGCATACGAGAGTTACGCGAAACTTTTGCGGGTAAAACTCTCGAAAACAAATCCGAAAACGATCGGGAAATGAATCATCAGTCGCTCAGTTTGTGGCAGTAAAAGTTTCGTTTACGATGTCTTGCAAGAGATTCGTTTGCGAGCCTTTGGCAATATCTTTTGCGAGAACAACACGAAAAATAAAACAAAATGCAATAGCCAAAACTTTGTTGTTGTGTCGTGTGCCTGCACGTGTGTGCCTCTGTTTGGCGCACGACACAACGACAACAATGTTTCTCTCTTTTCGTCCGTTTTGCACCCGTTTTTAAACCAGTTTTCGAATATTTGGGCGAGTTTAATTTCTCCCCCGGTTTTGGTCCGGTAAATACTCGCTTCTGAGCCCGTTTGCGAGCATTTAGCGTAACACTCGCTAAGGCTCGGTTTTTTGCCCGCTGGGCTATTATAAATAACAACAAAGATTTTCAACATGGAAATTCACCACACGGCAAAAGGAGTAGTTTAGTATAAAACTACAAAAATTAATGTGAAAATTTTATGAGTTTTTTTACGTTTCCAATCATAAAATTTTTTCCAATGGACCAATTTCGCTGATTTTCAATACCAAACTGCTCAGGAATACGTGGAACATTCTGGCCAAAAACCAAACCGCTTTATCGCCGATTGAAGTCGTGAGAATGTTTTCAACAGACGGACAGACGGACATGGCTATATCGACTCCGGTTGTTATAAGGATCAAGAATATATTTACTTTATGGGGTCGCAAAGCCTTATTTCTATATGTTACAATCAGAATGACAAACTGATATATACCCTCTATCACTTACAGTGGAGGGTATAAAAACAAAATAGACCTAACGCACGAACATTTTAATTTGAAATATATAGTTTTTATTTAAAATTAAAACGCAATTAATTAACTACAGTGGTGAAATATTAAATGGTCGCTAAACAAATGTATTGTAAGATCTACATGTGTAATTTAATTTAAAGCACAAAAAAACGAAAAACCGGTCCAAAATTAAAAACCGAAAACCGGTTTCTTAAAATAATGATTTTTCAAACAAATCGAAAACCAATTTCTTGAAAAATTGATTTTTCGATCAAGCCGAAAACCAGTTTCCAAAAAATTCCGGGTTTTTGGACAATCTATCCACAGCAATTGGGAATTACCGATGACGGGTAATGACCACAGGGAGTGGGGAAAATAATTGGTAGTTACCCACGATATTGGGGAATTACCCACAGGGCATTGTGGAAAATATTGGGTAGTTAATAGAGTGTCCAAAACCGAAAATCCGGTGAAAGCGGTTAACCGGGTTTCTTGCCATTAGATTGCTTTTCAAATGCGAGGCTTGGTGGAGAATTGCAGAAGTGAAGTTGTGACCTTAAAAAATCTCTTGCAGCCACAGACGTAACAGAAACTTTGAAAATACCTGAAACACCTCGAGCAATCTTTAGAGTTTTTGGAGCGAGAGGAAGGATTTGGGATTTGGTCCGAACAAGCTGGGTAATCAGTTCGTAGTGAATTTTTGAAGTTCTTGAACTGACGCAAGTTGAACAATATTACGGGCCCTAATTATTGTGTGAAGTTAAAAGAAGCCGTCGGTAACTTTTCTTCCAAACATATTTAGTAACATTCTGACGTGTTGGATTGATTTCCTTCATTATGCATATATTTGTTCTACATTTTCTCAGAGAATCACATTGCAAATGCTGCTTGCGTTGAATTTTCGAATCAGCCAATATTTATCATATAAAATGTGTACAATTGGAGTTTTTTGTTGAATAAAAACTTTTTCTTTACGGATATGGAAAAAAAACTGCCCAAAGAAAACACATATATACAAAACTTATTCAGCCCCAATTTTCCGTCTCGGTGGATCCCAAGGACTTCCCGGAGACCTATCAGAATTTTGGGCAACGATCTAAAACTTTTTCGGCTTTCCAGCCACCTGTGAGGTATAAAGACAATGATTTCCAGTTTCAGACTGTAAATGGCTACAACATTTAAAGAAATTCGACTTGAAATTAATTTTCGTTAAATCTTCAAATTAGACAAGAAATTGTTAATTGAATTGTGTTTCAAGTACTTTACCAAATTTTTATTTTGACCATAATTCATTATTCAACACATTTAAGTTAATAATTCTACCTTCTTTATTTTGTTTATAAAGAAATATCAAATCGGAATGTGTTCTCCTTTCTATCCTAGAAATACTATTATTATTTCAAGGTCAAACAGCAGAGTACCAGATGAATCTTGTTATTGGCTTTCTTTATTGTTATGGAGAACCCGGCACTTTAGAATATATTAAATTCTCAATGAGCAGTACTTTAACTTTTTCATCTTCTTCTTTGTCGACATCATCAACCCAGCACCTACATTTCCACAATCGGCAGGATGATCTGGATGAGTTTAGTTAGCCTCATGATACCTTTGCCACTAAAGTACTTCTTGTTGTGGTTTTCCCACCTTTCCTTCCTTGATTCTATTGCTCATCATCATTATTCATCTGTAACCAGGTTAAAAACAACAAAAACGAAGGTAAATGCTGCATACAGCCATAAACTACATGTAAATTTCGATGTATGTGTATATGTACGTATGCGTGGTCCAACAACAACAATAGAAAATGAAAGTTGGGGTAATATCAACAACACAAAGTACAACATGAATGTTCTTTACGTTAAGAATGTGATGTTAGTATGAGGGTTGAAAAATATAGCAAATGTTGTACTATTTTAGGTACAATTTGTGTACTAAATGTTGGATTTGTACATTAATTTATTTATAATTTCATTTATTTATAAGTTTCTTCTTCATTCGCAAAAAAATAGAAGAAATATAGACTTCAAAATAAAGGGACACGTCGAAGACTAGTTTCATCAAAAGAGGGCTAACGTAGACGATTCATCGACGCGACGAAATTTTAGGATCGAAGTTTCTCTTCGCACGTTGTAGGATGGGGGCTAAATGAAAAAATTAAACTTTTTTTAACACTATTATGCTACAACCCAGTATTATCAACTATATAGGATATTTTTGCTTTGGTTTGTGTCTAGACTAACATATCTAGACAGTATAATATCGGCAGTATAAATACGTTTCTTAAAAACGGTCCAGCTTACGGGTTCTTAATGCTAGACACGACATTTTTTAGGAATCATCAAAACAAACGAAGGTAAATTTTGAGGGGTGGATAAAAAACACTTTTTTCCCCACCATTCAATGTAAGTCGGCGTAACATATAGGGTTTTTCAATAAGAGCGCTACAAAAGTTTTTTTAAATATAACAAAATCGGTTTAGATACCAATGAAATTCTTTATTCCTGTGAGAGCACGTTCGATGCCATTATGTATGGAACTCGATTTCTTTTGCATGGCCACCACGGGCACGCTTGCAGAAGTCCAGACGCTGAACCCAATTTTCGACGGTTTTCAAGCATAAATCGGCCGATACTGCTGCAATTTCACGTTCGATATTCGTACGAACTTCATCAATCGTCGCTGGCTTGTTGGCATAGACCTAAGACTTGACGTAGAACCACAGGAAATAGTCTAACGGCGTCAAATCGCACGACCGAGGCGGCCAATCGACTGGGCCATTTCGTGAGATAAAACGTTCACCAAACTTGGTTTCCAATAAATTGATTGTGGCATTCGCTGTGTGGCTTCTGGCGCCGTCCTGTTGCAACCACATGTCCTCCAAGTCAATAATATCCAATTAGGGCCAAAAATATTCGGTTATCATTGAACGATAGCGATTCGCATTCAGAGTAATGTGCAGGTCTTGATCATCACGGAAGAAGTACGGCCCAATGAAGCCGCACCAAACCGTAATTTTTTCGGGATGCAATGTGTAATGTTCGCGAAGGTTTACAAAACGTTTTTAACTGAACCAATTTAAAATTTGTCCAATGGAAAAAATAACCACTATAAATTCGAGGGTGCAAGATGTTAATTTTCTTCTTTGGGGTAGCTATTGTTGTTTGCAGGGGATGTAGGAAGGACTAAGGGGAGCCATTGATGCCACTAGCAATCAACCGGGAAGGGGGATTCGTGTCCACCTACTACCCTGATTACACCTCGTTCCCAAATATACAAATATTACTGTAGACTCCCGTGATTTAGTATTTCACGCTCCGGAATTAAAAAAAAATCTAATCAACTTAATCTTTACCATGACTTAAAATCCTTCAGATGTTGATGAAGATTCTCGCCCTTCTAAAACATCACGTAAGAAAACTTAATTGTTGTTTTAATGATCCATTTTTAATTCACTAGTATTCTCAAAAAAATATTCATTAAGAAATAATAAAACATTAGAAGTATAAGTAAGGGAGCAACCTTGACTTATAATATAACTATAAAAGATATTCTTATAAAATGGCGTGTGACTGTTTCATTTCTTAACATTAATATAATTATCTTCATTATGGTCTAATTATTACCATGTGTAACAATTGGCAAAAATAATACGTATCAATCCCATATTGGCTTTCAAATCATAGCAATGAGAGAGAGAAAAAAGAATGAGAAGCAATGGTAATGGTTAGTATTCTATTTATAGTTGGTGAGTAATCTCTATTTACTATCGTTAGGGAATTGAATAACTCTTATATAGTGCCGATTGCTAAACAGGCTTTATCAATGAAAATATGCAAATAAACGATGTTGGTTTATGAATGGAGCAACTGTGTAACTCACCAAATGATAGTAGTAGCGTAGATCGACAGTGCAGCAGCAGAACGATGAGGCCTCATGATGTGCTAACGGTTGAGGGGCAACTATCCGCAAATGATGGGAGAGAGTTAAAAAAAATTAAAACATGGTTTGTTTGCATATCACAACTACTTACGACTTGCATTTGGGGATGATCATTAAGAAGCTTATTATTAAGAATTATCTTAGCCTATACAGGGCGATACATTTAGTTAGTCTAAACGATCACCTAAAGTTCAAATTAGATATGCATGGTGTATTTATTCGTAATTATTGAAGAGGGATTAATCTTATCCTATACGATTTATGGGCTTTACTACGATTTTTCTTTTCCATTAAAATTCATTTACGTTTGAAATTTATATTGTAATCCAAGGTGTATTAGAGAATAGATTTCCAAACCTTTAATGGATTTTCAAAACGGATGTTATAATACACTATGCATTCTATTTAGACCCGAATAATATACATTAATGGAATGTTGTCTAAATTTAATTATTCTAAATTGGATTAACTTTATAAAGTTAATATTACTTCAGAAAGTAAAAGTTAAATAGTTAATTTAAAATTTAATTTTAAAGTTGTGATGATTTCCTTTTAATACGGAATTTTGAATGCATTTAATAAACTTTAATTTAATAAAATTTACTGTTACGATTTAGGATGAAATTTGATCGGTTTACATACATGCGTATGTAAGATTTTGAAGCTTTGGGTCACTTGGTGTCCAGTTAGTTACGCTGCAGAATTCCCATACGGAATGTGATAACCAGGAAAAGCGTTAGATGTAGTCATTGGTTGGAGACCGGATATTTGATGATTGTTCCTTACCACAGGGATTGCAAAATCGATAAACTTTTAGCCTTTACAATTATATCACTTTCAAGGTTAGGGGAAATAATGTTCTGCCTTCAAGTTACACGTGTGCCAATTTTGGACGTGTCGAGGTTTGCTTGGGTCTGGTATTATGTAATTCCACGTGGATTACCATACGAATTATATGCTTGATTTTAAATTATCCTGGGTTATTTCGCCAATTCTGTGTGGTTTCGCAAACTTTCGAAATCCCAGACTCAACCCAGCAATAATAACCTCAAATAGAAGATTTCCCAAAAAATCCAAATTGACGTCGACACTTTGACACCGACCCTTCGGAAGGAAATTCACTTAAACAAAATTCTCGCATTGCTCTAATTATAAAAGCTTACCTTTGGATTATATGTCAAATTTGACCTCCAATTCAATATGGCAAAGACTGGTTTTAAATTGACTGAAAAGCAGCCTGTACTTTGTACACTCACTATATATATAAATAGATATTACACTGATCTTAAGTGGTCTGACTGCCTCGATGATACAAATTAAAAGAATGTTCGGTTGCAATGAACCATTGAAAGAGAGCTATAGTGAAACTCATCAGTTACCAACGTATGTAATTTTTTAAATACGTAGGTATGTATGCTATTTTCGCCGCGGTCACTATCGGTGATAATTGCCATCGGCCGAGTTTACACCTTAAGTCGTGATTTTAACAAACATTAGTCTGATTATATTAATCTTTAAAAATGAGACCGCCCCAGTTCAAATCCTTAGACAGATTCGGTTTTCCCTAATTGTTTGCACTATGTTATAACAGTTATCGTATTGCTTTTGAAATATAAGCAACGACTCAAACCTGGAGTACGGCTAAGGGGCTGGTTATCCCAAATATTAGTGAAATTAACTAGGTATCAAAGAAGTTGTAATGATGTGCAATATTGAATTCGCAAATGTTGGAATATTATTATTATTAAAGGGCATGCAAATTTTGAAAATTAAAAGCCTTTCCTGCTTAAATGCTGATTTTGACTAGGATTGGCAATTTCGCAAAATAATATTACAAATGATGACTCATAGAGTACGTGTAGATTGCTGTCTGACCAATAATGCATATTTTGCTTATTGACGAAGCCATTCAGCGAGAAAGGAGCCTCGTCGCTCACTGCTGAGGCCTCTTAAAGTTGAGGCCACTGACTCCAAATTTCGGTAGTAAATTTTAATAATTTCGACTCGCTGTTGGCTCGTATATCTTTCCATGATCAAATGGCAAACCTTACTGAAGAGAAATGTCAAAAGAGCGGGAAAAAATATGTCGTCGTTTGCTGTCCCTATCGATTTACTTTTGTAGTGTCTCTGTTGAAATAACCCTTATATAGGAGCGTGTAACCAATATTAAGAATTTTTTGTACTTTTGAACCCAATAAAAAGCAAATTTAGAAAAGCCAAAATGAAGGTAGTTTAAAAAAATAACATTTTCTTATATAACGGCATTTTTTTTAAAAAAGGAAATTTTCTCAAAACAGAAAACCTATTCGTATTCTTAAGCATAGTACCTTTTCTTTAAAAAATACTTTATCTTAAAGAAGTACCTTTTCTTAAAAAAGGTAAATTTTCTTACAAAAAAGTACATTTTCTTAAAAAAAATATTTTTTTTTAAATAAGTACCTTTTCTTAAAAAACGAAATAATACCTTTTTTGTGAAACAAAATAACTTTTCTTGAGATAAGTACCTACTCTTAAAAATTTACCTATTCTTGAAAAAGGGATCAATTCTAAAAAAATTGCCATTTCTTAAAAAAAAAAAACATTTTCTTCAAAACATACCTTCTCTGAAAAAATACTTTTTCTTACAAAAATAAGTAATATAAAATAAGCTTTTGATAAAATAAGTACCTCTCTTTAAAACGACCTTTTAAGGAAAATTTAATAAATATACTTAGAAAAAGGGCCTAAAAATATACCTTAAAAAATACATTATATTTAAAAAAAAAAAATTTTCTTAAAAAAAGTTTAGCATTTTACAAAAAGTATAGTTTCTTAAAGATCCATTTACATTATCGTACTTTTCGACGGACGCCTTATGCGTGTCGGAACTAACTAGTACATAACATATAGCGAAACCGGGTGTAACCTGACACCCTATGTAATTTTTTATTGCTGAAATGTACGTACTTTCGACCATATTGACGTTGCTGCCACGCTTATTACGTTATGATGCTGAATTTATACCTACCTTCGGATGTGTCCGTCGGTGGTGCAATGGTAGTGCACGCGGTTCTTGTACATGAGTGCGTGCGTTAGAACTTTGCTCAGACCACCTTACACTTCTGTCGACGACGGTCACCTCTATCGAGTAATGTACCGTGAAATCTCTTCGAAAAACACGGTTTGAATCGGTGGAAAAGTGTAGGTCTCAATCAGCTAGTGTAGAGTATGAATGTAGTCGAAAAATATGTACTATACTTCAGCTAGAAAGACCACGTGCTTGTTTCGTAGGATTCGCTGGCGGCATGGAAATTTCAGTACAGTGTAAAATGCCCATACATCAGGCGACCATCTGAAAGTACGAAAGAGAATGGTTTGGGTTTAAATCTGGGTAAAACTGATCTCGTACTCATAGCCTGAGAACA
This sequence comes from Phaonia tiefii, assembly GCA_963931995.1. Classification (NCBI taxonomy): domain Eukaryota; kingdom Metazoa; phylum Arthropoda; class Insecta; order Diptera; family Muscidae; genus Phaonia; species Phaonia tiefii. Next base: position 175,484,564 of record OZ008371.1, on the reverse strand, counting down.
GACATGAATAATATGCATATTGATCATGGAAGAATTATCTATCAGGTATTGTCGTTTAAACAGGTGCTATAATTTTTCCATGTCATTTATCGATTCCCTTGTCAAACTCATATGTATTTTGTTTTTATACTTTTTTGTATTCTTGAACTGTTGGTATATATTTGTGTAGAATTTTGCAACTGAAAAGAATGAACAAAACAAGTGTATGTTCGTTGCTGCCTACAACTACACCAATATCTGCTGCTACCATGTATTTGTTGGCACTGGGTACAAACGTGTTGCCGTATCGAATTTTGTCACCCATTACAGCAAATGTTGCCATATAAGTGGCAATAGAGGGCGGATCAATAAGTCCGTGACTTTTTGAATGAAACACAGTTTTTTTTTTGCAAAAAAAAATATTTTACAACATAATCTCCTTTTAGCTCTATACACTTAATCCAACGTTTCTCCAATTTGTATATCCTTTCCAAAAAATAGGATTTTTCGTGGTCCATAAAAATAGGCATTTGTTTGATCTATAATTTCATCGTTGGAGCTAAATCTCTTTCCACCTAGTAATATCTTTAGGTTTGAAAATAGGAAATTGTGACTGAGTGTTAAATCCCGAGAATATGGGGAATGAGGTACCAAGTGCGTAGCCCAATTCATGTAATTTTGCCACTGAGATTACACACGTGTGCACCAGTGCATTATCTTGATGAAAAATAACTTTTTTCTTGGCCAAAGGGGGTAATTTTCTTTAAATCCTCGCTCATCGGTCCAATAATTTAGCATAATATTCGCCGTTTATTGTTTTTCACTTTTGAAGGTAATCGATGTGGATTATCCCGTGTGCATCCCAACAAACTGTTGACATCACCTTATTGGCCGACAAACTTACTTTGGCTTTCCTCGGAGCCGGTTCACCCGGAGAAACCCATTGTTTAGACTGCTTCTTGGTCTCCGGAGGGTTGTAATGGATCCAAATTTCATCCACAGTTACATAACGCCATAAAAACTCCTTCGAATTGCGGTTAAACAACTCCAAACAAGACTTTGAAGTTGTCACACGATTGTCAATTGAGAGCAAACGCGGCACCCATCTTTCAAACAGCTTTCTTAAACCAAACTGATCATTTAAAATCGAAACCACACATAAGAAATGCCTATGGCATCAAGAATTTCACGCACTTTTACTCTTCGATCTGCCACCTGCATATCGTGGATTTTTTCGACATTTTCAGGAGTATTGACCGCAATTGCTCGTCCAGAAAGTTTAGCGTCATTTGTACTTTTACGACCACAAAGAAAGTCAGTAAACCACTTTTTTACCATTGAAATCGATGGTGCAGAGTCCCCATAGTATTTATCAACCTTTTCATTGGTTTGATTGACGGTTTTTTTTCGGAAAAAATTATGTTCTATGAGTTATCGAAATTCACTTTTTTCCATTTTTAAAACAATTCACGAGGTTGTATGTTTCGAATAAAAAATAATAAATGGTTTCCCATTACATCCCATGAAGAGACAGGGGAGAGCTTCTCACAATCACGGAGCTGTGCGCTTTCCAGTTTTCACTCACTGATTGGGACCTACAGTTTTACACCGATTCCGAACGGTATTTTGAGAAAGTTTTTCATGGTTAAATACTCGATAGTGTCGCCATCACTATGCGAGGTGACCACCACCGAAAGCAATTTTAAGGTGGTCAGAGCAGGGATCGAACCCAGGATCTCATGTACGAGAGGCGCGCACACTACCATTGCACCACCGAACAGCTGTTAAACGCAAAGTAAATGACGGAACTTGCTCAAAATTTGACAGCAGTGTATTAACAGGTGGTACTTGATGTGAGCAGTGTTGCATTTCATATAACTACGAGGGAAGTTCGAAAAGTCACGGACTTATTGATCCGCCTCGTAGCTTAACGTGATAAAAATAGCACAATGTTCATGTTTCCTGCAATATATTGTTGGGGTCGCTTTCTTTCAGCGTGTATACCTTAGAACACAATAATTAATTCAAGAGGATTTACAAGATTCCACATGGTTCTTTAATGAATTTTGTTGGAAAAAAATTACCATAGTAGACTGACACAAATTCTTAGTACCAGTTGTAGACAATTTCTTATAGACAATTTAAAACCTATATATTCATTGGATCACACTGACTTACTGGACCAATATCCCAAACTATTGAAAATTCGTTCAAATATTTTTTTTCGTTCAAACTTATAATATTGTTACTCTTTTGAATTCAACATTGTAATTGTGTACAATTTTAAGTGCTACATTGGTACAATTTTTAATCCAAACACACACTGATCATCCCTTATTTGCCATGCGAAGCCATAATGACGATGAGATGGTGTTGGTGATGGTGATGGCGAAGAAACAAAAGTGATGTTTCATTTTTACATTTCTCATTTATCTCGTTTAGTCCTTTGGGTCAACTAGATGAATGTTTCGTGCTTTGTCTAAACGAGTTGGGATGACTTAAACTTGTAGATTGCTCGTCTTCCTGTGTGGTGGAGATGAGGATATATTGTTGTTGTTGTTGTTGCTGCTGTAGTTGTTGCCTAGGTTGATGAAGACGACGTCGACGACAACGATGGATATCTGGTTGTTGTTGTCAATGTTTGCAGTGGTAGTGTTGTGGGGCTCTAACGGAAACGGAAATAATGAGAGAGACGAAAACTTAACACTTATATTATGTTTTTCGGACGTAATCAAGAGGGGTGGGATTTTAAAGGCGTGATAGAAATTAAAATATTGTAAGTAAAGAGTTGACAGCAAAGGTCAGCATAGACTGGGTTATGAGTGAAATTTGTTTAAACTTTTTTTTTTTAAAATTAGTATCTAAGTATATCGAGACCTTATATTCAATACCAGCTATACGCAAAAACACAATTTTTCAGGAGAAGGAAAAAACAGTTTATTTTCCGAACTCTCGAAGATTGAATCCTTAAATAATTTTTGTATGCAGTACCCACTAATAATATTTAACAAAAATACTAGAAGAAAATTTACTTCAATCTTCGTGAGTTCGGAAAATAAACTGTTTTTTCCTTCTCCTGAAAAATTGTGTTTTTGCGTATAGGTGGTATTGAATATAAGCTCTCGATATAAGTAGAATACAACTGGGAAAAAAGATTTCCAAAATTTGATTTCAAAACTTCGTTAAATCAATTGAAGACCCTGGTGGAAGAAGGTGTTAATTCACCTTTTTTCGAAAACAATATTTTCCTTCTTTTAATGTATCCATGGTGTCTGATTAAAAAAAACGTCGCTTTTCGAAACAACAAAAAGCCCGGATTGTTGGAAAGGGCGGTTTTTGGAATACTGTAGTTGTGACACTGTCAATTAGTCGCCTCGTTCATGCGATGGGGCTCCATTAGACAATTTGTTGTTGAGGCACGTGAAGTCTCTCGGCTATAGTGCCAAGCCAACCATGATTGCTGCTTTGTAGGACAACACTACACGTGTCATTGGTGAAATACAGGCCGAAATATTGTCAAATTTGTGCCAAAATTGGATCTACACAATGGGACCACGTGAAGCGTTGTCATGGCAATATTTGTATGGAATAATCCTTAAATAGTAAATGACAAATATTGATTTGTCGATGCATATAAATATTTCATTCACATGTACAAATCTTCAGTGCTTTCATCAATTTACAAAAACCAAATAGGAAAAAGATCACACATTATATGGATCATATTGTGACAAAGTTCAAAAGTCGTAATCGTCATAGTGACGGAAATATACAGGCTGCAGTGTGATCATTTGCATGGAAGCACTTCTAGTCGAAGAAACCCTCTTGATGTAAAATTTAGTTTTTATCATTTACGATAATTCCACGCAGAGGGGTCGGTATGTTTATTAACACTCTAATGTTAGTTTGTAACAGCGGAGATGGAAGTTGAGATTTAAATGCTAACTTAACAGGTAATACATTTTCAATTAAGATTCAAATGTTAGTTCAGCCAGTTAAAGCATTTTTCACAACAATTCCTTCACTAAGTGCTGGAGATACTAACGGGTTCCCGATCTGTTCCCTAAAGCTATATTCTGTTCCTTAAAAAATAGGGGTATTCATATCTTGTTAATTCATTTAAATTCGTAAAGTATCTGCGCTTCTACACACAAAATTCAATTATTCCAAATTAAAGTAACCCTTTGTTGGCACGCATTCTCTTAAAACACTACCCAATATGCATACTGGCCAAAGAATGGAAAATGGAAAAGGGGTTGGAAATTGAAATGAAGGTGGTAGCTCAATACACACGACTACATATAGAGACGTCGCTGTAGCTCAGTTAACCGTAGATGTAAAGTTGGAATATTTAAAGTAACGAATTCATATTCAAACTTGCTTATTAATGATATCAAAAGTGTATCCCACACCCACACTTAGCTCGAACAATATTAACTAAGGGAAAGTTTAATATACCATTCCAAGGAGAAGATTAAAGTGATTTTGAAAAATTACTTAACCATAATGATACCTGAAGGCAGACTGATAGACACACAGCCAGATGAAGAGACCGGGATAGTACTCGTATATATTCTCTTGTAATTCCAAAATGTTTTGTGTGTGTTAAAATTGTTAGGGCGTTTCATTGTCTCAGGCGACAGTAAATTTTTATATAGGATTATTGATAATAATGATAAAGATTAACGACTTCTAAAAATAGGTATTTAATGGTTTATAAAGTGTCAAAAGTATTATGTACAAATTTCATTTAAAATGTAGTGCGTGAGGGGAATCCATATAAGAAATTTTAATATTTCACTGACTTAGTCAAAAATATCTAATTCTTTAAACAGACAATTATTTTGCGTCTGGTGATAGTGAAGCTAGGAAAGTTGACTATCGACATTCCACATTCAGGGTGCGAGATGGCTATAATCGAATAAATTAATTTGGTGCAACTGTCAATTCGGCAGCCTCACCAGCATTTATTTGGTGGCAAACAACCATTTCGTTAATAACACAATATTTTTGTGACTTTTTTCTTTACTTCATTGTATTACATTTTGCGACAATATACGATCATATAATACAATACAGTCTCTTCAATTTCTTTGGTAGCAGTAATAAACAATGCGTTGTATTATGTTGATTTAAACCGAAAGAACCTGGTGTTGGCGTGCATGCTTGATGATGACGACGGATACACTAATGTTGTTAAGATATATTGCATGTTGTTGCAATTGTATTTCCCTTTCTGGCAGACATTGAGTAGCAGCAAACGCATTAATACAAAATTAGAATCGAAACGGTGAACAATTTTTTTGATGCAACCTAATTTAAAGGACACTTGGTTTTTGCAACAGAATAAATTACGAAAAACCAGCCCATAAAAAACATAGTTTTTGACTATAAATTCTTTATGTATGATCACGCCCCTTTGTAAAATTCCGCCCATATTTGCAGCAGATCTTATAATATGTACACCTAACCGACATACCCAATCTTGTTCAAATGCCTTTAACAGGAGCAGAAATAATGGATTTTTTATTTGTGATTTGTATAGGGGTGCCATGCCTCTTTGTCCAATCCCGCCCATATTTTGATAGTTAATTTTTGTCGTCGACATTAGTTTGCGTGCGAAGTTTCAGATTGGGGCACGGGAAAAGGGTTAAAAATCAATCAAAATCTTTTCGGTATGCATGCATACATGAATGCGTACAGACAGGTGAAGTTAATATAAAAAATTTAAAAAGGGAATGGAACGAACAAATTTCAGTTATAGTCACGAAATTCAGTTGTGATATCCTCAATATGGTAGAGGCAATTCGTTTGCAATAGTCGCATTTATGGCTGCAACAGATATTTGTGGGATCATGTAGCTTGACAAACTACATGCAGCAGCCTACGGGTAAGTTTGGCTGAATGAAAACATAATTTTAAATGAGATGTCAGGGGACACCCCGTTGGAACGAAGTTCCTTTCGTTATATATTATGTACTAGTTAGTTCCAACACGCCTGAGACGCCTGTTGAAAAATACGTTAATTTAAATGGATCTTTAAGAACAGATACTTTTGGTAAAATGATTAACTTTTTTTATTGAAAGTATTTTTTAAAAAAAATATATATTTTTAGGTCGTCAGTAGTGCAATGGTAGTTTGCGCGCCTCTTGTACATGAGATCCAGGGTTCGATCCCTGCTGAGACCACCTTACATTTCTTTCGACGACGGTCACCTCGCTTAGTGACGGCGACACTATCGAGTACTTAGCCATGAAAATGCTTCCCAAAATACCGTTCGGAACCGGTGTAAAACTGTAGGTCCAAATCAATGAGTGTAAAACTAGAAAGCGCTCAGTTCACTGGTTGTGAGAAGCTCTCCCCAGTTCCTTCATGGGATGTAATGGGAAACCATTTTTTTTATATTTTTAGGTCATTTTTGTTAGAATATGTATTATATTTCCCAAAAAGGTCCTTTCTTTAATGAGAGGTACTTCTTTTATTAAATGCTAAAGTTTTTTTTTTAAGAAAAGGTACCATTTTTTAATAAGAAGTACTTTCTGTAAGGAAAAGTCTAAGAGTATGATTTTTTTTACAAAGAAGTACTTTTTTTAATAACAGGTGTAAAGGTTATTTTTTAAGAAAATTTACTTATTTTCAGAAAGGCTACTTATCTCAAGAAAAGAAGAGAAAATGAGAAAGAAAGAAATAAAATTTTGAAGAAATTTTTTTTTAAAGAAATGGGAGTTTTTTTAGAATTGGTCCTTTTTCAAGAACAGGTACAATTTTAAGAGTAGGTACTTATCTCATGAAAAGTTATTTTGTTTTAAATAAAAGGTACTCTTTAAAGAAAAGGTAGTTTTTTAAGAAAAATCTATTTGTTGTAAGATAATGTACTTTTTTAAGAAAAGGTACTTTTTTAAAAAAATCACTTTTTTTAAGAAAACGTACTTTTTGTAAGAAAATTTACTTTTTTAACCAAAAGTACTTCTTTAAGACAAAGTATTTCTTTAAGAAATGGTACTCTCTTTAAGAATGATACTCTCTTTAATAGGTATATTTTGAGAAAATTTACTTGTTTTACGAAAGCGTTATATTTTTTAAAGTTTTTTCAATTTGGTTTTTCTAAATTTACTTTTTAATCGGTTCAAAACTACAATATGGTATAAACAGGCTCCACCTAGAAAACTTCCCATTAAACATCAAATTTCACCCACATGTTAGTCAAGACACAAACCAAACCAAAATTAAGAAAGAAGAGTAAGTGTGCTGCCAAATGTAATTCCATGCTCAGGGTTGTATTTCCCGGATTTTCCAGTCTTGCTTTTCTAAAACTACAATATGTAATAAACAGGCTCCAGCTAGAAAACTTCCCATTAAACCAAACCAAACATACCCAATATAGTTAATAATAATGGGTTGTACTAAAGTAGTTAAAAAAAAGTTGTTTAAAAATCTTTCATTCGTTCCAATAAAATAAACATATTCAAATGGTTTCCAATTACATCCATTGAATGGACTGGGGCCTACAGTTTTACATCGGTTCGGAAAGGTATTTTTAGTAGCTGTTGCATGGCTAAATAACCGATAGTGTCGGCGGTACTGGCGCTGCGTGCAATACCATTGCACTACCGACGGCCACAGTTGAAAACTAACATGTTAATTTGGCCATCATGACACTGATACCTGTATATTCAGTGATACAGTGATGGTTTCAATTACAGTGCGGTCAAATCTCTTGCGTGATGTGTGATAGACTGACGCCTGTAAAATAATACTTTAGTCTGAACTACAAGTGCACCTTAAGATAATCTACATCTGAGTAGATATGAACTGATAAAGCAAAACCGGCAAGTGACATACCGTGAGATTGAAGCATCTCGGGAATTCGTATCACAAGCATCAATAAGATATTTCATGTTCGTTTGGCCTTGAAACAGATTTGTTATCGTTGGATGCCACGTATTTAAACGAATGCTCAAAAAAAGGCTCGTGTCGATTGGAGCAAACAAATGTTGAAAAATACAAAAAATACAATAATTCCGAAATAAAACAGTAATCGACCGTATGGGAAGAAGCACATCGAAACAATTGATCGCGTTTTTTTTCATGTGGCCACAGTGCCTTTAGTGGAACGTAGGACTGTCAATATTGAATAGTATACCAGCAACTACACGGTGGGCCAACTTCGACTGACTGATTTGAAATGCCCATAACTTTTTTATTTTTACAGTTTTTTATTTAATTTTTTTAGGTAACAAACAATTTAATACAATGTTCTAATGTCATCATTCTAAATGCAAGAACGTGTAAAAACATTTCAATATTATTATTTTATTATTTTTTGACCAACCTCATTATGAACGATGAAGCACATTTTTTCATTTAAATGGATATGTTAATAAAGAGAGCTGCCGAATTTGGGGTACCGAAAATCCTAGGCAGAGAATCAGCGACAATTATACCCTCTCAGATGCACAAAATTATGGCTCATAGAATTATCGGCCCATATTTCCGAAAATGAAGCTGGGGAACCAGAAACCGTCATCGGTGCAGTATATTGAACCATGTTGAAAATTTCTTTACGTCCGGTAGTTCTCAATAATCATGGCACATGGTTCCAGCAAGATGGAGGTACAGCTAATACAGCGACAGACACAATGTTATAAGCATTTCAAATCAGTCAGTCGAAGTTGGCCCACCCTGTATTTGCCCACAGTGTTGAAACAATAAGGAAAAACAACAAGAGAAGACGGATCATTTTGAATCAGGACAATGCGAATCTCACATATCTTCTAAACTGTGCGCCTAATCGCAAAATGGACGAAAATTTGTGATCACCTCCATAAACATATAAAAATGGCCATACCTTCTTAACGGTGCGTCTAATCGTACAAAGGGCCAAAATTCGTGATCGCCTCCATAAAAATATAAAAATAGCCATATCTTCTAAACTGTGTGCCTAATCGCAAAAAGGACGAAAATTCGTGATCAGCTCCGCAAAAATATAAAAAATGGCCATATCTTCTTAACGGTTAATCGCAAATAGAGCCAAAATTCGGGATCACCTCGATAAAAATATAAAAATTACCATATCTGCTTAAACTGTGCGCCTAATCGCAAAAAGGACCAAAATTCGTGATCACCTCGAGAAAAGTATACAAATTGCCGTATATTCTAAACGGTGCGTCTAATCGCAAGAAGGACGAACATTCGTGATTTCTTTTTATACCCATACATCAAGAAAAAACAGCGTGGTCAATGTTTTTCGAGGCCCGAAGCAGCTGTTGAAACGTTCAAAAACATTGATTTTGAGGTGCCTTAATCGGAGTGGAAAATGTGCTTCGAAAATTGGTTGGAGCGCATGCAAAAGTGTATTGATCTTCACGGAGAATATTTTGATAAACAATAAAACCATTTCTAATGATAATTAGAAATTAGATAATTTCAATTAGAAAAATGTTCCTGACCTTGTAAGCTTGTATTATGAATTTCTCATACATTAACTAAAAACTAACAAAATCGGTCAGAAAATTCAAATCCAAATAAAGTTATATTTTATCTTTTTTTATTGCTGGACCCGAATTGTAAATAGCAACCTCGTACTTTATACGACCCTTTACCCTTTAATTCGATAAATCCAAGTTATTTTATGTTCTGCCATAAAGAAATCGAACGGTGAATATGGGTTAATTGTAAAGCTCTGAGTCTAATTTCATAGTACGACAGTGGTTGGTACACATGAGAAATGTTAACAGAATATGAAAATAGGCTTAAAATAAAGAAATACGTGTCTCGGCGTTTTGCGGTAGCACGTCAGAATTTTGAGAAAATCGATTTTTCAGCTTCGAAGGACCGTGGAGGTTCACTTGCAATGTAATACTCTTATAAAAAGTTCTATAAAAACAGAATGGGTGAACCGATTTTAATGCTTGAGCCAGTTTTGAAAAGGGAATTAAATTTGGATTTTTTTTGTTAAAAAAACATTTTTTTTTCTCCGCTAGACGGCGTTTTAATTTTCATGTAAATTAAAAAAAAATACAAATCCTGAAGTTTACATGCGAAAAAATAAACGACCAACATTTTTAACACAAAATAATAGTTAAGATTTCATATTCATTTTTGTATTTTTACATTACATTACATTTTTGGTTATTTTTTAAATATACATCAAAGTTAACGCGCCATCTAGCGGAGAAAAAAATTGTATTTTTAAGAAAAAAAATTAAAATTTAATTCCCTTTTCAAAAATGGCTCAAGCATTAAAATCGGTTCACCCATTCTGTTTTTATAGAACTTTTTATAATAGTATTACATTACAAGTGAACCTCCACGGTCCTTCGAAGCTTAAAAATCGATTTTCTCAAAATTCTGACGTGCTCTACAGCAAAACGCCGAGACACGTATTTCTTTATTTTAAGCCTATTTTCATATTCTGTTAACATTTCTTATGTGTACTCAAAAAAAATTGATTTTGTCGTACTGTATTATAATAATATTAATAATATTGTAATATTGTAGATAGATTTCACTTATGATTTAAATTGGTGCGGGTATTGACTGTACTCTCTCCGTAGCATATAAATGAAATAATATTCATTCAGGCTAATATCTTAATTTTCGTTAATAACCCTTCGTGCAGCAACAACGTCCAGATTCAGTATAATTATTTAACATAGTTTCACATTACAAACTTAAGTTTTTTTTTATAATACAACAGGGGCCTTTAATAATTTACGTCATTCGGACATGCTTTGGACCATGGCGTAAACCATAAACTGGTTAAATGACTGCTATATTCTACAGTGCCTTGAAATGTTAATTGGTAAAATGCACCAGAACCTAAAGTGATACTGTACACTATAAATGCCAAAGTCTATCGGATAATTACCACATCACATGTTCACTCCCTCTAATTTTCTATCTGTGTCCATAAGTAAAATTATTCAATCACTCTCGTGTCAATTTGTCACTTCTTTTTACCAAAAAAAAATCTCTGTTACATTTGGACATTTTCTCCATGTTTATTATATGATGATGGCAGTCTGTTTTAAATCACTTGTGATAACAAAGTGTTATATTTAACAGCACGAATTCCATTTGCTTATTAGCACTACCTTCCTCATATATTTACTGTTTATTGATCTCTCCTTTATCTAAATAATATTTTCTCAAGTTAATTGCATCGTTACTTGTGAAACTAAATAAATACCTTCGTATTCAAATATTAGGGTGATATGAGATTTATCGAGTTCGAAATTTGTGAAATTTTTAACTTATTTTGCTTGTATATTGACCCAATAGAAAAATTACCGAATTGGCTGTAACCGAATTTCAACGTTGTTGCCACAACAGACGATGGCATCACATCCGAATTAGAGGTTGTCACAACCGCATAGGAGATTGTCACAACTTCTTAGAGGTTGACTCCGGTGACATTATTTGTCTAGAAAATATAGAACAAAATCCCTAGCTGGTTATCTGCATAATCTCGTATAGTGATTTCGCTTTCTCCAATTTAAATTTGAAATTTGTCGTAGACTGGAGCACCCTAGCGCGCATCTTACATCTTTCTTCTACGATTGATTGCTGTTGCATGTACATATTTTTACAAATCTTTCGTCATATTTCAAATTTTGTATATCTTGGAGTCATTGATGCAAATAACTATATTTGATTCGATATTTCCGTTTTTTTTTCAATGCTAATACTCGTTATGCTGTGGAAATAGATTCTTAGAATTTGTTACGTATTCAGGTAAATAAATATATTGCAAATTGTGTCTAGAAATGCATTTGTTGTAGTCATTATTTGCATTGGGCAAAGAGAGGAGTTGAAATAAGTGTATAAAATCAAATGATATGTGAACAATTCGATACTGTACTTCCGATCTTGTTATTATACACGCAAAGGAAAAATCGCTTGAAATTCGATAACAGCACAAATATTTCTTTAGCAAGTAAATAGACTCTGCGTTGACCACAACAACTGCAACGTGTACTGTACTTTTATTGGCAATTTTACAGCCTTTTGAGGTAAACAAACTTATGAAACAAATTTTAACACATTCCTCCAACTGGGTCTCTCCTTCGCCATTTGGAACCACCAAGTATACGAAAGGATTCTTCGGCCCGGTCTTTCTAGCGGAGTCTTGGTCGCTCTCTTTTCCTACTCGACTACATCGACTACGTCTTCGAAAACATTTCACACTTGTTCAGCTTCATCCATTCTGATAACATAGCCTAGCCAACGTAATTGTCATAATTTCATTCACCTAGCAATTCCTATGTCGGAATACAAATAATACAGCTCGTGGTTCCAACGACGTCGTTACTCGCCATTTTCCCTAATAGGATCATATATTTTACGGAGAATTTTTCTCTCACTCCCAGGTCTTTTTGATCAGCGTGCCATTTGATCTAAGTTGCGGAGCTATCTGCCAGGACAAGTAAAATGAGAGTCTGATATTGCTGGACTTTTGTTTGCCGATAGAGGGGTTTCTTCCTAAACTGCTGACTACTGAAAAGGCTGAGTTCCAAATACCATCTATTTCCCAGCACAATTCTCCTATTTATATCCTGGCGAAGGTGGTCGTTCTAGTCCACGAAGGATTCAAAATAAATAAATTCATCTACGACTTTAAAACTAAATTGGTTGTCGACGTTCACGTGTCGACCAACTCGAGAGGTTCGTCAATTCGTAGGACACCATATAATTTTCCCTGCCCTCATTAACAGCAAGACCCAAATTCGTCAATTCCTTTTCGATTCTTAAAAATACTGCAGTAATCTCTTCCATAATTCGTCCAATGATGTCATTGTCGTCAGGGTAAGCGAGCCACATATGGATTTTAATGTTGATCGTCTTGCTCATATTTACTGCAGCTTTCCTCAATATTATCGCCATTAAGATGTTGAAGAGGTTGCACGAAAGTGTATAGCTATGGCCATGTTCTCGTCTGGTACGGAATGATTGGGCTAGGTATTTGGTCTGCCTAATACTGCAGAAGCGAACCAATTTTGCCTGTATCCCAATATCAGGCATAGCTTGGTTCAATTTTCCCCGTATTGATATATCAAAAGCAACTCTGCAATCGACAAAAAGAGTGTATGTGTCGATTTACCTTTCATGGGTATTTTCCAGAAATTGGCGCAGCGTGATTATTTGGTCAGTCGTGAACTTCCCTGGTCTACAACCACACTGATAAAGTCCAATTAGGGGCCTAATTACAGCCTTTGTTCCATATCAAAATCTCAACTTCAATTGCTTTTACACGAACAATTGATGTCAACTTCTATAAAACTAGTATTGATGAAATCCCTTTCCCTTACTAACTTAATTCCTACAACTATTTCTTACGTTTGGCCGTCGGTGGCGCAATGGTAGTGTGCGCGGCTCTTGTGCATGAGATCGTGGGTTCGATCCCTACTCTGACCACCTTAAATTTCTTTCGACGACGGTCACCTCGCTTAGTGTCGGCGACACTATCGAGTATTTATCCAAGAAAAAGTTTCTCAAAATACCGTTCGGAACCGGTGTAAAACTGAAAGTCCCAATCAGTGAGTGTAAAACTAGAAAGCGCACAGCCCACTGGTTGTGAAAAGCTCTCCTTAATCCCCTGGTGGGATGTAACGGGAAACCATTTATTTATTTATTTCTTAAGTTTAAATTCAGGTTTCTATCTTATCGGAATTCCAAAATACCGATTACGATACGATTATTAGACTCCATGTTTTCAACAATTGGCTTTAGTCTTTCACATAATATTCTCCATAAGATCTTATACGCGATGGACAAAAGACAGATACGGCGATTGTCGGAAGATAAACATGCATCGCCCTTTTGGAATACAAGACATTGACTCCCCAAACTTCACGAATAGCTTCTCCCAACCATAAGCTGCATATACGTTGATGCATGTACACGCTGAAATATTGGCCGTTTTTTAATGTTTGGATGCAAATATAACGTGGTTGTAGATTGCCGCAAATATAGTATACCTGTGTTAAAACACATTGTGTTTGCTATTCAATATAACTTGTTTGGGGCAAAATGATAAATTGTTTATATTATTTGTATTTGTGACCCAAACGTGGATATGTTTGTTGAAAACTGCTGAATACACTGGTGTCTGTCACAATAAAGAAACAAAAAGCAACACATCTTCAATTCACGATAACAATGTTTGCAAACATGTACATGTTTCCTGCAGTTTTCTGGATATTTCTGGGCCAATATTTTTCAGCGTGTAGGCAAATAGTTCCTTCTCCCCGGTCCTAAAGAGCTCAAGGGGTAGCCCAACTGCACACGCCGCTTTATTATTCTTAAGCCAGGAGATTGCGATCCTATCTTATCGTGGTTAGCTGTTGGATAATCTACAGCATCTTCCAAAATCAATGGCTTCTGAGTCGTACTGATTTTTAATAGAGTAATGCTGAAAAGTGTTCTCTCCACACCTTAAGTATACACTGCTCAACTGTCACCAACTTCCGAGACTTGATTTTGCTGGAGGGCATACCATTATTCGTTCGATCTTCTTACCCTATGAAATAGTTTTCGAGAACCACTATTTATCTTGCACATTTTTGTCTTTTCACAACTTTGTTTGTTCCCACCTTAACAATTAGGTTTCCTCCCTTCTCAGCCTTTTGTACCGCCCATCCGCAGCACGCGTTGCAACTAACTGTGTCGTTGCCATACGTGCAGCGCATTTTTCATAAAATATAATACGTCATTTGCCGTCGTACCGTGGCTTAACTTTCCGCGAATTGGAAATGTGGTCTCACTGCGTTTCTTGGTGCTTGGTCTTCCGCGGGAGTATTCCGAGGCAATTAAAGACTGAGGTTTCGTCCCTAGGCTTTTGAAGTCTCCGGTGGTTACAACCTGTCAATATTCAGGGTTTCTTCGTATTCAGCGCCGTACGTTTTTCGTCCTGCTCAGTGTTGTGCGACCAGTAACCAGGTGTGTTGGTCCGAGTTGAAATTGGCACCCCGAATCATATATACAGCCATTGCACAAAAAGAGTTACTCTTCGCACACGAGTCATGTTTACACAACACTGGGCAGGCCGAAAAACCTACGTGGCCGGATACGGATAAAAGCTGTATATTGACCTGGCACCTAATGCCAAGTGGTCAATCTGGTTTTCCGTTCCCGATCAGGAAATGACCAAGATGATGCATGGACGTCCCCATGCTGGATTCGTGTGCTGTTCTCGGAGGCGCCAAAGTCTATCAGTCTCATTCCTTTTTCCGAAGTAGTGTCGTGTAGACTGAAATTACCGATGGTTGGGCGAATGACACTTTCCATTCTCAATTTGGCAGTAGAATCGCCTAGAATAATCTTAACGCCGTGGTCAGGGCAGTGTTCGTATATTTTCCCCAGAAGATCATAAAATACTTCTGTGACCTCATAGTCTCTATCCTCAGTCAGTGCACGTAAACAAAACAACTAAAAACAAAAAAAAATGGTTTCCCATTACATATCGTGATGGGATAGGGGAGAGCGTCTCAGAACCACTGAGGTGTGCGCTTTCTAGTTTTACACTCACTGATTGGGACCTATAGTTTCGAACGGTATTTTTGAGAAGCTTTTTCACAAATTAACTAGATGTTAAAATATTTCAGCTCTCCCTAATCCCTTCATGGTATGTAACGTGAAACCATTTTATTTCTCGTATATATTTAACCTTGCGACTAGATGCGCGAGTCTTTTTCCATCTGTGAAACCGCTCCCGAATTCCTGACTTCTCTGTAGTAAATATCGCAGTTTTCCTTTCCTGTGCAACCACATCCCGTCCATAGCACTTCGGATAGCTGCGATGTCAGCTCTAGATTTCGCGAGGACCTCCGCCAGTTGGAAAGAGGCCAGGTACATTCCAGGTACATATCCTTAAGTGAAACCAAGCATAAAAACAGTTTGTCGCTAAAGTCGTTTGTATAGCTGTATATAACCTTAATATTACTCCCAAATTTGTATATTTTACTTGTTCTTCTGATATAGGAAAGGTATGGGACAGCTCTATTTCTTCTATTTTCTTTCAATAGAAATGAACAAGCGACTCCCAATATTAAGGCATTGTTCGTTGTAGATAAATGTCTGCAATAGGTTGGTACATAGACGTGGCAATTTTCACTCATGATAAGTACAAAAATACATTTGCAGTTAAACTACAAAAAACTACTTCATTTATAAGTGCACACTTTCATCTACAATGAATCCCATTCAGCGTAATATTCATACTTTGTTGGTTTACCAATTAAACTTAAAAATATATATAATTTATTAAAAAATGTTTGACTCTCAACATCAACATACCACAGACGACAGCTCTCGATTTCTGCCCGGGTGTCTGTCGCTATCACGCGATTATCGTTTCTCCCAAACATAAATATTACCTTGCCGTAAATAAAAAAAAAAAAACAAAAAAAAAAATTACAGCAGACAGTTGTCCGAGGCCTTCGGCATTTGCTTATATTATTTATCATTTATTGTTATATATGTTTTCTGTCTTATCGAATGGCGTATTCTACGTTAAACTTAATGGCCGTGTCTCTGACACAGCCTGCAGGGACAGTCCGTGGCCGAAGGCCTCGGACAACTGTCTGCTGTAATTTTTATATTTACCAACGGCATTTGATTCAAGTCCGTTTAAAAAAAAAAATATTATGTTCAATTTTTTTAAACGTAATTTAATTTATGTATTTTAATTAATATTTTTATTGAAATAAGTTCTGCGAATGTTGAGAGGGCCGCCCTAATATTAAAAAAGGTTTACCTTATCGAGTCTTCGCATTAGCATTCGAGCGTTGTGTGAAAGCT
Organism: Phaonia tiefii; assembly: GCA_963931995.1. Taxonomy (NCBI): domain Eukaryota; kingdom Metazoa; phylum Arthropoda; class Insecta; order Diptera; family Muscidae; genus Phaonia; species Phaonia tiefii. The sequence continues at coordinate 175,467,784 of OZ008371.1, read as the reverse complement.
TTACGCTTTACAATTCAAAATTAATGTTACAACAGCTTTATTGAAGCTTTCGCAAAAAGCTTTATTACGTTAGCTTACTGTTTGTTTCACTTTTTACTAGATACATGTTGCCAAGCAACATTAGCTTGCTGTTCGTTTCACTTTTTACTAGATACATGTTCCTAAGCAATGTTGGGCAACCAAAAACACTCAACCAAACACCACACATATGTTTGAGTGTACGTGTTTAAACAATTTTCATTTGGGAAATTAAAATACTAGAAATATATCAACCAATATGAAATGTATATCAAACGAAAGATAACATCTTCATTTACCTACAAAAAAAATTTAAAAAAAATTCATCTAGCCGTTTCCCCAAATTCAATGAAATAAAGATTACAACAATAAAAACCTGACATGACTCCTCATACCGTAAGGTAAGACGTATTCTACGTCAAAATCATCCCGTAAATAAATTAATAAAAAACTTGTACTATGACTCTCTCATACATTAAAATATAAATTTGCAAAGCCAATTAAATCAAAAACCAAATTCAAAAAACCAAAGGATTTTAAATGCCTGCAATTTTGTTTGTAGGGAACGAAATTGTTCTTTGTGTATTCCTATACTGGGATAATTCCTAAACTCTTCCGTTTAGTACACTAATGCAGTACCCGACATTACTAGAACAATATTGCAAATGATAGTATACAACTTTACCTAAAGGATGCTATATATTTGAATAGGACTGTAAATTCGTTACTCTACAATCCTTTATTTGGAAGGAAAATATTATGCATGGTTGAATTAATCGTTAAATTGGCTTGTTAGCAGCAGGATATGAAATACTACTCGCATGAAGTGTTTGTTAATCTTGTTGGCAATGTGCAGCATAACTTTTGTTTAAATTGGATGCTTCTTAAGGTACAAGTAATGGAAGGATACATGAATTTTCCATTCAAATGTTAACTTGTATTTATTATTATAGAATTATTTATTTTAGCTCCCATTATGCTGTTTCTAGTTACGTATTTTGGTTAACCAGAGGAGTTTGTTTGCATTTTTGTTATTATATTTATTGGCGATTAACTTAGACAGGAAATACAAAAGAAGGACATGTCTTGCGTAATTCATAAAAAAATTATATTTTTTTATAATTTTAATAAAAAAATTATAAAAGTTATATGGTGACCCTGCTTAAGAAAACACACGCCGTGTTTCACATTTCATGAAATCACTTTTTTTAGATTTGTATGTAAACAACCCTCAATATTCATTTGAAACCGCTCGGAAGCATCAAAAATATCGGAAGGTAATGTAAATATTCTATTATATACAACAGTAAACAATAAAACTGCAACACAGAAAGGGAAATTTAATTGGGTTTTGCTCAAAAACAAATTTGGACACACTAGGTGAGTTTAACCATCAAGGGCCACATACTATACATATTGTTACAAATTTCCTTATTCGTCCTTTTTGCGTTGTTTTATTCCCAATAATAAAACAAGGTTCGTTTTCAATTACGATAATTACAACGGTTTAACTTCCTTTTATTTTACTTATATAGTACAACCGTTTACTTTATTTACACCACTTTAATAAGTCTTATGTTTTACTATCAAATCGCGTTGCTTACTTTACGGCGGTTAATCACAAACTGAACTCTCCACTCCAAAGACCTCTGCTATTTATACCAACTCACCATACTCAAATGAAGGTATATCTAGCGAATTCAAGAACCTTCTAGAATCTGGATGTTGTTGTTGTTGCTTATCTTTGTAGAACAATCTCGAATGGTGGAGAGTTATCTTTACTGAGGTGAATTCATGCTACTGGTTTATCGAGCTGGTACGTTGTTACAATGCATACTTTCAGGCGCAGCACTAACCGCCTGTTATTTACATACCGTTAGTAGAGTCATTAACAGTAAGCAAAAGCTTTTACTTATTCGTAACAATATATTAATTTTCAGTGTGAAGTCAAAGGCCATTAATACAAATATAAGAAATAGTATCAAACTTAATTTAAATTTAGAAGCCTTGCATCGAAACTCAGATTTCATATTTACAATTGTGAATTTATGTATTGAAATCGGGAGAAGACAAAATGTCCTAATACACTTTCGAGTTGTTCAAAATTACTTGTATCTTCAGTTGAAATGTTATAAATACTTTTTCAAGTAACTATGACCAAATTTGTCTAGTTCAGGAAACGGGCATCACCATTTATCTCTCAATTATGGGTTATAAGTCCAAAAGCCACAAATTAGCTTCATCGCCCAAGTAGATTTTTTGTAGAAACCGTTATCAACAGAAAACTACGCGCTGAAAAAACTATTCCAGTAACATTACGCAGGAACATCCATATACGTACGTGCAAATATTGCATTCATAAATTGAATATCTGCTTCTGGTTTTTATGTTTGTTGTCTGTCACGATTTTGTTTCCAGCAATTTTCAACAAACAGCGCGATATTTGGGTCACAAAAAATATATTATTCCGCATTAATCATTGTTTCTCCAACATGTAATATTTAGTAGCAAAGACAATGTGTTTAGACACAAATATATAATATTTGCAACAATCTACAACTACGTTCTATTTGCGTACAGACAATAAAACAGACAGATTTTGCAGCGTGTAGTTTTGGGCCCATTCACCGATTGTACTTCGTGACCGGTGGTTATGCGGTTTCAATTGTTGCAGGAGTTGGATTTGGTAAACCCGTAAACCAAGATATGTCTGCAAAATCTTCCAGAAAGTTAATGGTGATAGATCCAATTGTTGTGATCCAATTATAGCGAATGGACTCATTCGGGTCTTCAACGATGACACGTTTTCCGGCCGCGGTAGTTTCTTCAGCATGCACTATGCGTAATATCAAAAGATGCGTATTTTCATTTAGAGCAATAATGATTTAAATTTCTATAGCACGCGTGGTGGACAGCAAAATGCAAGCTTTTTCGTGTATTTTCGATCAATGGCGGTCGGCTCTTGCATTGTTTACATTCTTTCACTGCAAATCAAATCAGTTGCTGGTCAGCATTTGTTAGGGAAGGGTCAAGCGGCATAATTGTTTAAAAATACATAAAATTTAACTTCGTGTTATTCTGCTTCACACACAACCGTAATGTGTTATAATAAAGGGGTTTTCAACAGAGACGCTACTAAAGTATACCGATAGGGACAGCACACGACGCCATATTTTTTCCCGCTTTTTTGACATTTCTCTTCAGTAAGGTTTGCCATTTCATCATGGAAAGATATACGAGCCAACAACGAGTCGAAATTATTAAAATTTACTACCGAAATTTGGAGCCAGTGGCCTCAACTTCAGTGGCCTCAATCATCTCCAGCGATGAGGCTCATTTCTGGCTGAATGGCTTCGTCAATAAGCAAAATATGCGTTATTGGTCAGACAGCAATCCACACGTAATCCATAAGTCATCATTGCATTCCGAAAAAATTACGGTTTGGTGCGGTTTATGGGCCGGCGGCGTCATTGGGCCGTACTTCTTCCATGATGATCAAGACCGGCATATAACTGTGAATGCGAATCGCTACCGTTCAATGATAACCGAATATTTTTGGCCCCAATTGGATAATATGGACTTGGAGGACATGTGGTTCCAACAGGATGGCGCCACAAGCCACACAGCGAATGCCACAATCAATTTATTGGAAACCAAGTTTGGTGAACGTGTTATCTCCCGAAATGGCCCAGTCGATTGGCCGCCTCGGTCGTGCGATTTGACGCCGTTAGATTATTTCCTGTGGGGCTTCGTCAAGTCTATGGTCTATGCCAACAAGCCAGCGACGATTGATGAACTTCGTACGAATATCGAATGTGAAATTGCAGCAGTATCGGCCGATTTATGCTTGAAAACCGGCGAAAATTGGGTTCAGCGTCTGAACTTCTGCAAGCGTGCCCGTGGTGGTCATGCAAAAGATTATTTAAAAAAACTTTTGTAGTGGTCTTATTGAAAAACCCTTTATGTGTGTGGGCATCACTGATTTAGAGTAATCGTGGTGACAAAACCGTTAATCGTTAAATTAACTAATTGCTCTGATGGATCATTCCCAGCAACGGAAGTCATGACCTGGAGGGCCTGAAATCAAATAGGCCTTCTTCAAAATACCCTGCATATTACCTCCTCCTATCTTTTTAACATTGCGTGAGATTGGGAGGCAAGACCATCCTTGCCCATTGCCTAAAGAAGGCCTTAGAAGGCATGCAAAGAGGAAGGCCTTAGAAAACTAAAATAATATATTTTTTCACAAAATTATTATCCACTACTAAATCTTTATTTATAAGTATGTATGTATCTATTTTCGAAAGGTGCAGCACGGGCAATTTCAAATTGAAAATTTTAAAAATACCCTGAAAAATATTAAATAAAAAATATAATTTTAAAATTTGCATGAAATTTTCCAACTAAATTACGGTTAACGAGGAAAAGGAATTTCTCAAAATTTTAAAAATCTACTTCTTGGTTATATGTTATGAAAAAAATTCATGCATTCCACAGGCCTTATTTTAGGAAGGCATTACAAAATAACCATTCCGCATGCCTTACTTATGGAAGGTCTTGCGACTTCTGCCGCTGGGTTATGTCGTAGGGAGAGATGCGTTTCACGAACAGATGAATGTGTCCCAAAATAGATCCGCTCAGTTTGCAAGAGTTGTTCAGACAAAATGGTTATGATAAAATGATAAACCAAATTGATTACAAATCAGGTGATAACTATCAATAAATAAAACACCCTATACTTTTCGCATGTAGGGTTTTGAATTTCACATCAATTTAAATTGCCTATATTGATGAATTCCGCCGTTATGCGAACCTTTATCTTTATGTATTTCGGGATTTTGAGCTTTTTATATATCTCGTATCGCATATACCGGATATACCGAATATTTCAAAGAGAATAGCAAAAACCAATTTCTCAATCATTTGTCTTGAAGCAACCAAACCTTGTACAACTTAATTTATTTTTGCAATTCTTTTGCAAAAGTCAACCTCTTTTTCAATTGCCGTGCCACAACAAAATTCTATGTTAAAATGCCATTCGAATTTCCTTTTTTTGCTGAATCGAATTTTAGTTCGATATTGAACTTTATTATTTTCAGAATAGAGATCAGAATTAAATGGGCGCACAAAAAAGTGAATTTATTCGGATACTGAACAAATTTCGAAAATATTGTTTGACAAGTTTTTAATCTGGGGATAATTTAAACACCCTCCACAAAATTTTTTCTCACGAGTGGAAAATAATTACCTTAGGATTCTAAAAATGTAAAAACAGATCCGAGTAGTTAGGGACTTAACAAATATTTACCTTAGAGTTCTTAATATCTAAAAACAGAGCCAATGTCGTTAGGGACTCGGAAAAAGTAAGCATTTTAGTTTATCGATACAATCTAAGCAATGTACGCTGAAAAATCAGCCTTTTTTTGTTGTTTGGATGCAAAAATAACGTGCATAGTGCTTATCGCTAATATAGTATATTTGCGTTCAAACACATTGTGTTTGCTACTCAATATTACATGTTGGAGACACAATAATATACGGTTTTGTGACCTAAATATGGATTCGTTTTTTGAAAACTGCTGAAAACAAAAATATGATAGACAACAAAGAAAAAATGAGCAGCAGATCTTCAATTCACGAAAATAATGCTCGCAAGTAAGTACGAGTATATGGATATTCCAAACATACACATGGTTCCTGCCTATTATTACAGAGACCGCTTTACCCAGCATGTACCCATATTTTATTGCTCAATTCTTTACAATAAAATACTTTTAAGTATTGACTAATCATCCAATTGTTGGTTACAAAACACATTACAAGGTCAGAAATGTTTTTCTAGGTGAAAAATAGTTGATTTTGTTGGATTAATATAGAAATCAGGAAGGCACACTCATTGATATAAATAGTCTCGAACTCCGTGAACTTCGTCATCAGATGCGTAGCTACTGTGCCGGAATTAATATCATCTATAAAACTATCAAATTCAATAGATGGTTTTTTACCATCGTGTCGAGGTTTACAGTCGTGTATATATACAAGCTATTATATGCAAATTTACACGCTGAAAAATCTATATTTTACTGTTGTTTAGATGCAAATATAACGTGTCTTTGGAGCTTGTCGCAAATATAGTGTACTTGCACCTAACCACATTGTGTTTGCTATTCAATACCACAATGACTTATAATAGATGTGGTTGTAATCCGATTGAAATCGTTTGCCTGCCCGAAACTTTAGTAAGAAATTGGAGTGGCGGACGATTTGTGAGCATTTAAAGAAATTAAAAAACACGTCAGTAAATAAACTTAGTTTTGTTTATATTAACTAACTGTGTATATATTGTTTGTGTACCAACGCATAGTGATAATCGTGTGGAATAGTGTTGTAGCCTGCTGAAAATTAAAACGTGAGGGGCAGCGAAGGAAGGAGCAACAAGATTCTCATTTCAAGAATAAACTCAATAGTGCATTAAATGCTAGCAAATGTAAAAAGAGCCGGGGTACATCTTGTTATTTCTTCATTAATGGGTTATAAAAGTAGATTTGTATTGGTAAAATGAATTATAATAAGTAATATACATATACATATTAAAATCATAAAATATTTAGCTTTTAAACGTTATTCTGTTTGGGTGGAAACACGCATATGCTTACGTGTAACTAACAGTGTGTTTGGGATGAAATACTCTCATGCAAATTCAAAGGCAAATTCAAAAAGAATTAAATACTATTAGCAATTACTCTGATTTTCAAAGCATTTCCTTCTTAACTGGCAGTTTTGGTTTTCAAATATTTTTTTCTTTATCTTTATTTTTCATAGCATATACAGATTTTTTTATAATTATAATATTTATATGTGAAGAGTTTAAGGTGTTTTCCTTTTTCTGCTTAAAAATAACATGCGGTTTTCGTAATATTATGAAATGATTTTAATATTATAAATGGAGGTAAAAATTTCCAAAAAACCTTTATGAATTTTTATGTGATAAAACCTTACAAACTACTTAAAACTAATTAATTTATCGTGAGGCCAGCTCAATGATATGACTATATTCTGAATAGGAACATTTGGCGTTAAAATTTTTGGACAATTTGTCTATCTTGACGGCCACCAATTGAACATCAGCAAGTTGGTGAAGTCTTGCCGTAGAGTAATATCTAGGCAAATTGTAAATTAACTTTAACAGTTTATTTTGAAGGATCTGGAGCCTTTTCAGGTGACAATTTGCACTTTTCGCCCAAACAGGAGCTGCATAGAACATAACAGCATGAAAAATTAATTTTAAAATTAACATTTTGTTGTCAATATTTAATGCCGAGTTCCGGTTTATAAAAGGATAAAGGGATCTTATGTATTAGATTTGTTTACAATGTAAGAGATGTGATCTTTGTATATTAGTTTTGTGTCTAAGACTGCACCTAAATATTTTACAATATTTTCCCATTTTATTTCACTATTACTAATATTTATGTTATCTTGTGGGATAAAACATTCCTTCCTTTTTCTGGTGAAATATATCGCCTGACTTTTGTCACAATTTATTGTAATTTTCCATTTTGTGAAATATTCAATTAATTTTGCAAGGGCCAATTGTAGGTTTGACAGGATTTTTGCTGATAATTTATCCGCGCATAATATAGCGGTGTCGTCAGCGAATATGGACATTATGCAGTTATTTAAACTTGGTATATCGGCCGTATAAATATTATAAAGTATTGGAGATAAACAAGAGCCCTGTGGGCAACCCGCATTTAAGTGGAAGACTTCAGAGGACACTGAACCGATATGAACTCTAAATGTTCTGGTGGATAAAAAACTTTGGATTATCTTTATAATATTTGAAGGAAAGTTAAAACGTATTAATTTATATACTAAACCATCGTGCCATACCGAGTCAAAGGCTGCCCTTATGTCTAGTAATTTTCAAATATTTTATGCAGTACAGCTTTATGAATTTGGAAGTACACAACACAATACCTATCGAAGTCACAAACCTCAACATATAAAACACTTTAAAAAGGGAATTGTCAACTATCAAATAAATTCAAAATAATTAAAAGCATTCAACCTTATTTAATTTTTGATTAAGTTGAAGCAATCGAATTTTTGCGGTTAAAACCATCTCTAAATTCGTTTACGGCTAATTCGTCTGCCTCAACCTAGTTTTTTAAAATGTAGGTAATATTGCACTGAAAGATATCAGTAGACTTCAAATTCTACACTTTTCGAATTTTGCAGTGTATTACCGCAATATTTACTTAATTTGTCTATTAAAATTTCTCACGTTAAAATGTGACACATTCACAGTTTCAATTACCTCTCTCTGCACAGTCCATTTCCAACATGCAGCCCACCTTAAGAGTAAAACTACTATACTACTTCTCTGCAGCTTTACATAATGTTCTCTAATTACATTTATCCTTACACACAGTTAACGTTTGTAAGTTTTCAATTAGTTTTACAGATTGAAGGTGATTGAAAAAGTAAGTTCGATTAATTAAGGGTTATGTGTACTTGAAATAATACAGGTAATTAAATAAAATAACCATTAATTAGTTGAAAAGTATTGCATTGAAACTGCATAGAAAGTGAGGGGTGAAAAATAATAGAGACTTCGATTCGATAGTAGAATGTAAGCTAGAATGTTAATGTGGTATAGATGTACGTTAGGGTGTACTGTAAACACTGTTATGGAGGGAGGGTCTCAAAAGATGGGTATTGAAGAGATGATTCTGGGATAATCAAATGTTACTTTTATTCGAGGGTTCTTACAGTGCCCTAACGACCGTTGATGTTGGGATTCCTAGTGCATTTTTCAAAAGAAAGAAAAAAACATTTATGCCCATTCAGCATAATTATAAAAATATATTTTCAAAACTGGCGAATAATTTTTTTCACGGCGGCAGTCTTGTTCAAGCACAATTTTCTCGATTTTTGGGGTAATTCGCAGTGTGTTTTCTGCATTCGAATTTAATTATATATATTCTTATATTTGATAGTATCTTTAGGCAAAATACCAAATAATGTAAATTGAAAATTTATGCTGAAACTTCGGCAAACACTCTACTGGATCATCTTCACGGCGATGTTTTTGCTCTAATGAAAGCAAGCGCGCGGCACCCATCTTACCCACAGCTTTCTCATCTTCAAATCTTCGGTTAATATACGATGTTTATCACTTTTTGAAATGCATATCCCGTCAGCTATCTCACGCACCTTCAGCCGACGATCATCCAATACCATTTTGTGGATTTTCTTAACGGTCTCTTGCGTGGCCACCTCGAGTGGACGACCACTACGGTGTTCCTCTTGGCAGCTCGTACATCCTCGTTTAAGCTCTGCTACCCAATATTTTACAGTCGTAGATGAAGCAGCAAGCTCCCCCAGAGTAGAATCTAGCTAGGCTTTAATATTGCCTAAACTGAGACCTTTCAATTGGAAATATAGAATTACATAACAGTGAACAATTTTTCCATGTTTACAAATTCAATGAGATCGTTTACATTTGATGGTCCAAATGAAAATACTAAACTAAAATAAATAAAAGAAAACCTGGCCCCTTGAAACTTAAAACATATGTTTTATAAGGCTTTTTATCAAAATATTTTGATTCAAACTACTGTTACGTCAGGTCGGCTAGTTTTTGGAACGCCCTCCTTACTAGTACCCTCATATAAAAAGAGTTTTATGTTCCCGTAATCGGATCTTTACCACGCATCTTGTGAGACAACCACACGTTACATTCCAAAGCATCGGATTTCATTACACCCTAATGTACATACCTAGATGTCTATTTTGGGATTTGAAAAAGTGTTTATAGTTTGAAGTGTTGTATTCATGCCACACCGACCTCTAAACACGGGGGCAATGGAAAGTAGTTCTTCAGCAATGGCGTACAATGTTGTATACATTAGTGTTGTATACAAAAGTGACATTTGTCCACCCCCCAAAATGTATCTTGGTTTATTTTCTGATGACTCCAAAAATATTTCTAGCATTAAGATCGCCTCAGCTGGACCGTTTTCAAAAAATGTATTTCTTTTAGTTTTTCAAAGAAATTTGTACTTTAGTTAAAGACAATGTATACAATATTAGTGTCTTATGAAAGGGGTATTTATAGCGCGTCCAAAGGTATATATAATATGTTCATGGCTTTTGTCACTTGAATGATGTGACAGCAATCCCTCTCATTCGAAAATGTGTCAAATAATTTGAAGACACAAAGTCTGTGCGGCCAAGGTCATCAAGAATGTCAGACAATGAGGACAGTGTAAACCAGTCTGTTCGTGAGGCTCGGAATCTTTCAATTCGGAAGGCGTGATTGTAAATTGTACCGTTCGACTAAATGAATGATGTGAACGCAAAGTTTTACATTCAGACGATATTATTTTTTAAACATAACTTTCAAAATACTGTACTTTGATAACTCTGTGCAAGTTTTTGAAAAAAACTTTGGAAAACATATGCGGACTCACAGGATTTACACTAATTCGGGTCTTACGAATCGAACTGCATAATTAGTTTGATGGTTCCTATATAGTGGTTCCATACAGATTGGAACGAAGTTCCTTATCGCACGCTACGGGATGGGGTCTAAATAAATAAAGAAAATTAAACAGCTGTTGTTTTAACACTATTATGATACAATCCACTATCATCAACTATATTGTTTACTTTTGCTTTGGTTTGTGTCTAGACTAACTAAATGTGTCACATATGTTGGAAAGTTTCCTGTTTAATGGGAAGATTTCTAGGTGGCGCCTGTAACCAATATTTGGTATATATTGTAGTTTTGAACCCAATAAAAAGTAAATTTAAAAAAGCCAAAGTGAAAGAAGTTTAAATTAGAAAATAATACAAGTGATGCCTAAAACTTCTTGCCTACAGCTATTGACCAAAGTCAGTTAGAGCCCGGTAGGTAGACAATAAGTGATTCAAAAGTCACTATGGATACTATTTGACAGCAATGTGACAATTGTCACAAATCGGTATTCTGACACATTTTATTGGTGAAAAAATTATCACAAATTGTTGTTTGCCAAAGAGGAGGTAACAGCGCGTGACAGCTGTTTTGTTTGCCGGAAAATTGATACATAAACATTTTATAAATTCAACAAGTAAACAATAAAACTTCTACAAGAAAAAAAAAAATAATATATTTGGTACCAAAAGACTAGACGGCATAATTAAATACCGGCTAAAGGCTTTTGTAACTCTGTGCTATGGAAATGGAGCAGACAGAGGAAAGGACTTGATTTTGTGTTAGAGAGAGTGAAGAGATTGAAAAAGCGCCAAATGGATATCAAAATGTTGAGCGTAAATATCTCCGGTCTTTGAAGGGACATTGGTGAGTATTATACCTTAAAAAATTAAGGCCTTGTCTATTATCAGAGTTTTCCTAAAAAATAAATATAATAGGAATTTTTTCAGAAAAGTGAGGTTAGAAACAGATTTTTTAAATTAGCTCCCCAGTGGGTTAATAAAAACAATTATGTTCAGGCACTCATTTGTAGAATTTAAAAATACCTTTGCAATGATACCCATTTTAACCAGATCGAATTATAAATACCTAAGATAGGAGCGATTATATACTCAAGCTTTAAAGGCCTATATCTCAAGAACTTGGACCGAACGCGGGGGCAAAGAAAACTATTTGAACTCAGCGCAGAAGCCTTTGTCGGGGCTGCAATTTTAGTGCAGATCAGAGAGTTGGTGCTAAAGTATTTTTTTTTTATTTTCGGCGGATGCGCAGATGTATTCTTTCCGCTTAGCATCTCTGGATGTTCCTTGAGGAAGTCTATATAGCATTCCAGCTGTGCCTTTGCGGTGCGCTCAAATTTCCTAAGTAATAATATAATAATTTTAATTCAATAAAACATAAATATATTAAATACTACTTTTCCATTTTTTGCCGATTTTATATTGGTCAGAAGACCGTATGTTTTTGTTTTGTTTTCCTTGCTTTTGACAACCTGTTATTGTGAGGTAAAGTATTTGTTACGCGGTGAATTTTTCGTTGTCACCATATTGCCAGAACACCAAACACAAACAATGGTGACAACTTTTTAACAATTTTGTGGTTACAATTTACACAGAATGGGGGTGTAAAAGAAAAGCACTTTGTCGCTCGGCTGAAACAATATTTCGACACTATTTTATTGCTTTCTAAAGCCCGTGTTAGACTATTATTGCAAATGGAACGGAATGAGCGTCTCTTCCATTTGACAGAAATCGTTCTTTTATTCTGCTTGCGATTTACACTATCAGTTTTGGACATTGCAAAAACAGAAAGAAGTCTGCAAACTGACAAACAAAATACAACAGTTATAAAACAAAAATAGAATACAAAACACAAAATTGGGAACAAAACGTCTAAACAGTGGTCAAAAGTGACGAAAGAAAAGATTTTATTCCCGTATTCTTTGATTTAGTTTGCTTCATTCAAAATGCAACCCCGATCACAAAGAGAAATCTAACAGATCTGTCAAATATGTTTCTGCAAATCGATCTCCTGATGTTAACACTATTCCATTCGCTTTCACCAAATGACAATTTTGAACATCCAACGATTTCTCTAACAGTCTATTACGGCATTTAAACGAAACAAGATTGATTAATTTTCGTGATTTTGTCTTATGGTGTTTGATATTTATAATCCCGAAAAAGCTATAATCTTGGTTATTGTAACTGCAGTTTTAAACCGCCTTAAGGGGTTTGTTAACCAGTCAATATGTAGCGTAAGTACAAAGCTACGATTTTTTTGTCCTTGTTAGTTTTGTGATCAATGTGATATGAATTCTTGAGTTTCCCTACAAATTCACAGCAAACACTTTATAATAATTTAAAAAAATACCGATAGATTCAGTTAACAAATTTTTAATCGACCATCTAACAGATATGTTAAAGTACATACATCCGTGTCTTTGATTATATTCTGTACCTCCGATTGTATTTATATGCAACACCGCAATAAGAAGGACATTTAAGGACACATATGCCAACAGACAAAGTGTTTCAAATTTGCATTTAGAGTTAAAATCAGCAACAATAAGATAAACCACAAGAAAACGGAAGCACAGTTGGATGTGTTTAACACGCATTAACAAATATGCATCTATACATGGATGTACAAGGATATGAATAATGTTCAAAGTTTAAGAGTTAGAGAGCAAGGAAACCGGAGAAGAACACCAGAATAGAGTGCGGAGTGAGTATTTTGTCGCAATGTATATTTTTGTCAAAATGTTGCATGTATGTTTCATGCAACGGAAATAGGAAGTTCTTTAGAAATTGAATTGAATGTTAGGAATACAAATGAGTTGCCATATAAAGTGATTTCTTCTGAAATCAAATTAACATTTTCTTGGGAAATCAGTCTTGTATTTGAGAGCATTGAAATTACTGATTAGATATAGGGTGATTCAATAAGACCGCATATTAGCTTTTATAAACAAAACACGCCTATGACATTTATGGATCAAACACAATAGCAACTAAATGCCCACTACGGGGCCTCTGGCGACACAGGGTGTCAGTGTCAACGTTTTCCATTACTTTTTAGCATAGTTTGGGCTGTATATTAGTTATATCACATATAATTTCATTCTTCAGCTGAGGAAACCCCAGAGAACGAAGTCCGGTGGTGTCAAATCGCAAGATGTTAGCGGCCATTAGACCCCGTAGTTTCGTGAGATAATGCTTCGTAAAAACTTCGTTCGCAATAGGGCGTTCATGCGCTTTGAAGTAAGTGGCACAGTCCGGTTGAAACCACATACTATACGGCATTTAAACCGACCAAGATTAACGCATTTGGAAGGTTAACACCGTTAACCCACATTAACCCAATCTGTAAATCTGAAGTTTAATTTTTAACCTCAATTTAACCTGGTGTACATCTTGATGCAACACTCTTAATTTCTAAAATAAAATCAACTGTTTAACAGACGGAAGCCGATCAAAAATTTGTCGACGCGTTGCCGCCACCAAAAAAATTATGAGGTACACGCCACCGCCAATATAATGGGCTGTTACTGGTTTAAGATGCGAGCCAATTTTATCGACTATCCATATTTTACCGACTGATCCCATTTTCAAGGTTCAGTTATTTCAAAAACATTCCAAATTTAGACCAAACTGGCATAATCAATAGCCGCCAAATTATTTTTTTTTGCTGTGCCGCCGTCTTCAATAATTTTGTCTCGACGCGGTGCTGGTATAAGTTCGGTGTTGCCAACTGAAATGCCAATTTAATCGCAAATTGGGTGGGCTAAACGGCAAAGATTAGAGAACAAGGTTATCGTTAACCTTGCCGCGAGAAACCGCGGTCTAAATGCGACAATATCCAATTTCATGTCATCTAATTCATGCTATAAAATGTTGGATATCATGTCACGATACCGGCAACATTTTCGGAGAAGTACAGTCCGATAACTGCGCCAAATACCACACCAAACAGTGACTCATTGTGGGTGCAAAGTTTCTTGAATGACATGTGCATTATTAGTACCCCAAGTTCGGCAGTATTGCTTTTTAGCGTATTCATTTAGGTGAAAATGTACCTCATCGGTTATGATGATTTATTTTCTAAAAATCGACATCAACTGCTTGTTATTCAAGCATCAAATTGGTAAATATACAGCGCTGCAATTGGTCTCTATGCTTTAGTTTTCATGTCAATTGAATTTTGTGTGGGTGAAAAATAAATGTTTTTTTAAAATCCGCTGAACGGTGGTGTAGGAAAAGTTCAATTGCTGCGCGCCGCGACTCATTAAGGTTGTTGCATATTGGTCCACACTTTGTGCCACAGCAGCAATATTTTCGGCCAAATAACCTGTACGAAGACACACGGGTGTTGCCACGTTTTGCACCCACCCAGCTTCTTCGAATTTCTGCATCAAACGGCATAAGGACGGTTATATTAACCCAAAATTCGATACTACCTTACTTAAGGGCTTTAGAAAATAAGGATAACATTTTCCTCCAACCGTCTCGGTCTTTTGCTTTTCTCTTCCAGTGTCATGCAGTCTCAATCTCCCATAGTATTTCATGGATCCGGTTATCAATTTCTGGAGTGACGACCCCTTTTGGCCGACCTGAACGTTCGGCTGGTACAAGTACAACGGAATTCAATAAACCACTTTGAAATCATTGAAATTTATGGTGCAGAGTTCCCATAGTATTACTCGTACTTGATATTAATATAATGCTTGATGCATAACGATATTCACTTCTTTCCATTTTCGTCGATTGTCCTATTTCAGTGGCTGTCCAACACAAATCAACTGACGAAGCTTGCTTACAATTTTACCGTAGTCTACAACATGTGGTAACTGGCAGGAGTAGTGTTGATTTTTAACTAACTTCTAGGGGAGGTTCAAAAAATAACGAAACCGTCTTCGTAAAAACGACAATTACTTAGGTGGTATCAGTCAAACCAGAGGTGTCAGTCAAAAATGAGGATAACATGTTCCTCCAACCATGCCGATCTTTAGCTTCTCCCGTCCAGTTGGTAACACCAATCTCTCGCATGCAATATTCCACCTGGTCGTCGTATTTATCTTATTTGTCCTTCGAGTGCGTCTTCGAATACCTTTCGAACTTATTTATTCTGATTCATTCTACCGGCATGGCCTAGCCAGCCTTAAAGCGCTATTTCGATATCCTTAGCTAATTGTGCGTCGGTGGTGCAATGGTAGTGTGCGCGGCTCTTGTGCATGAGATCTTTGGTTCGATCCCTGCTCTGACCACTTTAAATTTCTTTCGACGGCGGTCACCTCGCTTAGTGACGGCGACACTATCGCACAGCTCACTGGTTGTGAGAAGCTCCCCCTATCCCTACATGGGATGTAACGGAAAATCATTTACTTTTTAGGTACTTCGATGTGGGGATACACATTATACAGCACGTGGTTCATCTGTCGTCGACTCTCGCCGTTTTCTATTATAGGACCATATATTTTTTTCATCAGCACGCGGTATGACCCAGAATTCTGCACTATAAAGCAAGACAGGTTGTACGAGAGTCTGATATAGTTGGGTCTTCGTTTCCCAATAAACGGTCCTATCTCGAAAGTGCTAGCTTAGCCCGAAATAACATATGATTGCAAACACAATTCTCCGTTTGATTACCAGGCTGACGTTATTGCTTCTCTTTACGGCAGAGCCAGGGTGAATAAATTCGACCACTACCTAGTAATTATAACGGTTATTGACGTTCACCCTTTCATACAATTTGTAACATAACATTTCTGGGAGCTCAGGCTTCCCCGTGTTAGGGACAATGGTATAAGTATACCCTGTTCGCAAATCGCTTCAACAAACTGCACGCATGTGCTCGCAGACTAGCTAGATCGTAGATTTGTGGGCGAGGTTCTTGTTTCCATTGGCGACATCGTACAGTTTACAAAAAAAATCACGTGCTTTAACCAAATGCCCTTTTTGGACGAAAAGTAAATTTACAATATGTCCCCAAGATATACATACATACGTAACCAGAGCTATGGTAGTTTTGCTCTAGGCCTCTAAACCCTCCCAACCTGTTGATTTTAAACAATGCCGTATATTTTAGATAAAACCCCCTTAATACCTTAACCTTTTTGCCTACGCCACTGGAGTTTTACATTTTAGGATTTTACTTCATATTCACGGTATTTATTGATCAAAACAAAAATAATAAAGGAATTCTCAAGGCATAATATAAAACTTATTGTAAACAAAGATTTTAACAAAGAAATCTGAAAACTTTAGAATTACAGAATAGGGGATAGACAAACAAAGCAAAGCAAAATCAAGACGAACAAAAAAAAAATTACAGCAGACAGTTGTCCGAGGCCTTCGGCCACGGACTGTCCCTGCAGGCTGTGTCAGAGACACGGCCATTAAGTTTAACGTAGAATATGCCATCCGATAAGACAGAAAACATATATAACAATAAATTCATTTGCTTATATTATTTATCATTTATTGTTATATATGTTTTCTGTCTTATCGGATGGCGTATTCTACGTTAAACGTAATGGACGTGTCTCTGACACAGCCTGCAGGGACAGTCCGTGGCCGAAGGCCTCGGACAACTGTCTGCTGTAATTTTTATATTTACCAACGGCATTTGATTCAAGTCCGTTTAAAAAAAAAAATATTATGTTCAATTTGAACTTAATTTAATTTATGTATTTTAATTAATATTTTTATTGAAATAAGTTCTGCGAATGTTGAGAGGGCCGCCCTAATATTAAAAAAGGTTTACCTTATCGAGTCTTCGCATTAGCATTCGAGCGTTGTGTGAAAGCTTTACGCTTTAGAATTCAATATTAATGTTACAACAGCTTTATTGAAGCTTTCACAAAAAAGCTTTATTACGTTAGTTTACTGTTTGTTTCACTTTTTACTAGATACATGTTGCCAAGCAACATTAGCTTGCTGTTCGTTTCACTTTTTACTAGATACATGTTCCTAAGCAATGTTGAGCAACCAAAAACACTCAACCAAACACCACACATATGTTTGAGTGTATGTGTTTAAACAATTTTCATTTGAGAAATTAAAATACTAGAAATATATCAACCAATATGAAATGTATATCAGACGAAAGATAACATCTTCATTTACCTACAAAAAAAATTTTAAAAAAATTCATCTAGCCGTTTCCTCAAATTCAATGAAATAAAGATTACAACAATAAAAACCTGACATGACTCCTCATACCGTAAGGTAAGACGTATTCAACGTCAAAAACCGTATAACCGTAACCGTAAAATAAAAATCGAGAAAAGAAAAAAAAACTAACCCAAAAACAGGTTAGAAATCAAAACAAGGGAGACCTTATATCAATCTCTGCTTAATCTCTCATTGCATAAGAGAAATGATATAAAATTTCCTTTGCTTTGGTCTTTACCAGTATGTAATTCTAATTTGTTGATAAAGGCAAATAAATGTTTTCTTCACTTACTTTTTTTTTCCGCATCATTCAACGTTGCATGAAGGCCTTCAGCGAGGTTTGATGTGGTTCGAGGTTGGGCAATCTTACAGGTAGTTATGGGGATTTCGGAATAACAAAAATCAAATTTTTTTCGCATTTAAGCAACTTTAGATTAGTGGTTTTTGCTTCGTATCTTTTAATAAATTAGTTAATGTTTAATCGTTCGGTAGGTTACGTTTTACAAATGTTATCTGGCTTTTTACTTTCTATTAATCAAGAGATTACATAGTTTTTATTATTCCGGTATTTGTTTGAGTTTAAATATTACAATTTTAGTAAGCATTTAAAAGTTAAAGTGACTATCTCGATTTCGAAAATGTTGGCAGGTTATGTCAGAGTTAGGTTAAGTTTTATCAATAGTTAAAGTTGCGTAGATTCAAGGCCAACAAAACGGCAAAAGAACAGTCTCTATACTTAAAAGTTTCAGAAGTGGTGTACATTTTTAATTCCAGCGTGGAGAGATTGGGCTGTAATAGGCTGCAATTTTGGCGCCGACCTCAAGAAGAAAATTCTGCCTCTCGAGTATTTCCACGTGATCGGTGCTTCTGGGGGAATATGCACCAAAACAATCGAGAGGCTTTGAGTTCCAAGGTGGCCTCTAGCGTAAGCTTTATGAACAATTCCACACTATTTAAAGACAGAGGACTGGGAATATGTTCCCAGATTTTCGTAGTAAAGAATCCTATAGAAGAAGATAGTAAAATAGGTGTTTGAAACACCTTTCTACTTCACCATATTTCATCGGATTGTTACCTTTTTTCACAACAGCGAAACGATCAGCACTTCTTACACAATATAAAACTAATTTATTGATCTAGTTAACTTAAAAAAATTATATTTCCTCGTTCACACGTTAACTACTCTCAGGCTGCCAAATTAGAAAGAATAGGGGAATTTCAGGCCACCTAAGAGCAAACATGCGATAAAGTAATCCACTCATTACTCCGTAAGGTCACCACCAGTTACCTTTTGGGCTTCTTTAATTTACCTTACCATTAGATGTGTGTTTCAGGCCACCTAAGAGCAAACATGCGATAAAATAATCCACTCATTACTCAGTAAGGTCACCACCAGTTACCTTTTGGGCTTCTTAAATTTACCTTACCATTAGTTGTCCTTTTCTCACTTATAGCCTTGCAATAGCCTTGTAATCATTAAGGTCTTTGAGTGAAAGTTATCACTCACCATGTAATACAGTTAACCGATTAACTTAACTGAGCTATGGACCAGGGAAGTGAAAAATATGAATAAAAGACAACAAAAGGTTTAGATGTACTTTAATGTACAATAGGTACTAAAAATGGTACGAGAGTATAAATACTTTCGAAGAGAAAGAAACGAAATGCATAAAGAATATACCATTACAAATTGGGTGGATGTTCTGCTTCTCAATTCTCGAAAATACTGCAGTAACGTCTCGCAGATTTCCCCCAATGATGTCGAAATCCCGAGCAGCATGTGACGTTTGCTGCTGATAGTTTTATTCATGTTGACTGCAGCTTTTCTCATGATAATCTCAATTAATATGTTGAAGAGACCGCATGATGGGATGTTACTAAATGGTTCTCAACGAATCTTACTAAGGTTTTCGTGTCGGTCACTGTCATTGTATAAAGACGTGTAAGAGTAGCAGGAATACCAAGCTCCGACATAGCTGGGTACAGTTTTTCCCATATGGAGCTATCGAAGGCAGCCTTATAATCTAGAAAGAGTCTACTACTCTTTAGGATGGGATTGTCGTAATGTGAATAATTGACTTTCCAGGCCTAAAGCCACAGTGATAAAGTCCGATCAGGTCTGCAACAAACTTTTTTATTCTTTGGCACATTACGCTTGTGATGACCTTGTACGCGATGGACCAAATGCTTATTCCACGATAGTTTGTTTATATACTGCAGACTCCAGTAATCGAGTATACATTCGTCCAGCCAGATTTTGCATATGAGCTGATGCATGTACCATTTCAAACCATTGCCGCCAGCCAGAACAGCTCAGCCGGTAGTCCATCACAAGCTGTGCCTCTGTTATCCATGTGCAGGGAAATTGAGGTTCTAAATTCGCTCTGGTTATATCCCGACATTGACATAGTTATGCGGATCAAACAAAGGCGATTGCGCTGACTAGTCCCTATTAGTAGAATGTAGTTCCCCTGGGGAATTACCCATCACGATTACCCATTAACCTCAGGGTAATAGGGAAAATAATAGGTAATTACCCACGACAATGTCCCATCGCGATTACCCAATACCTTCAAGGTAAAAAATGTATAGTTACCCACGACGATACGTCGTGGGTTACCCATTTGTGATCGAAAATATACAAAAAATATAAAAAATTTCTATATCTCGAAAGCGGAAAAATAACCAAATTCTGAGGGTTTCTAAGGGGTTTTCAGAAAGTGAGCCAATTGGTATGGAAGAATTTCGATTCGAGTTCGATGTTCAATTGTTCGATTCGAGATATAGACATAAGGGCCTTTAACGATTTTTTATTAGAAAAATTTTAGTTTCAGCGATTTTTTTCAAAAAAAAGTGATGCCATATTGAAGACATCCATTGGTTAAAGCCTCCTGTGTAGGCAAAAATATTTGTGATTTTGGCGATTTTTTGAAAAACAATTCTTTCGTACGAACTGGGTCACTTTATGAAAAACCCTTAGAAATCCTCAAAAGTTTGTTTCTTTCGATTTGACGCTCCATTTCCGAGAAATACTTTTCTTTCTAATTTCATCATATTTTATCATTTTATTTTATCATCATTCTACCAAAAGTGGGGATAGGTTACCCATCGTCGTGAGTGCCCTATTATTTTCCCTATTACCCTGAGGGTAAAGATACTCATTATTTTCCCCATTACCTTGTTGGTAATGTGTAATCCTGATGGGTAATTCCCCATTGTCGTGGGTAGCTATCCATTATTTTTCCGATTGCCCTGTGGGTAATGTATAATCTTGATGGTTAATTCCCTATTATATTGGTAGTTGCCTATTAGTTTACGCAGATTCGTTAACATTTATTACACATTCCTCACGGCGATGGGCATGTGTTACATATGGGGGATAAATACGAATTCTGCGAAATGTGTTATCATCGTGTTGTAAGGTGCCTCACCCCCGGGGTTGTTCGAGACCAGACTAAGGGTAACGGTATATTTCAGTCGGTTCACCTGACTGAAATTTCAGTACTGGTTTACTCATCGTTCTATGGTTCGTGGCCAGGATCAAACAATTATACAAAAATTAAAGTTATTGCTAGAATTTGATTGTTTATACAATTTTTACCGTATAAAAATAATTATTAGCAATTGTTGTGCTCAACAATTTGAGAGAGTTTTCACTTAAATGCAAAATCGATGTTAGGAAAGGAAGCTACCTCCCTAACTAACGGGTCCGCCAAATAACTTTTTTTTTTTTGAAAATGCTATAAAAAAAAAACTACTGAATATTTTCTCAAATTTCTTTTCTATTTGAAAGTACAATCCTTCCGGTTAATAATGGAAAATAATTTCATTCAAATGGCTGCCTCGGCTGGGAATGCAGTAGCCTACACGAACGGTCCAATTTTTAAGCACATTATCGATTGTGTGCAGATGTATTTCACCTATGGCTTCACGACTATTGTCCTTTAAAGCGTCAATTGTCTCTGGTTTGTCGGCGTAACACTTATCTTTGAGGGCACCCCACAAATAATAGTCCAACGGTGTCAAATCGCAGCTCCAAGGTGGCCAAACGACATCAGCTCTGCGGCTGAGAATGCGATCGCACACAATTTTCCCCATTTTCGCACACATTCTGCAATATTACCATGATTTTCAAAGTAATGTCGCAATATTTCCCAGCCGTGTTCAAGCGTATACACAACCATATTCGCAGAATGATAAAACTAATTATCTGTCAAATCAGACATGAGATAAGTGTTACCATTCACGAAATAAGCACTAGTTGAACAAAAAAGTTAGATGGCGGACCCTTTATAAATCAAAAAAGTGCCCAAAAATTGGTTCGTAGTTTCGTAACAAATATTTACCCCAATGAATAATCGCCACAATGTATGATGAAAAAGTGTGTTTAGGGCAGGTGCTTTCGATGGCACAGATCATCGACTACGAAGTTGGAATATCATGCAAAAAAGAAAATGGATGAAGGAATGAGAGGAATAATGTCTTTTCAATAATGTTCGATTGATAGTAAGTAATAGTGTTTCAATTATGTTTGACTGACGATAATGAGTTCAATGCAATTTCAACTTGCAACGTGACATCCGGTCAAAGCTTTGCAAACTCTTAGTATATTGACGAAATCCATTAATAAGAAACCAGGTTATACAATTTTAGTAACTAAATAAAACAATATTAGAGGTCTTTCATACAGCTTCGTTAATATTCCCTTTAATCTTTATCTAGGTCAAACTTCTAACGTGACAACAAAGTATCAACATTTTTATTTTCAAAAGTAATAATGAAACGACAATCGTCAAGTAGAAGGTCGAAGTTTCCGAATCATAAAACTACTTAAGCTGCTCTTATCAATCAATTAAATTACATCCTATCTTTGGTGTTTGTGTTTCACAACTCTTTAACTCTTATACACATGATAATGCACAAAACTCCTTCTACTCAAATCTCTAAACAAACATTAGCATTTGCATTTCCTCCGGTGCTTTATTGTCTCACCGGAAATTGCATTTGTGCAACTTAAAAGGATAACAACAACAACGACAGCAGCAGCGATGACATAAAAACGAGTAAATAATATTAAATAATGGATATAATTGTAATTAATGACAGTTAACATTACCACAAATCATACGGCAGACAGACAACAACAGCTACCGACAACACATGCCGGTAAGTGTGTGAGAGTTTATGCCGAAAGTCGAAGAAAATTGACTTAAATGAAATGAGTAAATACCGTAAATTAATTGAACTCAAACTCTTTCAATAGGATCTTCTTAAACATGAGTGTGTGTGTGTGTGTGTGTGAGTGTGTTATCAAGAGAACAGCAATGAATCCTTAAAGCAAAGTAAGTAACTTCCTTTGTGCAGTGTAAACGGCAACAAAAACAACTGCACTACTGCTACTAATGCGTCTATAATTACCAGTTTGCACTTTTGTGTTGTTATAATTGCAATGGTATTGTGTTCGAGTTTCCGATATGAACCATAGGAATGGCAAAACAAACAGCGAACACGATGAATGGCAGCTAACAAACGCTAGTGTTTAGTTCTTGGAATGATGGGATTTTGTGTCAGAGTTGTTGGTACACAGAAAAAAATATTGGCCTGTAAATTTCAATTAAAAATATAATTGAATTTTTTCAAATAATTCAATTAAAAAATTTTACAATTTATTTTTTGAGTTTGTGACCGTCGGTGGTGCAGTGGTTAGTGTACGCGGCTCTTGTACATGAGAACGTGGGTTCGAACCCTGCTCAGACCACCTCACATTCCTTTCGACGACGGTCACCTCGCTTAGTGATGGCGGCACTATCGCGTACTTTAGCCATGAAAAACTTCTCAAAATACCGTTTGGAACCGGTGTAAAACTGTAGGGCCAAATCAGTGAGTGTAAAACTAGAAAGCGCACATCTCACTGATTGTGAGAAGCTTTCCTCAATCCCTTCATGGGATGTTATGGGACATCAATTTTTACAACAGAATTTGGAGTTGGAGTGCATTATGAAAAACTTTCTAAATTAATATAAATATGCATGTTATGTTCTAATCAAACCTTAATATAAACAATTTTTGTAATTGGTGTGATAAAGTATTTTACAGAAAGTTGAATTTTACAGCGCCGTTGGGAGGCAATATGTGTGGCGGCTGAGTCACCAGCCGTCGTCGACACTTTTTAGTCTTTGATATAACTACAACACTGTTGTTATTTGTAATTCGTTTATTGTTTATTGAAAGATTTTATTTTATGAACTTAAAGAATAATAGTGTTAAATTGCCTCGTTTCGTGATTAAAACTGCGTTTTTTAGGAATTGTGTTTAATTGGCAAGTGTTTTTATTTTATTTTATTGGAAATGAGTGCTTGCGTTGAGTGTTTTGTTTGCAATGGAAAATGTGGCTGCCACAAAACATTTGTTATGCACTTGAAAATACACAGTTTGCCGCCTTATGCCACATACAATTGTTTACACGTAAATTGTTTTCATAAAGAAAGAAACTTTAAGACTCAACTTCTTAGACATTTTGAACGTGTAAAACAAGAGTGACCTAAACTGGGTAAAAGCAATGCATTTCTCCAACAAAGCTGTGAATATGCACAAGAGATGGAATGCGACAATGGAGTGACTGTTGCTCGGGAAGGAGCAGATCAATTTCTCTCTCCACTCTTTCAGTTATAAAAACAAAATGAAAATAATTTGTGACAACGCAACGGAATTTATTGTCTAATCATTCCCTCAACAACTGTTCTCGTTCTCGTTTAAGAAAACCGGACATTAGATCCGATTATGAATCCAAATTCTAAAAAATTTAATTTTTTATAGATATAAGTAAATGTGTAAATGAGAAACCGTGAATACAATCGCTTTAAAAATGGAACATTTTAGTTGTATTTAGCGGCGTCGCAGGGGTGGTTGTTTCATGCTGAAAAGCAATTCAAAGCTGAATCAAAAATCGCAAAAAAGAGCAGTAATTTTTCTAATTACCTTGATTACATACTTAATCAACATTTTCGAAAAATTCAATAAATGTTTTAATCAAATTTAAAAATTTTTTAATTGATGTTTTTTTTTTGACAAATTGACAAATACCTTTAATTAATGTTATCATTTTCGTGATTACACCAAAATCAATTAAAAAATTAATCAAATAAACAAATTTTTTAATTGAAATTGATTTTTATTTTTTTCTGTGTAGATACCCCACAGTATCAATTAAACAGGCGTGGTCGAGGGGCTGGGAAATTTCTGCAACAAATTACAGCTCTATGTGTCACATTCCAAACTTTTTGCATTTCTAGGTCGAAATGTTATTTTATCGCCAAGAGAATGTGACACCTTTTTGGGCGACTTTTATGAAATAATTTTAAACACAAATTACGAATTTAAAAAAGGGGAGTAGTTGCCCACGAAAAGTTGTAATGAGCGTTAAAAAACTACCACATATTTCCCTTCTTAATTGCATAGTAGACATCAAGCCACTATTTCGACTTGAAAAGTAAGATGTGCCGCGTAGAAATTAGGTACTTCGTTTGATTCCTAGTATCGATATTTTACCTGAATATTTGTGTATTCCCTAAGTTTATACGTACGAATATCGTTACCTAGGAATATTTGGTTTAATGTCCAAACTTTGTAATAGAGTGGTCATTTGTAAAAGGTATACAAACTTCAACGGATTACGATGGTGTGGATCTGGGGCGGCAGGAGGATTATTCTATAGTATCCTCAATCGCAGAACTCACTCTATATACAGGTCATAGATAAATGCAATAAATAATTATCGCGCACGCATTATCAAGTACTGCCACTAGGTGCAGTCCCGCCATTTTATACATCTCATTGAAGTTTATATAACAGCATTCGCACTGGCATCGATTTTCTTGATTTTGCCACTTTTGGTGATTTCAAGCAGAAATCAAGAAAATTTCCTAAATTTCCCATACGTTCTGACAGACGAGAAATCGGGTATTTTTTTCTTATTTGTCTAGGAATCAGGAAAAAATGCTTGATTTGCTTTATGCAACCCTGTTTTATCTCACACTACGAACGAATAGTACTTTTGTTTACAACCATTTCAATCATGGCGCACCGATGTGTTGGTACCACTAGAATACCTGACTTATTTATTTATTATACTTTTTTTATACTTTTTTGGTTGCTATTATTCCTGGAATACATTTGAATGTTGAATAATACCAAACAAACCAAAATGCCTAATGTCGTCGGCTTGGTGTGTTTGTTGTCGTAGAATACAACAACACAATCAAATCAAGAAAAATCCCAATGCGAACATTTCGGATTTTGTTAGGACATTTGATACGAAATCGGGAAAATATTTTATAGTGCGAATGATATATAATAACATTCAATGACGTTTATTCAACACTATGGGCAATTATATAAGTTTTATAAAGGGTGTCTCAGTAAGATTTTTGTAAAAGTGGAAACTCTGAAATTTGGCAGCTGTCACAAGTGTTTATTCCGATTGATAAAATTGGAGCGCTTTACGAGAGGACAACGCGTTATAATTGTGAAAACTTATTACAAACATTTGGAGAGTTATACTGAGACCGCTCCCTAACTTCGAAGAATTTTCAGTCGAGAAAGTGCACCTAATGTGTCAACCATTCGAAGAGTGGTCAACAAATTTAAAGAAATTGGGTCGGTTATGGTCAGTAAGACTCTGACGGTGAACGGCATTAGTTACAGGAACACGTTAACGGAGTTCTTGTGGCCTCCACTGGTCGGCCTGGATCTGGACGACATGGGGTTTCAGCAAGACGGCGAGCTCCGCCTAGAAAATATCCCATTAAACAAGAAATTCCCAAGCCATGTGCGATATCTAGATATTTCCTTTATCTATAATACAGGGATATTCAATTGCAATGTAGATCTTTGCCACAATTATTTCTGATATGGGTTGCTATTTATATTATGGGTCCTGGCAATACTAGTGTTGCCAAATCCAAACTGAAATTTCCATTGGAAAGCTTGAAATTTTTAACCTGCAACATATATAGAACGTATTCACTTACGAGCACTACAGGTGGCGCAAAAGTGAACTTCCGATGTTTCTTGGCTGTAATTTGAAAAAAAAAATTAAAAACTTTGATTCTTCTTGTGGATTATTTTTATTTGGTCTTTTAATTTTTTTTACATCAAGTCGAGAATATGATGTCATGTAAATGGCCGCCGCCACAGTTGATTGTCAGTTGAGCCCTTTTTATGGCATTTTCCATCACTTTGGCCAAAACTTCCGGCGATAGGTCCTCACATTCTTGACGGATATTGTCTTTAAGAGCTGCAAGAGTCTGAGGCTTGTTGACATAAACCCGCGACTTCAAAAAGCCACACAAAAAGAAGTCTGGAGCGGTCAAAACAGGCGATCTTGCTGGCCAGTGCAAATCGCCAAAACGGGAGATTAGGCGCCCGGGAAATGCATCCTTCAGCATATCGGTTGTGGCACGTGCAGTGTGTGCCGTTGCACCGTCCTGTTGGAACCACATGTTTTCCAATCCCAAATCATCAAGTTGCGGCAAAAAAAACTCGTTGATCATTGCTCTGTAGCGCTCACCATTCACAGTAACCGTTTGGCCCGCGACGTCTTCGAAGAAAAAAGTTCCGATGACTCCTCCAGCGAAAACAGCACACCATACAGTGACTTTGAGCGGGTGTAATGGCTCTTCGTGGGTTACACGCGGATTTTCAGTGCCCCAGAAGCGTAAATTTTGCTTATTTACGTACCCGCTAAGATGGAAATGGGCCTCATCACTCATGATTATTTTTGATGAAAAATCATCTTCCTCTTGGTGGTGAATAAGGATGGCTTGAGCGTATGTTCGACGCGAGTGGCGGTCAGCAGCTAACAGCTGATGCACCGTCTGGACTTTGTACGGAAACATCTTCAAATCTTGTACCAAAATTCACTGTAAAGACCGTCGACTGATACCCATTTGCATGGCACGTCGTCTGGTCGATGTCGACGGCGCATCCATGACATCCTCGGCTACAGCAGCAATATTCTCTGCAGAACGGCTACTCCGGGGTCTGCCACGCTTGGCAGCATGTCGTTTTGTGCCAGTCTCTTCGAGGCGAGCGGCCAAACGTCGCAGTGTTTCACCAGTAGGCGTTGGACGGCCAGGAAATCTGCGACGAAATTCACGTAGTGCCAAAGTCACCGACCGATTATTGGTCAAATAAATAGTCAGCTATATTCCGCGTTCTGGAGAAGTGTAGAGTAACATTGTTTATTAACGTGTATTTCGCATGTGTTTACTACACAAATGTCAAAACAGTACTGACATTAGGGGCCAATCGCAAAATTTATAGCATTTTCTGATAGGAGGATTACTTTTGCGCCACCTTGTATCTGTTGTATTTACAGTGTATTCAAAAATTCATCTGGGTCTAAAAATGGACTTAATCAGTGAACATTTTCGTGCGATGATTTTTTACCATTTTCGGCGTAGATTATCGAGACAAGAGTGTCTCAATCAACTTGTTTTGAATTTTTGTGATGAAGCACCACCAAAAACCTTTGTAAATATCTGGCACGAAGAGTTCAGTCTCGGACGCTGTTCGCTCCTGGATGAATTTCATGAAGGTCGTCCAACTGCGGTAGTTTTGCTGGTAGCCGTCGATGTTGTGCGTGAACTGATAAGGGAAGACCGACACTTGACATACCGTGAGATTAAGCCATCCTTAGTCATTAGCACAACAAGCATCAACATGATACTGCAGGTTGATTTGACCGTGGAAAAGATTTCTTCTCGTTGGATCTCACATAATTTGACGAATGCTCAAAAAAAGTCTTCTGTCGATTGGAGCAAAGATGCTGCATGTTGATTTGATCGTGGAATGCTGTCGTATTGGAGCAACGAAATGTTGAGAAAATAAAACCGCGGTAAACCAAATGCTGTGTGTAACATCCTCACAGGTGGCGAATCATGGATCTATGAATATGAGCCCGAAACAAAACAACAATCGACCGTATGGGTCTTTCAAGGCGACCTGCATCGCGCTGAACAATCTGAACTTTTTTATTGTTTGGATGCAAATATAACGTGTTTGTAGCTTGTCGCAAATATACTATACTTGTGCCCAAACACATTGTGTTTGCTACTCAATATAACATGTGTGAGACACAATGATTAATAGGTTATACTATATGTTGTTGAAAACCGCTAAAATCAAATACGAGACATACAACAAAGAAACAAAACAGCAGCAGACCTTCAATTCACTAAAACAGTGTTTGCAATCATGTACATGTTTCTTGCAATATGTTGCTGGGGCCAATATTTTTCAGCGTAATGTTGTTGTTCGGGGAAGAAACACATCGAAGCAAATGATCGCGTTTTTATTCGGTATAAGCAGTCATGTGGCCACAGTGCCTTCAGTAGAATGTAGGACGTTAAATTCTGAGTGGCATATCACCATCTGTTTGCCAACAGTGTTCGAAGAAATAAGGAAAAATAATAAGAAAAGACGGAGAATTTTGCATGAGGAGAATTTGAGCTCTCACACATCAGCTAAAACAATGGGCTATTTGAGCACTCAACATGTCAAATTGATGGGTCATCCGCCGTACAATCCTGGCTTGGCACCCAATGACTTCTTTTTAATGCATGGTGAAGGTTTTTCGAGAGCCCAAAGCAGCTGTTCAAAAACTATGTTTTGAAGGTGTCTCATTCGGAGTGGTTAAAGTGCTTCGAAAATTTGCCTGAGCGCATGCAAAAGTGTATTAATCGTCACGGAGAATATTTTGAAAAACAATAAAACCATTACCAATGATAAATTATTGTTTTTTATATTGTTTATGTTAATGTTTTTATTACTTCATTCCAATTTCAGACAATTTGTGCCACAGCCAATTTTATTTTACGAAAATGGTAATCCTGCAAGAGGTGCATGAATTTTTCGGTCAACGTAACCGGCTAACTAATTTAGTAATCGGTTGTATGATGCTGAAATTCAAAGAAATTGGGCCGGTGCAAAATGTGAGACCACCCGTGTGTCTTCGTACAGGTAATTCGGACGAAAATATTGATGCTGTGTACCAAAGTGTGGACCAGGCAGCGACAATCTCAACCCACCATATTCCGGTATATGATGAGAACCAATCGATTTAAATCGAATATGATTTGACAAAACAATGATGTAGCTTTCTGAAAATAATGGATATCACTTAATTTATTCCACTTTTTCTGCCAGGAAATATAAGTAATATATACATACATAGAACATTTGTTCCTGATGTCAGGAATTATGCCCATAAAATTCGTTAAATAGTCAAATTGTATTCGATTTTAACTCGATCAGTTTTCATCACATGTCGGATTATTACGTATTAATCACACTAAACTAATACACTTTCCTAAAATCGTTCACTTTTTGAATGTTTTCCCTTTCTAGTTGTTAAAGGAAATGTTAAGAAATCTACAGACATTGACTAAATGTTGTGCAAAATTTGCACTTGAATAGAGAATAAAATTTTGCGTTATTTTGATTCAATTTCCACAAACATAACGTAACTGAAACAACACAAACCCAACATACCATACGTAGTAGTTACTATGTGCGTGTGAGGATCCTTGGTTCTAATACTGATATAATTGTGTGAATGTGTGTGTGCGTGTAGCTCCGCCAGTGAATGCATGTGCTGGCAGTGTGTTTAAGTCATTTGCATATGAAACAAGACAGAAGACTAAAACCTAAAAATTCCATTGAAAAAAAAAAATTAATGTACCGAGTATCCTAGGGAAATTGTGAAACAAAATGTTGTTAAGGGAAAATCATATGCAAATGGATGCCTCCTCGTTCGACTGGATGCCACAATTACGGACCTATGCACAAGGTACTCTCGCTCATACGGTATGTTGGAATAGGAGAACATTGCAATTGCAAATACTACGTAGAAACGAGGAGGGTATATAAAGTTTAGTATGCATATATTTCACATGGATTGAGGTGCCATCATTTAATATTAGAACGGATGTTAAGACATTTTTAATTTTAATTTCAGGTGACTACATTCGAATGTGGGTAAATTTTAGTTCTGTTGTTGATTTTCAATATTCCGTCTTCTTTATTTAAGCTTTCTAAACTATTTTTAAATCAAGCTCAAGACAGGATGTTTCCGATTTTATCATTCCAATTTTATTACCAATTCGGTTCCAGCAACCAAAGATGACATCAACTCGGGTGGAACAACCGAACTTGCTAATAGCACCCTCTCGGTATTCGGTTTTGATGATATCCAGTGTAGAAGTTACATCCTCTAAATTCATCTCAACCGAATTTGTATGTGGGTTTTTGAATAATGAAATTACCAATTATGTACATAGTCTGTTTGAACATATAAACATTTGCTATTCAATAAAATTCGTGTTTCCACAAAATTGCGTTTTCATAACAAACAACTGTATGTTTCGACGTGACAGTTATTTATATGTTTGTATAATTTCCAAGAATATGTCAACAATATAGAGGTAGGGTTAGGTGACGTGTTAAGCTTAAAACTCTGTCAATGTTTAAGGGTCCCGAGGCAGTCATCCTTCCACTGGCTTGTGTTAAACGTAAGCTAAAAAAATTTGCAGTCTTCGTCATTGTTTTACAGCGTCTTTTGTGCGTATGACTATAAATCGGAGAGTGTCTCGTCAAAACTCACACAAGTATTGTAACCTTGGACCTAGATATATGCAGAAGGTTCGCCTTGTATTAAGTATCGGGCAGCGATGTCTTGTGCGGGGAGAGAGTGGGGAACCGAAATGTGCAGGTTGAATGGTGAATCCCGAAAGTTTTTCCAGACGGTGGGAAGATTGAATAACGGGCCTAATAGTAGGCTGCCCTACTGCGAGGACGGGAATGGGAATCTGGTGACTGAGGCCAGTGTGTGCTCAAAATGTGGAGAGACCACTTTTCAGCACTACTCCACTCGAATTCTTCCACTGAAGATCAGGAGGTAATGATAGTGGAAGATAGTGTAGATTGTACCTCCCCCCCCCCCAAACCAAGACGGGATTGGAACCCGCTGAACTTTTTGGGGCAGGCGGCGAAGAACTGCTAGCCCACATGCATCAACTTATATGCGGTATATGGCTGGGGGAATCTATGCCCGACGATTGGAGGCTCAGTGTATTATGTTCTGTATTCGAAAAGGGTGATGCGTATGTCTGTTCCGACTATCGCGGTATCAGTCTTTTATCCATCGCGTATAGGGTCTTGTCGAGCGTATTATGCGAAAGACTAAAGCCAGTTATTGAAAACCTGATTGGACCTTATCAGTGTGGTTTTTGGACCAGGCATGTCCACGACTGACCAAATATTCACGATACGCCAGATCCTGGAGGTGACCCACGGAAGACAAATCAATACATAGCAACTTTTTGTCGATTACAAAGCTGCTTTCGATAGCCCCACATGGGGAAACCTGTACGAAGCTGTGTCTGAACTTGGTATTCCAGCAAAACTGATCCGCCCTTGTAGACTGACGGTGACCAAAACCAAATCAGCAGTGAAAGTGGGGAAAGACCTCACTGAACCATTCTGTATTAATCGAGGATTTAGACAAGGCGACACACTTTCGTGCAATCTCTTCAACATCTTAAAGAAGATAATAATGAGAAAGGCTACAGTAAATACGAACAAGACCACTAACACAAAAAGCCATATTTTGCTGGCGTATGCTGACGACATAGACATGATTGGGCGATATTTGTGAGAGGTTACTGCAGTATTTTCAAGAATCGAAAAGGAATCAGCGAAGGTGGGTCTTTCTGTTAATGAGGGCAAGACAAAATTGATGGTGTCAACGACTGGAGAAACCTCTCGACTTGGTCCGCACTTGAACGTTGACGACCGATTTAATTTTGAAGTGGTAGATGAAATTGCCTACCTTGGATCCGCCGTGGACAAGGACAACAACGTCAGCCTGGGGATAGATAGGAGAATTGTGCTTGCAAATAGGTGCTATTTTGGGCTCGGCGAGCAGTTTGGGGACAAAGCCCTCTCTTGACGGACAGAAGTCCAGCTATATCAAACTCTAATTTTACGTGTCTTGACATATGGCTCCGAAACTTGGGTCATATCGCAAGCGGATGAACAACAACTGGGAGTTTTCGAGAGAAAAATTCTCCGTGGAATATATGGTCCTGTTGGGGAAAAAGGCGAGTACCGACGTCGATGCAACGCAGAGCAATATACATAGTCTATATTCTGACGTGACGCGTTGGCTAGGCCATGTTGTCAGAGTGAATGGAGAGGAGCCAGCGCGAAATATTTTCGATACCGTACCCTTGGTGTTACCAACTGGCGGGGAAAGGCGAAGGATAGAGCCAGTTGGAGAATGTGCTGGAATTTGTTTAATTTGTTTGTTTAATTAATATGTGTAAGACGTCTGACCTCATGAGGTTGTAAAATAGTCAATAAAAGTAAAAGTTGTCTTGTGCGCAAAAAAGCGGTATCTTTCGTTTACCTTACAAGTATTATTGTATTGGATATAGTTATTTACTAGTCGCTAGGGGCATACCAACATGTTGTGACTGATAGTGTAGAATTGGCTTAAGAGTGTTAAACAAGTGTAAAGGGGTCTCGTCACCTTTTCCTGTATTTCTATATTGCAGGCTCTGACACTCAGCGTGTTGTCTAAGGGCGTAGGTATTTGGCAGCTTAATTTTAAATCCATTCGATGTGATTGGGCAGTATTTTTCAACCGCCCATCTGCCCAACATCTGTAAATTGCTGTTGAAATATATTTTGGGCTATTGGGATACTTGTTACATACTATTTGTTTGCTCGTTAATTTTTTTGCTATTTGGTTTTATTATTTTCCATCCACAGGCCTGAGTTCTTGCAAAATTTGCGTAAGAAAAGTTTTAATTTATATCTGAACGACAAATTTTGTTGCGGAGTGTTACCAACTATCTTTGATTTACCCTGCAACTATTTCATTTATAATTCCTGTAGTCACTGCACTTTATTTTTAACGCATGTAATGTTACTTTTCGTTGGTAAAATTATCAAAATTCTAAAATCCGGTCCCAAAAAAATTATTAAACAATGGTTTTCGTAAGAAATAACTTTGGCGTAACAACCCTGTAATTAATTATTCATTCGAAACTTTCGCGGAGAGCTGAGTACCAACCAAACTAAAAGTGAGCGAATTTTATGGTTCATAAAATTTTTGTTATTTTTGATGTTTTTGATGTGTTATATGTGGTTGTTGTACAATAGTAGTCTCTGCCTGAAAATAAGTATTTCTGGGATTGATGTAGCGGCAGCGAACAAACAGGCAGGTCGTCGTTGCTAAAGAGTATTGAATAGTATAGAGAACTCGTGGAACGAATTGTATGACTCGAAAGCACTGGTGACATCTGGCGAATGATTCAAAATGTATTACTCTCTTTTTGTCTTAACTTAGTCCATTCATAATTTTGATATGACATATTGATGCTTTTTGAAACATTTATGCTTTTTGTATTGTTTTATGGAATAACATTGTCGAAATGGTGTATTTATATTGAAATATTCAATAAAGAGAATAAGACTTGTTTATGCTCTTTTACTCAGACTCTACATGAGAGTTGAAAAAGAGTGTAATAAGTTCTCTATACTATTCAATACTTTTTGTCGTCGCTCGGTTTATGACAAAACAGAAACAATTATTTCAGTGAGGTATATATTGCTTTATTTATTTTAACAATATTACGTCTAATGTTAAAGCAAAGGTAAGAAAAAATAAAGTACAGTAGCAAAAGAGCCGTCAGCACAAAAACTTTTCCTTTTTTTTATTTTCCAATGTAACATTTACAAATGTGTTCATAGACATCGAACAGGTGCCGTGTAACTTAATGGTATTAACACATCGTCCGTGAGTTCGAACACTCATTGATTTGTTTTTATAGACATACGTCTTCTGGAAACCATCAACAACAACACTCGGCCTGACCAAAGGGGAAAACCAAAAAAAGGTTCGTGTGTTGTTAATGCTGGATTAGTATGTGAAATATGATATTCGAGTTGCCCGCGATTTTAGTAACACAAAAAAATTAATTTTAACTGATAACAAAAAAGAAAGTTTCGAGATTTCTGTTGAAGGATCTGATCCGAAACAGGTATTACCACGTCGATCGCAATTTAGAAAATTTCCCCATGTGAATTTTCTTGAGTGACCAGTATTTCATTTTGCGCACCGTTCCATAGCAGTGGAGACAATACCCGGCCAGGGATGGTCCCCGGATGGCATACTTAGCACAGGACACACCTGACAATTTGAGTGCGATTTGTCCTCTGGCAAGGTGCTCGGTTACAGCCTCCATTGACAAACTACCCAAAAAAATTGTGGGTGTTATATAAGTAACTGTATCTGAAAAGGACATAACGTCCAAATAATTTTCAGCTTGTTTTGACCTCCTCCAAAGTGATCATAAGGCTCAATCTAAGAGAGGACATCAATCCGAATGTTGTCAGTCGTTGTTCCTTGCTATGAAGCTAATAAACAGCGCCCAAAAATTTGTGAAGTTACTCGGCCCCTAAACTAAAAGAACCCCATGTTTTGGAGTTATAATTCTGTAGTATGTAACAAGAGTTGTTTACACCCATTCATTTCATTGATAAACCAACACAAAAATTCGGTTGTGACAATCAAAATTAGTGGTAGTCACAACCACATTTAGCTATCGTCGTAACCGAATTAAAGGTTGCCACAACCCAATAAGAGTTTGCCAAAACCATATGCCTTCATTTTGGAACTACCAATAACAGGCGGTCCCAATCGAATTAGAGAATGTCACAGCAAAATTTAGATGTTTGTTGGTTGCTTTTTTGTAAAGGCTGCAAGACAGCACGCTATCTAGCACACTTAGGCTAAAGAAGCCTATTGTGATACCCGAACTTGTCTATAAGACCTACTGGAATATCCTGTCGGGCTACGGTGCTAACTAAATGTGTACCGAATATCCTACTTCTCAGTCCTGCCAGAGCAGGGCAATCCAAGAGAAGGTGTTTCGTCGTCTTCTCCCATGCAGCATCTACAGAGAGTGGAGTTTCTATGTCCCAATCTGAGGGCGTGTTTTCCTACAAGGCAATGTCCCGGAAGTGTTCCTAACATTGTGGATAACCTGCCTCTCGGCAGGTTAAGTAGTTGCCTTGTCCTCTTCCTGTCCACCTGTGGCCAGAGGACCCTGGCTTGCTTGCAAGTTGAAGTAAGTCTCCACTTGTCCTTGAACATATTATCGGCCCACTGCCTGATCTGCCACCGGCAGGTAGAGATTGGCATACTAACTACATACTTTTAAGTACATACATACTTCTTTTGCCGGAAGAACCTGTGCCGTAGAGCCATGTCTAGCTAACGCATCCGCTACGCAATTGCCTGGAATGACGCTGTGTCCCGGCACCCAGATGAGCCTGATGTCAAAATACTCTGCCATCACCCTAAGTGATGAGTGGCATTCTTTCACCGTCAGGGAAATTTTTATGGGATTTTATGGCGGCCTGGCTGTCTGTGTAGATACATATTCTCCGGAGGGTTGTGACACTACTTTTAAGTAGTTCAGCAACCTCCAATATGGCGGTAATTTGCGCCTGAAATACACTACAGTGATCAGGCAGCTTGAAGGAGATATTTACATTTAGGTCCGATGAATGGACCCCATAGCCTACTTGCTCGTCCAAATTTGATCCATCAGTGAAAAATCTGATACTACTGGTGTCCCCTTCCAGTGACTTTTCCCAGGTATTCCTGTTGGGAATAGAAGTCCTTAGATTTGTCGGTGGTAGAAGGTAGGGATACAGTAGTCCGTTTTTACGAGAATAGAGTTTATCCGCTGTAGTAGTGCAGCGTGTCCGGAATGTCCCGATATCAAAACGCCACAATCTCTGATTCTCACCAGGGATGTAGCAGGAGTACAGGAGTACATGATATCAGAAATTTAGATGCTACCGCAACAGAATTATAGGTTGTTACAACTGAATTGGAGGTTGTCTCAATCCAATTGGAGGTTCTTGCAACCGCATTAGAGGCTTTCACAGCCCATTTTCAGATTAAATGGTGTCTCTTAACATCCCATGAAAGGATTGGGGAGAGCTTCTCACAATCAGTGAGATGTGCGCTTTCTAGTTTTATACTCACTGATTGGGACCTACAGTTTTACACCGGTTCCGAACGGTATTTTGAGAAGCATTTTCATGGCTAAGTACTCGATAGTGTCGCCATCACTAAGCGAGGTGACCGCCGTAGAAAGAAATATAAGGTGGACTGAGCAGGGATCGAACCAACGTTCTCATGTACAAGAGCCGCGCACACTAACCATTGCACCACCGATTGCCTTCACCAAATTAGAGGTTCTCGCTGTTGGTGGTGCAATGGTTAGTGTGCGCTCCTCTTGTGCATGAGATCGTGGGTTCGATCGCTGCGCTGACGACCTTAAACTTCTTTCTGAGGCTGTCACCTCGCATAGTGACGGTGACACTATCGAGTATTTAGCGCTGAAAAAAGCTTCTCAAAGTACCGTTCGAAACCGGTGTAAAACTGTAGGGCTCACGGGTTGTGAGAAGTTCTCGCTAATTCATTCATGGGATGTAATGGAAAACAATTTATTTTCTGTTATTTAATGTAGATGTTGTGACAAATGTATTAATAAATTAGGTTGTGACTGTCTAATTAAAAATTTGTTAAGGAGTTTGATTTGTAAATGAGGTTGTCCAAATTGTCTACTGCTCCAATCTCTATTCAAATACTTGGTCCGCTGAGAGCAATGGAAAATATACACATAAGTAGTTAAAACTTGCACGGAGGTCATCCACATTATTTGATTAATGGCAAATTTTCTACAATGTCGTCGTGGTGTCAGTAGAAACTTTTCATAATATATTATTTTTTCGCGTGGTCAACATGAAGTACTTCGAGGTATGGAAACAATTATAATAAATTTGTTTGTTGTGATTTTATGCCGAATGACATGTTTGCTGTAATATGAACCTACTGGTGAGCATTAGGAATTCGAGCGCAATAAAATCCATGACCAACTCAAGGCTCAATAGCACCCATTCGATAGCACAAGAGGCTATTATCAAGTACTCCTTGGCAGCCAAAGAGTTCTATATGTGTTCCACTATTTCATGCAGGGATGTCTCTGTAGATCTGGCATGCAGTATGTACACTGCGCATTAGATATCAGTAATATATGAATGCCTCACAAGCCAAATCGATTAACTCCATCAAAAAATACCTGTAGAAACTTAAATTTTCGCTGGGTTTTCAAATTCCACGTTTATTATAAATTCAAACTGACATTATATATTACTTCACTACAGCTGTATCTATTATATAGTCAAATTCAAAATGAACTGGGTACATTAGTCTAACCCACAGACACTAACATACCAAAATTTTGGGAAAGTGGAGTTAATCGATTTGGCAACTGACACATTCATATACCAGTACAAATATGTTTGGAACCTGGTGGGGTGTTTGTATGAATATCTGATATGTTCCCTTTTGATAGCGATGCCCTAAACTGAACAATCACTAAAACAAACTGAAATATTTTATCCAATTTAATATTTGTCACATCAACAACTTCGATAATGTCAACAAAAGGTTAACCGACATAAACTGGATTTTCAAAACTATATATTGAATATTTACTTTATATAAACAATAAAAGTTCAATAAAGGTGAATCATTTCCAATAAGTTTAAACCAACAGAGACGACTTTTACCACTTCACCTTAACTTTTCATACTCCCCACCTCCAAGTGACGATGTAAAAACATGGGCGAAGGCAAGAGATCCAAAAAACAGAAAAGACAGGAAAAAAAACATTTACAAAACTGCATAAATAACTTGCATTAAATGATTTTAACCGCATTCACACAAACACATGTAGACTCAAACGGGTATTTAGATCATAGTTTGAGATGAGAGCTTGTATGTTAGTACGTCTGTATGAACACATGTAAGCAAACGTTCTTGTGTGTATGCATTTCCAATGTACTTGAGGTTAAAGTGGGAACATATATGCAAATTTACTTGTGTATGGGTTAAGATATACACACACAAACAAATGCACACACACATACTTACATACACCTTCCAAATGCATGCAAATATCACTTAAGATCAAAAGAAAAACTGATACTTCTTTAAAAAGTTTTTACACTACATTACATGATGTTATACTGGCATGGATTTAAAACCTGAATATAGAGTAAAGCTCTTGTTTCCAAAAGGATAAAAACATATTTTTGAATAGAATTATTGATATGAGGGCGATTGATTTTCGGTTTTATCATACGGCCACAGAGCATTCAAGCGCTACATACTTTTGCAAAAAGGATTCACGGATATTACCAGCAGCATATTTCTAAGAGATTGTGGTCGTCATTTAGCGTGTTCTCCGAAGTTTCGATACTTTGTTATAATTAATTGTTTCAATTACCATTTCATAGCAATTTCGAAGTTTTCATATAAAACATTGAATGTTTTGAAATAAGAACATCAGCACTGTAGGAAAGCTGTTCGCTTAACTAGAAGGTGTTGTTATGGATGAACATTGGAAGAAACTGCAGCAACAATAGCATTTACTGCTTGTGTTTAGGGCTGTAATGTTTGGACATAGTCCAAAATTTTTCTCAAAAATTTAACGACGGGTTATCGCTTTCAAGCTGGGGTATAATCGGTGGCCGCCAGGGTTCGTTACATACCACAAAAGAGTAGAACGCTAGAAATATTAGGAAATGTCTCAGCGTGGAGCGGCAAAATAACGGTGGGATTTGTAGGCGTTGGTGGTTGGAAGATTATGACGAATCAGGCAGAGGGTTACCGGTGGCGGAGATCGTTGATCGTAACGGCGCTAACTCGTGGGCGAGTGACACTGTGGCGTAGTCGATGGGTCATTGCAATTGTCGTGGTCTATGGTTGGTGGCCGATAGCATTTCTGCGCTGGCGTTTGGCAACCAAGTAGTGAGCTTCTGTCTATACTACGGCAGCAAAACTCTGTTAGAGCGTGGATTATTGTAGGGACCAAAGTCAATACCCTACAGGCAGGCAATCTCTGGATGGAACAAGGGGAAAACAAAGACAACACGGGAACAGGCGGATGCCAAGTTCAAGGCCCCACAGGCAGGGTATATCTGGATCGAACAAGGGGAAAACAAAGACAACACGGGAACAGGCGGATGCCAAGTTCAAGACCCCACAGACAGGGAATCTCTGGCTTGCACCAGGGAACAAAGACAATCGCGGGAACAGACGGGTACCAAGATCAAGACCCCACAAGCATGGAATCTCCGGCTTGAACCAGGGAACAAAGAAAAGCACAGGAACAGGCGGGTATCAAATTCAAGGCATTGCGGGCAGGGAATCTCTGGCTTTAACCAGCAAGAGAGGTAGGCAATAAAGACGAAACCCCACAGACAGGGAATACCTAGCTTACACCAGGGAAGCAAAGACAAACACGGGAACAGGCGGGTACAAAGTTCAAGACCCCACAGGCAGGGACTCTCTGGCTTGAGCCAGCGGAACAAAACAAACACGGGAACGGGTGGGTACCAAGTCCAAGACCCCACAGGCAGGGAATCTCTGACCTGAACCAGGGAACAAAGACAAACATGGGAATAGGCAGGTGGTAAGTTCAAGACCTCATAGGTAGGGAATCTCTGACGTGAACCAGCGGAACAAAGACAAACATGGGAATAGGCATATGCCAAGTTCAAGACCCCACAGGCAGGGAATCTCTGACTTGAACCAGGGAACAAAGACAAACATAGGAATAGGCAGGTGGCAAGTTCAAGATCCCACAGCCGGGAGAGGTAGGCGACAAGGTCGAGACCCCACAGGCAGGGATTCTCTGACTTCAAGACCCCATAGGCAGGGAATCTCTGACTTGAACCAGAGAACAAAGACAAACACGGGAACAGGCGGGTACCAAGTTCAAGACCCCACAGGTTGAATCTCGGGCTTGAACTAGCGGGAGGACGACTACCTAGGGATTACTATACTATCAACGTTTGAACTAAGGTGTCTAACACACTAATACGGCTATGTTGGCGCTTCAACGTCTGCAGACCGAATCGCCCCGACTACTCAGTTGATCCGCCTTTTGTACACTCCACGATGGTAGCTAATGTTAGTTGTCACAGCTGCGATTGTCAGTTTCACTATCAGCTGTTGATAAATTCGTGTTGATGCTACTCTCCTCCAGATGGCATAATTGTTTATCCTTATTATTCATTTTATTTATTAAATTCAATTTATTTACTTTATTAGATAATTCATGTACCAATACCAAACTAATTCTTTAGTACTTCAAATCTATTTAACAACAGTCACCTCAAAAGTTCATATTACAATAATAACGATACAAAAGTATAAATAACATTAAGAACACAATACTCCAATGCCGAATGTATAGGTGTGGTGGAAACGAGTGGGTGTCTTCAACCTTCACAACCATATAACCGCGAATAAATAGCCTCTAAACGAATTAAGAGGTTGCCACAACCACACTAGATGTCATTACATTTGAACTAGAGGTTGTCACAACCACATTATATGTAATAACATCCGAAATATGGGTTCTCCGAACCGCATCAGATTTTTTCGACGCTGCTTTAACCGAATTTCGCTTGTGGAAACTAAATTCAGTCGTGACAGCTTTAATTCGGCTTTGGCTAGTACAATTCGATGGTAGTGATCGAATTTTCGGTCGATCCAACCTTTTTTCAAACAATTTATTATGAGAGTGTACGAGGATTAAGATCGATTTGTACTCCATATACGCTGATGCACCGTTTCATCGCAGGACGGTTTTATTCTATGTGAGACCCAGGTTTGTGGGGATTCTGATGCACAGAATTTTCAAAATCGTTATCGCACACTAACATTTTCGTCCATGCAACAACTGGACATGACGGTACTCCCACTGAAAAATTCGATTTTAGAGGATCTCTCAATCGCACGAGAGTTTATCATAGCCGAATAAGATGTTGCCACAACCCAACAAGAGGTTAAAAAAAATAAATGGTTTCCTATTACATCCCATGAAGGGACCGGGGAGAACTTCACACAATCACTGAGCTGTGCGCTTTCCAGTTTTCACTCACTGATTGGGACCTACAGTTTTTCACCGATTCCGAACGG
The DNA here is from genome assembly GCA_963931995.1 of Phaonia tiefii. NCBI lineage: Eukaryota > Metazoa > Arthropoda > Insecta > Diptera > Muscidae > Phaonia > Phaonia tiefii. The sequence goes on along the minus strand of OZ008371.1, from coordinate 175,425,969 downwards.
TATTTTGAGAAGCTTTTTCATGGCTATATACTCGATAGTGTCGCCGTCACTAAGCGAGGTGACCGTCGTCGAAAGAATTTTTAAGGTGGTTGGAGCAGGGATCGAACCCAGGATCTCCTGTACAAGAGGCGCGCACACTACCCATTGCACCACCGACGGTCACAAGAGGTCATCGCAACAAAATTAAAGATTATCACAGCCGAGTTAGAGGTTGTCACGGCCAAATTACAGGTAGTCATGAACTGAATTGTGATATTGTTTCTATTAAATTATTGATGATTTATTTTCAAGGATTTTAATAAATTTTGTTCAAAGTAGGACATAATGCAATTTCCGTGGCATAATTTTATGGGCAATAAATTCATTTTACATGCCACTTCCCCCCGTTTTTGAAGTACCTACCAACCTGATTCACCGCACTAAATCTGAGGTGTTGTGTCTGCTGATTGAGGACCTAAACCGTTCTATATACCGACAATGGCAGCACATCTCAAACGGACGACTTTGAAAAACGCCAGAACTGTAGCCATATGCATCTGCTGATGAAATAGGAAATTTTCTGCAAAGTAAGACGGTTTAATAACATCACAAAACATCTTGAAATCACCGCGACATCAACAATTTCATAGAGGGCGGTTCAATAAGTCCGTGACTTTTCGAACTTCCCTCGTAGTTATATGAAATGCAACAATGCTCCCATCAAGTACCACCTGTTAATAGACTACTGACAAATTTTGAGCAAGTTCCGTCATTTACATTGCGTTTAACAGATGTTCAAAACAAACAATCTCGTCTTTTTTTTAAATGAAAAAAACTGAAGTTCGAGTGCTAATTAAACATTATTTTTGGCGAAAAAAAAACCGTCAATCAAAACAAGGAAAGCTTTATTAATACTATGTGGACTCTGCACCATCAATGTCAATGTTAAAAAAGTGGTTTACAGATTTTCGTTGTGGTCGCACAAGTACAAATGACGCTGAACGTTCTACGGACAATGCACCCGAAAATGTCGAAAAAATCAACGATATGGTGTTGGCGGATCGACGAGTAAAAGCGCGTGAAATTGTTGAGGCCATAGGCATTTCATGTGGCAGTATGGTTTCGATTTTAAATGATCAGTTGGGTTTAAGAAAGCTGTCTGCAAGATGGGTGCCGCGTTTGCGCTCAATTGACCGTAAACGCACGGGTGCACACGCGTGTAGTCTCAGTGGCAAAATTCCATGAATTGGGCTACGAATTAGTACCTCATCCACCATATTCTCAGGATTTAGCACCCAGTGGCTATTTCCTATTTCCAAACCTAAAAAAATGGCTCGGTGGAAAAAGATATAGCTCCAACGATGAAATTATTTATCAACCAAATAATGAATGGAATAAAAATATTATTATGGACGTCGAAAAATCCTATTTTTTTGGAAGGGATTCAAAAATTGGAGAAACGTTGGACTAAGTGTATTGAGCGAAAAGGAGATTATGTTGAAAAATGTTTTTTTTTGCAAAAAAAACTGTGTTTCATTGAAAAAGTCACAGACTTATGGATCCGCCAGTATTCTTGAACTTTTTTAATACTTGTATGAAAATCTTAAACATCAGGTTTTAAATTTATATAATTAAGTTTTGGTTACAGGAATGAATATGAATTCCAGTGTACCAACAGAACTCATGACAAATCCGGTTACAATAACGGAATTTACGCCAAATTCGGTCGTTGGACCCGATTTTAGGACAAATTCTGTTATTGCGACTGAATTGCTACCACCTTCGGAAGTTCCAACTGAACTGATGCCAGATTTAGTCGATTTAGAATTTTGTACCAATTTCGGTGGAAGCATCTGAAGTAACTGCAAATTCCGTTGTTGCAACCGAAACTATACAAAAAGTTAGTTGACAGAACGATTGAAGTTTCAGTTGCTACCACCGGATCAATTACGAATTGAGGTTGATTTTCAGTTGTGGAGACTAAATTCACTCGTGACAACCTCAATTCAATTGTTGTAACCGCAATTCAGTGGCAACATCGAAATTTTCAGTTGCTACAACTTCAATTCGGTTGATGCATCCGAATTAGCTCCAAATTCCGTTGTTGCAACCAAAATTATAGAAAAATGTAGTTGACGCAACGAATATAATTGTAGTTTCAGTTGTCACAACCGGATCAATATCGAACTGTAGTTGCTTTTCAGTTGTCGTGACTAAATTCAAACGTGACAACCTCAATTCGGTTGTGGCAACCACAATGCGGTGTCAACAGTTAAATTTTCGGTTGCTTCATCAATAATTCCGGTTGATGCATCGGAATTAGCTCCAAATTCCGTTGTTGCAACCGACATTTAAAAAAAAATTTGTTGATAGAACGAATATAATTGAAGTTTCAGTTGTCGCCACCGGATCAGTTACGATCTGAGGTTGCTTTTCAGTTGTGGCGACTAAATTCAGTCGTAACAACCGCAATTCGGTTGTTGTAACCGCAATTCGGTATCAACAGCTACATTTTCGGTTGCTACAACTTTAATTACGGTTGATCCATCCGAATTAGCTCCAAATTCCCTTGTTGCAACCAAACTTATAGAAAAATTTAGTTTACAGAACGAATATAATCGAAGTTTCAGTTGTCACAATCGGATCAATATCGAACTGAGGTTGATTTTCAGTTGTGTGGACTAAATTCAGTCGTGACAACTTCAATTCGGTTGTGGCATTCGCAATTCGGTGTCAACAGCTAAATTTGCTATATCAATTCCACCATTTAGTTCTCAGAGTGTATTGAATTAGGCTGTCTGTGGTTAAAATATCGCTTCAACTCACATAGTATCCATTTCGGAGGTCTTTATAAAAATCAAAACTATAGAAGGAAGGTTTCCTTAAATGGTTTTTAACCGATAAGCGAAGTTATAATCGCTAGTCATTCTAATGTTCTTCATCACTCGTGGCTTTCCCATTCCAGCCACTCACCTATGTCGGTCCAATACCCCAAATTTTTTTTCGGTGCACAACCATCTTGAGAAATTAGTAAATTTAGGAACTCACATTCGCGATTTAATGGGCATGATAGAAGTACTCCAGACATTGTTAACTTCATGCATTATAAGGATAAGGTGAACATGCTTGCACCTCTTGGTAATTCGATTCACTTTATCATTTCTGCCTCGTTTTCGCAATCTGAGCTTTTATATCGTATCATGACCAGTCACAAATTGATACACACTTTTGAGCGAAAAGGCTTGCTGGGCTGAGCTTAACGAATTTTATGAAGAGTTCAATTGGAAATTAGTGAGTGTAAAACTAGAAACCAAATAAGTGGGATGAGAGAAGCTCTCCCCAATCCCTTCAAGGCATGTAAAGTGAAACCCTTTTTGTTTGAAACTATGTTGAATAGATGAAAATATTAATAGTCCAGTGATCCCTAAAACAAGTGGAAGATAGTAACATCGAAAACTTCCAACAAATTGGAAGATGCTTGCTTTTCTCGAAGGTGATTGTAGGCATGATTAACTGCCATCGGTTGAAATATCTGGAATTTAACATGTATTCAGAGATCAACATTAGAGATGCCGCAAACACCGTTCCATAGGCGATCTGATAGCGTTCCCCCAAGATATGGAGTTAGTCAATATATTGATATTGTGATTTATGTAAAAAAGTCAATAAATTCTTACGAGGTGCTGTCGTTTAACCCTCGATATATGCAACAGGGTATGGGGTTTGAAAAAGTAGAGCATATTCTGCAGAGTTCTGATACTTTTTTCACAAATCCCTAAGGGCTTTTAGTTCATTAAATGGAACTTCATGATATTAACCAGGTAGATACAGCAAATTGCTATAAATACTAACCTAACTGAATGTATTTTATTACTCGTTTGCATGTAAACATGAAACCTCAAATTAAATGACTTAAAAGTTTAACTCAAAAATGTAATTAATTTAATTTCAATTAAAAATGTTCACAGTTCAAATGAGGTCGACACTACCATTCTCGAACAATAAAGTATTCTGCATTTAATTGAATAGAGTAACATTTCCTTAAGAAAAATACTTGTTAAAAAGTTTCATTACTCATGTCTGCATTACCCAGTTATCACAAGTTGTTTGTCTTTAAACTGGTTTACATATTACTCTTCCCTTACAAGCAAAAAAAAAGGAAACAATGTTGCCTCTGTAACCCAAAGATTATTTTCAATGTTCATGTCATGTTTTAATGTAAAAGATAAACATAAAGTTCAAACACTCTTCCAACGAAATGGATAAACCAAAATTGTATGAAATAAAAATGAACTGTTACCGAATGCAGTCTCTAGTCAGACGTGCGTGAATTTTAGCATCTCTTACCACAATAATTTCGGGTTGATGGTAGTTTATAATACAAGGAAGAACATTCTGTTTTTTGCTGAGGATTTTAATTTTATAATAATTTTCTCTCTCTTTGCAATGAGTAAAGTGCATAAAATGAAGAAATGTTATTAACATTTCAAACAAAGTTAGATGGAAATGAAGGTAGGTGGTAGTAAGAGTTTCGAAGTTTGAGTAATTTATATTTAAAACTGAAACTGTATATTTATATACAACGCTGAAAATCTATATTTTGTTGTTGTTTGGATGCAAATATATCGTGTTTTGTAGCTTGTCGCAAATATAGTATACTTGAGTCCAAACACACTATGTTTGGTATTCAATGTTACGTGTTGGAGACACACTGATTAATTGGTAGTAATATAAGTGTTTGTGACACAAATGTGGCTTTGTTTGTTGAAAACCGCTGAAAGCAAAAACATGACCTACAAGAAAGAGCCAAAAAATTACATGAGGTGTCAGAGAACACGCGGTTGGAACGAAGTAACTTTCGCTATATATTATGTATTAGTTAGTTCCAACACGACTAAGGCGTTCGTTGAAAAATAGGATAATTTAAATGGATATTTAAGACAATATATTTTTTGTACAAAACTTTTTTACAGAATGAATTTTTTTTAAGTATACTTGTAGGTAATTTTTTTAAAAATATGTATTATATTTTCCCGAAAAGGTCATTTTATGAAGACAGGTACTTCTTTTATTAAAAGCTAATGCTTTGTTTTAAGCAAAGGTACTATTTTTAAGAAGATGTACTTTCTGTAAGAAAAAGCCATAAGATTATGAATTTTGTACAAACAAGTACTTTTTTAAGAACAGGTACTTTTTAAAGAAGTGGTACTCTTTTTAGGAAAAGGTTTAGTTTGTAAGAAAATGTGTGTACTTATTTTCAGAAAGGCCCAACAAAGGATAAAGTACTTTTTGTAAGAAAATTTACTTTTTCTAAGATAAGGTATTTTTTTCAGAAAATGTACATTGTTTAAGAATGTGAATAAGTATTTTTGTTTTTTGAGATAATTTACTTTTTTTAAGAAAAGGCACTTATTAAAGGAAATTTTCTTTTTTTAAACTTCTTTCACTTTGGCTGTTCTAAATTTAATTTTTATTGGGTTCAAAACTAAAATATATACTAAATATTGCTTACAGGCCACATCTAGAAAACTTCCCATTAAACAAGAAATTCCCCAACATATGCTAGTCTAGATACAGATCCAAACAGATTCAATATATTAAACCTATTCCATATTTCAGTACAATTGAAATCCGATTTCATAACCAAGCACTTGCATTGTCTGAGCCAATGAAAATGCAAAATGTTTGGATTGTTATACTAACCAATAGTACGTCTTTTGTATTTGCTTTATATAAAGTAAGCAAATTTGAAAAAAAAACATTGATCTATCTGAAGTAATGGCCCCAGGTCCCGAAGTAGGTAGGTTCATATCCACTATGGACCAGATTTATACTGCGTGTATCTCTCCAGCGTCACCCTATAGGAAAGTTCTTGGGGAGTATGCTTACAAGTCGCCAGGGGCTTGCCAACATGTTCCAATACCTGTAAAACATGTTAGGCAAAGTGTAGTCTCGACAACTCAAGCGTTCTGCATTTCGCAGGAATATCCCTACACGCTGAAAAACGGCATTGCAAGCATTGTTTTCATGAAATGAAGATCTTCTTCTCTTTTATTTCCCTCTTGTTTTTCGATTCAGCAGTGTTCAACAAACAAAGCCATATTTGTTTCACAAAAAATTATATTATAACATATTAATCATTGTGTCCCCAATATATAATATTGAATGCAAAGACAGTGTGTTTATACAGAAATATTCTATATACACGTTCTATTTGCATCCAAACAACAAAAATGGCAGATATTTCAGCGTGTACACCCCGGCACACTCATGATGCGGATATATTATTGCTAAACCAAATAAGATTAGGTATAAGATAATCAGCCCAATTCTCAATAGCAATTCCCGGAGAGTTTTTTCCCTATTCCCTTTTCCCTTATTCTAAACGAACTTCGAAAAAGGGAAATATTTCCCCGGGAAAAAAGTAGGTATTCTAAATGTCAATAAAATGGAGAATGTGAAAACAACTTTTGGGAGTAATTCCCCCAACAAATTGCTAGGGAGTACTGCGCAAAAATGTAAGTATTTAATATTTTCTATAAAAAATTAAATAATTACTTTTATTTTCATCAATATTCTGGCATTATTCTTCGGAATAAATTTAGTTTAGCACCAACTCTCAGATCTACACCAAAATGTCACCACCGAGAAAAGCGTCTGCACTGAGTTCAAAAGTTTTAAAAGAGGTTATCAAAGTTAGTAGGAATGAGTATAATTACAAAGGTCTTTCTAAATTCTATAAATCTGTGTATGCACATATTTATTTTTATTAATCCATTGGGGGTTAATTAAAAAAACAATATTTGTTAACCTCCCTTTTTTAATAAAAATTTATTATTTCAAAAAATTTTTAGTTTTTGGGTAGACTCCGATAATAGACAGGACTTTTGCCTTTTTTAATGTATAATTCTCACCAATAACCCTTCAAAGACCAGAGACATTTAAGTTCAAAGTTTTGAATACATTCACTACTTTTTTCACCAAAATTAAAAAATTATTTATAAAAAATCGCGCGATTTAACACAAAAATACTAGGCCAAAGCCACGAAGCAGGTGTTGGACTTGCACCAGACGAGAAAATCCCTAAGCGACGCAGAAAGCTTTATAACACAAAAATACTATGAACTTTAATATCTTCGGTCTTTGAAGGGTTACAGGTGAATATTATACCCTAAAAAAAGTTAAGATCTTGTCTATTATCGGATCCTACCAAACAAAAAAGAAACATAATAGGACATTTTTTGAAAAAAAAATGTATATCAAAAAAGTGAGGTTTTTTTAATTTGCTCCCCAAATGGTTAATACAAATAAAAATGTTTATACACAGGTTTATAGGGTTTAAAAAGGCCTTTGTAATGGTACTGATTCCAACTAGATCGGATAATAAATGGCTGACTTATGCCCGATTATATATTCAAACTTTGGAGGTCTATATTTCGGAAAATATGGACCGGCGCCCTTTTTTTTTTAGTCTCGTTTCCGTAACGTCGAAACGAAAATAAGGTACAAATTCCCTCCGTACCTTAAGTCGATGTGTGGCAAAATCAGTAAAACCGCGCGATTGTTTTAAAATAATTTTTGATATTTGAATGAAAACAGGTCTTCATATAATGTTGAACGTTTGAGCCGTATTATACCTTGAAAAAAAGCCTGAAATCTTCTCTATTTCCAGTGTGTAGAAAAAATGTAGCAACACTACGGTCTATTTTTGAAAAGTAATGATTTTAAAGAAAAAAGTGAGGTTATAAAATCATTTTTTTTTAACTATTCCACAATGGGTTAATAAAAAATAAAATATTTTTAACCGCATTTGTAGAGTTTAAAAAGACCTTTCTAATGACATAAATTTCAACAAGGTCTGAAAAGTAGTTTCAGAGATATAGCCAACTATACACTCAAGCTTCGGCAGGCCGTATCTCTAGAAGATGGGCCGATCGTACAAAAAAAAATTTATATTTCAGCTCAGCTTAAAAATCTATATTGATGATAAAATTTTGATTTCATTCCCTGAACTAGAGATAAGCCAAGTAAATATGTACGTTCCCGTATTTACTTACAAAGTATGCGGCAGCTCCAGTGAATTCGTCGCATCGCGTAACTATCTCCTTGCAAACGTTTGTTGTTGCTTCTCCTGCTCCCGGTCGTTCTTCTGCTGCCATTCTAAAGGCTGTGGTGTACATTTTCACTTATTTTAATTATTAATTAAGTTTTAGTTGCTTAAAATGATTTGCATTTAATAATCAAAACCAAACGTCATAAAGCAAAACAGCTGACTTCGAAAATTCGCAATTCTCTCTCCCTTATTATTCTACTCCCCGTCTGTTTAGAATAGGAGGATTTTATTCCCGGGAAAAATTAATTCCCAGGGAATTATCTCCCGGGGAGTATTCAGAATCGGGCTGAATATATATATATATTGCCGACGTCGGTGGTGCAACGGTTCAATTGCGAAGCTCTCGTACGTGAGAACGTTGGTTCGATCCCTGCTCAGACATTACATTTACATTTCTTTCGCCGACGGTCACCTCGCTAAGTGATGGCGATACTATCGAGTACTTAGCCATCATAAAGCTTTTAAAAACACCGTTCCTAATCGGTGTAAAATTGTAGGTCCCAATGGGTGAGTATAAAACTAGAAAGCGCATGTCTCACTGATTGTGAAAAGCTCTCCCCAATCCCTTCATGGAATGTTATGGGACACCATTTTTGTTTATATGATATATTTGGCAGTCCTGGGTAGATGTTGAGTTCAGGAAGACTGATTCCTAGGACGTGACTTCTGCCTGGTTTTCAGAGAAGACATTGACATCAATCGTCCAGCCGGTCATTTCCCTAATCGCCAAAAATGCCTGCCTGGTTCAAGCTGTTATGTTCAGTTGGTCTACTAGAAAGAGACAACTCGATTTACCTAGGATAGACCCTATTCCCTAATAATTCATCATACATAGATAGATATGTAGATATATACATAGTCATACATGTAGATATTCATCTATCCCCTATACACAAGAAACTCCTTTGTTCCAGGCATCACTTTTTGGTATGAGAGCATTTTATTTCCGATCTAGTAGTGTTTCCGCTTGCTTGTTGTCGACAAATTCAATAATGTAGGGAGCACTATTCCATGAGCGACTTTGAACACTAGCCACTGTGAGACATACCATAGCCTGATGGGACACTTCGAAATAATCTGACCAATCTAATGTTCTTCGGAAACAAATAGAAGAAGAAATCCAAAGCATCAATTGGAGTGATACGCAAGACGACCGTGATGCACATCGTTGTCATTATTTTCACCATATTCCGAGGGGCACGCACGATAGGTTGGATTCTCAACCACCCTCCGCCAAACGATAGCTACGTACAGCATCATTGATCTGACCACCACTGTATAGATCTAGTGGCCAGTTCTGCGAGAAATTCATCATTTACAACCTATAACCCTCTTACAGGTGTATAGGGTTATCGTCGCATTTTTCGCTGTTGGATCTTTCTGTCGTTATTAATATGCATGTATTTGACACATCCTGTAAGTTTTATTTTAGACCCTTTCATGATGGTAAGTTCCACGGTAAATATACGTACGAGTAACGCCAACCAGCTTGCTATTGACCGAAATTTCACCTAGTCCCTTTTCTACTGCCCATCTGCCAAATATTCCGTAAGCTACACTGGAGAATATCTCTTAGGATACTTGTATACTTCCCCAAGAAACTATTGCCATGTTATCCGAATATGCAACATTTTTCTCACCCACAAGTGCGTAGGTGACATGTACTGACGCGGTAAGCCGCCCACCCTTGAAGTGTTCCTCTGTTTACATACTTCGTAGAGGTTGAGTTGCCAAATTTGGCATTGACACTTCTCCTAGTGAGCATTCCGTATATAAGCCCCATAAGATCCACGTTCGTCTTAAGGTAAGATTTCGACAATTCTATCGCCTTAAGCGTCATATAGCTTAACTCAGCCTCAATATTAAGAAAGGCTACCGACGAATTCCCTTAGTAGCCAAACAATTGTCTCCTTATTCTTTTAGTTCATGCAGTGCTTAGCATAGCAGTACGCATGCTGCACTCACAGCACGAAATGTTGGAAAAGTGGTGGAACCAACTGAAAATTCGGCTGTTGCCACCGAATTTCAGTTGCCACAACCGATCTGATGTTGTCACGTGTGAATGTGGCCCCCACGACCGAAATCAAATCGGTGGAATCAACCACTATTGCTATTGTGACAACCTCTAGTTCGGATGTAATGACATCTAATGTGGTTGTGACAACCTCTAAATTCGGTTACAGCTTATTCGGTTACAACTAGTTCGGATACGTCTAATTCAGTTATGGCTAATGCGATTACTTTTTCAGTGAATCTGGGCACAAGCCAACAATTTTACATCATTACTCGCCTGCTAGTGTTAATTTTTCAACCATTCCCAAGTCTTCACTAGAAACGATGAGAGGCTTAAAGTCCTAAAGTCTTTAGGATGTGCGTAAGATACCTTTCCCGCTTTGGGTATAAGCACCATTTCTGCATCCCTCCAACCTCCAGGAATGTCTGAAGTATATAACTACAGGCGATGTATGGCTTTATAAGTCAGGGAATTATTATATGGGCCACAGCCTCTACACATTGAAAAATAACGGCCACTCTAACATATTCTCTCAAATATATTCTGCAGGAATCATGTATATGTTTAGAACACACTTTAAACACTCATATGTTTGCAACTCCTAAACTCACTTATATTTAAATGTAAACAATATCAGGTTTACTGGCAAACATATATGCTTGTACGTGGAAAGACATATGCGTTCTGTATCCAAAATATCTCTTCGCGAGTTTCCCCAAAACTTCCATATACTTACGTGGAAACGTATTCGTATTTCCTTCCCAACATAATAATATTTAGAAGTGAATTATGATTTGGTTTCAATATATATATACAATATATTACTAATTTTATCAATATAAATCCACATTTATAAATAATTAATACAAAAAATTAATAGATTTAAAACGGCCCTTTTTACATTTACTGGCATTGAATGCATTATTCGTTTTTTTTCCATGAAATGAGAATCTACTGCTCTTTTGCTTCTCCTTTCTTTGTTGTCTCTCGCGGTTTTGTTTTCGGAAGGTTCCAGCTATGCCTGGTTATCACTATGCGTTGGTAACAAATAATATAATTACATACAAATTTAGTTCTTGCAAGCCAAGCGTGGATTAATTAAAGTACTTGTGTTGCTTTTATTATACTTATTTCAAAAATGGTCTGCGGTGCCGGTTTTCATAGTAGAGGCTCGGACAGACAGAAGGCCTCACGTTGTTGACCTCTCCAGTTTCTTTCCTCAAAATCGTTTCTCACTTTGCCAGCACACATACATATATATACGAAACACATACACAAAAGCCATTGCAAACCATTTAACCGTCCGAGCCTTTGTTTATTCTTTTTTCACTGATCAAAAACTTTTGACATCCTTTGCCCGACGAATCGTTGACGACTGAATGCATGAAACTACAACGCAATACATCAGTCAAAATAAGAAACACTGACTTCATCTGCAATTTACAAATACATTCAGGAATATTTATGAATCACTGACTGAGACAATAACGCATTAATACAGAATCACTTTTAGGGGATAGACTCTCTCGTTGTTCCTCTTTTATTCTCTCGCTCTCTCGAGAGCATAATCAGGGGAAAAAATCACAAGCATAGATATTGTTGGGTCGCAAATACATATATTATACCATATTAATCATTGTGACTCAGACATTGACTTCAAGCTTCCAACACGCTTTACATTTGCATACAAACAAACAAAAATACATATTTTTCAGCATGTAGTTCTATTGGTGATACCATGTCGGGCCCGATAGGATTATGGGATTGCCGATAGTTTATTTAGTCTTGGATTTGGTAACAATTTCTATAGCAACTTCAAACCCATGATTAGTGTGTTCCTTACAGCATTTTGAACATGCAGGGATTTACCAAGGAAATTGGTATTAATAAGGAGATTTCCTGAATCTCTACTGTAGTTTGTCTACTGCCAACAAGAGTCGTTCAGGTATAATGACGTCGTGCTGTCTTATGCAAGGGTCGTCGACTCGGATGTAATTTCTGCTAATTTATGGAAGAGCGTTCTATTCACACCATTGTAATTATTTCGGTCGGCAATACTTTTTAGACTTCACTTTTGACTTGTCGCAAATATTGTTATCAATTCGGTTAGTTTTTTTCAATTCAATGTTTCTCATTTATGTCATGAGAATATTGTAGCGTTTCACCAGAATGTTTTTGAAGTCTATGCTAATTTGCATTGGTGTTTACATATGATTGTCGGTAGTGCAATGGCCATTGTTTGTGAGTCTTGTACATGAGAACGTGGTTCAATCCTTGCTCTGACCGCCATAAATTGGTTTTTCGCCGTACACCTCGCGTATGGACAGCATCACTGTCGAGTAATTGGCGATGAAACAGACTCTGAAGCACACCGGTTCGGATTAGGTGTAGAACTGTAGTTCCTGGCTCGTGTCCCTACAAATTATAAAGGTGGCAGCTGACTTGTCGCCCCTATTCCTTCATGGGGTGTTATGAGAATATGACTTTTTATTAAGATGTATAAACTGTGCATTTCAATAGAGTTCGACCATATATCTTTCTTCGTTAGTTTTCTGTGTTTGGTGCTCCAAAAAGCAGTTTAGCAAATGGATGATTTACAATCTGTCTTAATTCAAACTCAATTTCCTAGTTTGAAGTAATTTCATGCGATTTGTGTATTTACAAGGCATTAATGCAAGATTAGCATTTTCAACAAATTGAAAAACTTCTTTTACATCCCACGCAATGTATTACATAATGTAAATAACCTGAATCTAGATTGATCAATATATATATTAAAGCGGAACGAAACACAAATTCAAAATGTCTACATCTAAAACTAACCCTTGTGAAGTTTTGATAGAAAAAAGGTTTGTTGTTGATCGAACAAAGAGTTGAGATATAAAGTAAGTGATTCTCTATATAACGGTAACAAAATGTTGCATCTAAGTCTAACGCAAGATTATTTTTTCCTAAAAAGTGGAATCGTCAACAGTCGGTAGGGAACCCTAAACTCACTTGCAAGAAAGTTTAAAATCCCCTTAGCCAGCTTTACAATTTCAATCGGTTGAAACCACCTGATGTGAGTTTCAAACAACTATTTTCAGTACAACCTAATATACACTAACAGAAATTCACTTAAATTGAAGCCTGATGTCATGATGTGAATGATACATGCATTAGAATATAATTTATACACATGCAGCAACATTTGCAGGCAATAGAATAACATGGTTGCCACATTCGTACAGCATAAATCCTTATTTATCCTTTCGTTAATGGAGAGTGATGTTCATAGTGAAGACACTATGATTATGCAGTTGAAAATGTTAAATTGTTATGAGGAGTTATAAATTAAACAAAGTCATAATTATACCCAACATACTTTAACATATCATTTGTACAAAAGAGGAGTATGACAGCATAAGTTGGACAGCCAACAGCAAAAATAAAATGGAAAGATATTTTTTGTATGTCTAATTAAGGACTTCAGGCAGATTTGTTGCATACAGTCAACGTGTTTTTAATACGCTTATAAAAAAATCACACAATCGTTAAAAACAAAACAAAAAGCAAAAACAGAAAAAATCCGTTTGTGACAATCGAATTATCCGTAAGCGAATGCAGAGGTTGTTACAACCACACTAGACTCAGTCATAAACTAATTAAGGGGTGTCACAAATAAGGATAGTTACGACCTCACTAGAGGTTGGCTCAATCGCATAAGAGGTTGTCACTTAAACATTAACAGATGGTTTCAATCGAAGTAGCGGATTTCACAACCACATATTGGGCACTCTTTAAATGTGGTTGTAATTAAATAAAACATATTTTATATTTATTAAATATATATTCAGTATAAATATTTTATTATATTAGTGATCATTTAATTTCCTACATTCTCATAAACAATACTGTGCGACAGAAAAGTTATGTCGGTAAAAAAAAAATGTTATACGTGTCCCGGCGTTTCGCTGGATCACGTCTAGGAATCGAGATATATCGATTTGAAGTTGGTGAGAATCATGTAGGGGAATTGTCACGTTTGGGGCTTTTTTGTTTAACATAATTCGAGAACGACTAGTCCGAGATATTCTCAAAATACCGGGAATTTTGCTCATGTACTCGTAGTACATGACCCTGCCATGGCGGTCACCGACGACCAACGCTTGGACTAAGTTCGAGAGCCGCAAAAAATACTGCCAACTTGAATCATGTAGAAGTATGATCGATTACAATTTTCATTATTTGATTTTACCTTAATTTATTTAAGTCCTGTTGTACAAGTTTATATAACGGGGTTTTCAATAAGAGCGCTAAAAAAGTTTTTTAAATAAAACAAAACTGGTTTGGTATCTAACAATGAAATTCTTTATTCCTGTGACATTACGTTCGATGCCAATATGTATCGAAGTCGATTTCTTTTGCATGGCCACCACGGGCACGCTTGCAGAAATCCAGACGCTGAACCCAATTTTCGACGGTTTTCAAGCATAAATCGGCCGATACTGCTGCAATTTCACGTTCGATATTCGTACGTAGTTCATCAATCGTCGCTGGCTTGTTGGCATAGACCATAGACTTGACGTAGCCCCACAGGAAATAATCTAACGGCGTCAAATAGCACGACCGAGACGGCCAATCGACTGGGCCATTTCATGAGATAATACGTTCACCAAACTTGGTTTCCAATAAATTGATTGGGGCATTCGCTGTGTGGCTTGTGGCGCCGTCCTGTTGGAACCAAATGTTCTCCAAGTCCATATTATCCAATTGGGGCCAAAAATATTCGGTTATCATTGAACGGTAGCGATTCGCATTCACAGTAATGTGCCGGTCTTGATCATCACGGAAGAAGTACGGCCCAATGGCGCCGCCGGCCCATAAACCGCACCAAACCGTATTTTTTTTTTGGGATGCAATGGTGACTCATGGATTACGTGTGGATTGCTGTCTGACCAGTGAGGCATACTTTGCTTATTGACGAAGCCATTCGGCCAGAAATGAGCCTCATCGCTGAAGATGATTTTCCGATGAAAATCCAAATCATTTTCAAGTCGTTGCTCAGCCCAATTCACGAACATACGACGCTTATGGTGGTCAAGCGGCTTCAGTTCTTGCGTCAATTTGATCTTGTAAGGATGTAGGCCAAGATCTTTTCGCAAAATTCACCACACCGACGTCACAGAGATACCCAACGCTTGAGAACGACGTGTGAGAGACACATTTGGGCTTTCTTGAACTGAAGCCTCAGCGGCAGCAATATTCTCGACACTACGGGCACTTCTTTGTCTCACTGGCACGGGAACATTTTGTACTCTGCCTGTGGATTCAAATTTGTCCACTAGACGCTCAATTGTTGATCTGGTAGGACAATTATGACGACCATAAATTGGACGTAGTGCTCTTAAAGTTGAGGCCACTGACTCCAAATTTCGGTAGTAAATTTTAATAATTTCGACTCGTTGTTGGCTCGTATATCTTTCCATGATGAAATGGCAAACCTTACTGAAGAGAAATGTCAAAAGAGCGGGAAAAAATATGGCGTCGTTTGCTGTCCCTATCGATTTACTTTTGTAGCGTCTCTGTTGAAAACCCCTTTATTATGGATAAGTATTTATACTGCAAGAGAGACTTGAGGTCAATGACTATTGAAGCAAATAATTGGTCTGCTCGATACAAAAATAATGATCTTTCTGTAGATATGGGAAAAAGTTAAACAGGGAGAGCCTACGTGGGGCAACAAAAAATAAATAAAAAGAAATTTTAAAATTGTTCTACTTGAATTACTGAAATATTGCCTTAGCTTAAGTTTATTGATTTTTTGCGAGCAATAATGTCAATGGCCCTTGGACCAAAACTTTGGTATCCTCGAGACAACAAATCGATGTATCACACTTTAAGTTGCAACTGTAAATGACGAAGATATAACGCGAAATGTAAACGGGGTCACCCTGTTCACGTTCGGCAAAAAGTTAAAAGCTTTTTCCAAATTGCATTCCAAAAATACGTCATATTCCAAGGTCATCTCTATAAGGGGTCTTGTCATCTCATCTGTGGAACCTTGCGCTAACTGAGTTACTTGTCAATCTAGCAAGTCAAGTTGCTAAAATTTGTGGCTATGCGTACAACATAGCAAGAGCGGTAACGTAGTAAGAGCGGCAACTAACCCACTACCTTAGAAGACATCTTAACTGACAGACTTTATGTAGAGGGGCGGCTGCAAATTACATGGCTCTTAACCCGAAATCGAGATGGCCCCATTTTTTTTTGTATATAGTACAGCCATTAGCATGAAACCTATCACAGTGAGCACTTGTGCAATTAAGTATAAAGATGGTGCTAATTGATAGGGTGTTATTTTGGCAAACGATAATCCTATATATGAGACATTCTCTGAGTATTCTTTAGTGGATATACACAGTGGTGGTCAGAGCAATAAGGCTCTATGAGATTATCGTGTGGTGGCAAATGCTGAAGCAGTCCACATAGTTCACTAGTGCTCGAACTCGTTCAATTAATGTGCCCACACATATCCACAACGAATATTATCGCCATAAAGGACATGAAGATTGTTTTCGTGGGGGAGGCCTGCCTGGTCGCGCTAAATAAACAATACAGTTCCTGAACTATCCAACTCGAAACAATTGTGAACTATATGCTCTGGTTTACAGAATGGTAACGATGTTAACCATGGGTTCTCTGCGTACCACTCCCACTGATTATAGTATATAATTTCTGCCGGTGGCAATTTTTGGGGAATAATCGGAGTCGATCGTGGGCCGGTGCTAAGTATTGTTCGGGATATTTCCGCATATGTTTGTTTCCCACAATCGCAACCAATACTTGATCGGGTATATTAAACTCCCATACAGGAATGGGATTCCTGGAAAAGAGGAAAGTCCATGGTGTAGAGGGGTTTTGGAACTTGTATACGGAAGGTTCAACACCGAATGATCTGGTAGCGTAAGGATATTTTGTTCAAAACTAGGGTTGTCATCAGCTCGAAGACTACCTGGCCATAAAAGCTTTGAACATTTGTGGGGATTATTGAAGTGACCGTTAGCTGAGGAATAAGCGTCTATTGGTCAATTGTTGCGTCCAAAACCAAAACCGGAAACCGTTTTTCTTTACCAAAATGAAGAACCGGAAACCAGTTAAAATGACAGACATCATTTGATTGTAATATAAAATGCCTTCTAGGTCAATTAAGCTTATATCCCATACGACATACAAAAACAAAAATATTTTTTGAACAAACCAAAAACTAGCTCCGATTTTTCGCACCACAAGTATTTATTTTTTTTTTTTAAAAATCAAGTGTCAGTATTTTTTCTAGTTGTCAGGCGACTATGAGGTCCCTGTTATCAGTCGTCCTTAACTGAAATTTCGCAAAGAATTGCCGCAGATCCCTTAACATGATGAAACAGCTGTAGGGTATTCTACCTGTATACATATATGTGACAAGCCACAGGGACATTCCCGATAACTGTAGAGCCGATAAGCTGGCAAGCTTAGATACAACCTTATAGGTTCCATACGAATTCTACTTAAATATCCTGCATAGATGTACCTATGTTAGGATGTAACAGAAGTGGACGGGGGGCTCAGATTGTGTACGCGCAAGGCAAAAATTCTGTATAGTGTATGGTAGGAGATCTATAATTCTGCCAACGTCTCTAGCCAGGCAAAACGTAGCAAGGTTTGTTTCAGTTTTAAGGAGACACTGTCCGATGTTTAGAGTGAATTCCTGAATGAAGACTTCTGTAGAGAAAGACTGAACTGATCATAATCCAGCTATGCACCCGCTATGAGGAGAATGTATACTATAGGATTGTACATCTTTAGGGACCTGGTAGATTTGTCGCCATTAGGCGAATACAACTTGTTATCTTCTTGAAGAAAACTATGTAGTCCGACGGTTGGGCTGGTGCTCAATCTCGTTTCACAGTAATATAACAATGGAGTAAAGGTGTAATTGAGTCGGTTAGCGACTCCGACCAATACCTACAGTAATCGATAGCCACAGTTTCCAAAAGTCGCGGTGTGATTATGTACTAGACAAATAGTGACCGAAATATTATGGTAATACATAATATAGAAGTCCATAGCTGATATATCGGTGATAAGAAATGGCTTTTCCAATTGGCACTTGACAACTTTGAATTTAATTTTTGATCAGTGAAAATCATCTAACTGTTACTTTTCTTTTTTCAGTAAACTCAACATTTTCATCATGGTAAAGTACACGAACGAACAACGTATGCAAATTATAAAAATGTTCGACCGAAATTCGGAGTCGGTGACCGCAACTTTAAGAGCGTTAACTCCAATTTGCGATCGTTATTCTCGCCCTACTAGGCAAGAAATAAC
This sequence comes from Phaonia tiefii, assembly GCA_963931995.1. Classification (NCBI taxonomy): domain Eukaryota; kingdom Metazoa; phylum Arthropoda; class Insecta; order Diptera; family Muscidae; genus Phaonia; species Phaonia tiefii. The sequence goes on along the minus strand of OZ008371.1, from coordinate 175,407,511 downwards.
AAATAACAAATTTAGTGCAAATATTCATTGTGTGATGCTGCCGTACCAGTGAGACAATGGGTTGGTCGAAGTGACGAAAATATCGCTGCCGTTCAGGCGTCCGAAGCAAACGATCCAAATCAGTCGATTCCGTGGCGTTCTCAAGAACTTGGCATCGCCAAGACCACTTTATGGCGAGACTCAAGCTGACTCAAGAATTGAAGCCGATGGACCAATTGACGCGCCGTACGTTCTCCGATTGGGCTCTGGAGAAGATGCGCCAAGATGATGAATTTAATAAAATCATCTTCAGTGACAAAGCTCATTTTTGGCTCAATGGGTTCGTCAATAAGCAAAATATGAGTTATTGGTTTGGTGAAAATCTACATGTGCTTCATGAATCACCATTTCATCCACAAAAAATAACTGCTTGGTTCGGTTTGTATGCGGCGGCATCATTGGGCCATATTTTGTCGTCAACAATAACGATCGTCATTGTTTTTTGGCCCGAATTGGAAAACATGGACTTGGACGACATGTGGTTTTAACAGGAGGGTGCCTTAAGCCACACAGCACACGTTACAATCGATTTATTGAAGGGTAAGTCTCAAGAAATGCACTCGTCAATTGGCCGCTTCGTTCGTACCATTTAACGCCTCTGGACTCTTTTCTTTGGGGCTACGTCAAATCATTGGTCTATTCCAACAAGCCGACGATGTTGGAAGAACTCAGAGCCAACATGTGTGACCAAGTCATCGAAAATTGGGTCCAACCAATCTACCGCTGCCAAAGTGCCGGCGGTGGCCATATGAACGAAGTCGAGTTCCATTCATAAATGTTTTGATTGTATTTTAAGTCGACTATAAAGTCTTGGATATATCTCAAATGGTTGGCGTTTTACTTAAAAAAAAAATTGTCAAAGCCTTATTGAAAAACCCTTTATATAAGAATCTGGATATAAATCACTTGGTTTGAAGTGAATGCGCCTGAAATTACTCCTAAGATCTAAATATGACCAAAAATCTCACTTAGTTACACTCGCGAGAAGTAGCAGAAGTCAATTTATTTAAATTTTGTGGACACATAATTAGATTCGTCTGGCCGTCGGCAGTGCAATGGTTAGAGTCCGAGGTACCTGTACATGAGAACGTTGTTTCCCTTCCTGCTCTGACCACATAACATTCCTTTCGACGGCGGTCACCTTGCCTAGTGATGGCGACACTATCGAGTACTTAGCCATAAAAAGGGTACTTAAAACAACCATGTGGAATTGAAGTGAAAATTTAGGTCCCACTCAGTGACTGTAAGCTGTGAAATCTCTTTGATTGGGAGAAGCTTTTCCCAGTCCCTTCATGGGATGTATTTATTTATTTCCTTAGATTCGAGTAATGATTTTGAGTGAATTAATTTCACTTCATATGAACCTGAAAATTATAATATCATTAAACATGACTGCAATAACCACAATACAGTTCGTCCGAATTGCCATACAATTCTTTTTGATGGAAATTTTAATTTTTCCAACTACTTGTACCTTTGACGCACAAGATATCTTGTTTTCGCCATGTTAACATTTTCACGACACCCAAGTATCTTTATTTTTCGGTCATGTCTGGCAACTTTTTATTTTTTATAATTGTCGCCACTGTAACTTGGTGTGAACAGATTGTCACTGCTGCTGATGAATTTGCATGTGTCTGGTGGTTTTTCCTTGGTTTTCCTTTTTTTTTTTGCTCAGATTTCTTCCTCTTGACGATGTTAAAATGTTTTTTACCACAATTTTCAAGCGTACAACCACAACATAATAAAGAGAGACAGTTAGTCTCGGTACTCATAATTGTGTGGGTGTCGGGGGGGGGGGGGGGGGGGATGTTAATAACATGTTTGCCAACATGACGTATTGCTAATTAGATAATTGAGAAACTTGTTCAATATAGACTTGGTTAAGTTCACATACGAAGGAAATGTAAAATGAGATAAATGTAAGAGCACTGTGTAAAGTCTGTTCGATTTCCACGATTTGCTGCAGACCTATTGAATGGAGGTTCTATAAAGTAACTCCACCTCAGTCAAGTGATTTAAATAAAATTTTAATTTTAAAATTATGTGTGATTTTCAATGGCTATGAAACCGTCAAATGAGACTAACTTATTCCCAAGCTCTATCAAATATGGTGCAAGAAGAGTATGATTTCGTATCCACAATCATAATGACCGGTTGTGCCCATTTCCATTTAGGGGTTTATGTTAGCAAACACAAACTGCGTTTCTGGGCCACAGAGAACTCTTATGAAATGCAAGAAAAGCCACTGAATCCCCTTAAATTGACTATTTGGTGTGGTATTTGGAGTGAAAAAGGGATTGGAGCTTATCTTTTTGAGGACGTCGATTAAACCACCGTAACAGTTACTGGTGAGCGTTCCAGGCAGATTTAAAACGAGTTTTTTTTCGCAATTTCCTGAATTGGGTATCGAGAATTGCTGGTTCCAGCAGGACGGAGCAACCGTTCACACAGCTCGAGCAAGGACGGTTTTTTTGAGACACTTTTTTTAAAAATATGAAATGGCAGTCTAAATCACCAAATCTAACGGCGACAGACTTCTTTCTTTGGGGACCCACAAACCGTGCAAGAGTTGAAATCTAACATTGAAGAAGTAATCGTAAATATGGAGCCAGATGATTTGCGAGCGACAATGCAAAATGTCGTGAAATGAGCACAAATGTGCATCTCGGGAAGTGGCCATTTGACCGACATAATCTTTCCAACTTAATATAAAAAATTGTACATCCTCATGTAAACTTTTCGAGAGAATAGAACTCCGTTCACACGAGAGATATAATTAGGAGATAAACCTCGACGACGACTACTGCAATCAGGTACAACATTAACAAGACTATCACTTACTTAGAACGCTAAGGCGCTGATGACACGAGTCACAAAGTTCGAAACGATCGACGGCCAACGTGAGTTTAAATCCTGGTGACGACTGTTTAAATTTTTTCTAATTGCGGAAATAAACCCTGCTCGTAGCAAAATTAAAAATATTCTTCTAAGGAATAATTTCAGATCGAATCACATACAATAAAAAAGAAGTAATTTCATTTCAAACAAAGTGGCGGGCAATTCACATTATGACATTATTTTTCCGCCACCGTGTATTTCTCTCTGTTTAGTTTTAATACATAACGACTGATATCTGTTGTCCTCAAACTCGACTTGGCATTATTTAATTCTAACTTTTTGTTGAAATAATCAAGGTGACAACTCTGTAGCAGCTTATGACAGAAACTTAAGTGATCCTTTTAAATGTCGCTTAATACAGCTAATCTTTCAATTCAAATTAAGAAGAATTTTAAGCACTTTAAGACTCGCAAAAGTATTACATAGAATAATTGCTCTAGGTTATTGGAAAGAAGTTCCCTATACCACGGTGCGGGATGAGGGCTAAATGGAAAAAAATTAAACAACTTTTTTTTTAACACTATTATGCTGTAACTATATTGGGTACTTTTGCTTTGGTTTGTGTCTAAACTAACAAACATATGTTGGGAAATTTCTAGTTTAATGGGAAGTTTTCTAGATGGAGCCTGTAACCAGTATTTAGTATATATTGTAGTTTTGAACCCAATAAAAAGTAAATTTAGGAAAGCCAAAGTGAAAGAAGTTTAAAAAAAAGACAATTTTCATAAATAAGTGTGTTTTCTTTAAAAAAGTAAATTTTGTCGAAAAAAAATACCTATTCATATTTTTAAATAAAGTACCTTTCTTAAAAAAATACCTTATCTTACGAAAGTACCTTTCTTTAAACAAGTACATTTCCTTACAAAAAGTAAATTTTCTTACAAGAAGTACCTTTTCATAATAAAAGTAATTTTTTTAAAACAAGTATGTTTTCTTAAAAAAGTACATTTTATCACAACAAGTCGTCTTTTCTTAAAAACTACATTTTCTTTAAAGAGTACCTTTCTTGTGAGACAAAATAACTTTTCTTAAGATAAGTACCTACATCCCATTTCTTAAAATACCATTTCTTAAAAAACATTTCCTTAAAAAAATACCTTCTTCTAAAAAAATACCTTTTCTTACAAAAATTCCTTTTCTCACAATTACCTTTTCTTAAATATAAAATAATACCTTTTCTTTTCTTGAGATAAGTAGCCTTTCTGAAAATAAAAAATAACCATTTCCTAAAAAGAGTACCACTTCTTTAAAAAGTACCTGTTCTCAAAAAAGTACTTCTTTGTAAACCAAATTCTAGACTTTTTCTAACAGAAAGTACTTATTCATAAAAATATTACCTTTTGTTAAGAAAACATAAGCTTTTAGTAAAATAAGTACCTGCCTTTGAAAAGGACCTAAAGATATATTTAAAAAAAAATACATTTTATAAAAAAAAAAATTCTTAAAAAAAGTTTATCATTTTACAAAAAGTATCTTTTCTTAAAGATCCCATTAAATTATCGAGTTTTTCAACGGACGCTTTTGGCGTGTTGGAACTACTACTAGATAGTATATAGCGAAAGAAACTTGGTTCCAACCGGGTGTCCCCTGATACCTCATGTGATGTTTTTTATCTGAATTAAACCTCGCCCTTGCTTGGTTATTTAGCCCTAATAGATCTTTTTAGGCAAATTATTTGCCTCTGTTTAACAATAAATACACACACATGCAGTGTCATATAAATACTACTCAGAACCACACTGACAATGTTGCATAAACTGGTATGTACTTCCAGTGTTGTTGAGTGCAACTTTTTAATCAAATTATATACGAGATTTTTCATGCCCTCGTTGTTGTCTTTCATAATTTTTTTAATACCACAGACGCTTCATTCAGTACCCGCAGCCGGTCACAAACACACAGTGGGGGCATAAAACCAAATGAAAATTTGTCAGTTCTAGCAATGAATGAGTGAAAATCTGTGCGAAATATTTAATGAACTTTTTGTGCAGAAATAAAGGAAAATGACTATAAAGCAATGAACATATATGAACATCCTAAGCTGAAATGCAAAATAACGTATGTAAATAGAATTTTATTTTTTTTAATGGGAGAAGGTTGGTTGACTGGTTCACGTGGTTGTTAAAGATACTATTTAGCATCAATTAGTAACTTGAGACACTGTTTAGCATACCACATCTCTTCGGACATTAGACTGTACAGTGTCTATCACCAAGCTCTTAATCGGAGATACTTCATTAGTTCACCTAGATCTATCTCGTGTATCTCAGTGAGGTTGTGTAGGAAGGGACGACCTATAGACTTTAGGCGCCTATTTATTAGAACCGGACAACTGCAGAGGAGATGTTCCACCGCACCCTCCTCTTCTGCGTCTTCGCAGGCACGGCAGTGGTTATTATATGGAAGCTTCGGCCGTGTTGCATGATTACCGATTGGCCAATGCCGGGTCAGCACTGCAGTTACTTGATATGTTCCCCCGATTTTGGCAAATCAGGGAGTTAGTCCGGTGAATCATATATTCTGGCCATGTTTCTCTGGATATGGGTTACGTTTCCATTCTATCCCATCTGGCCTTGGCTCGTTCAAGGTAATGCAGACAAATACCTCTTCTGACCAACGCCATAGGCGTTGCCACTTACAGCTGTATTTCGGTACAAGAGAATCCTGCGCTGGCTAGTTCGTCTGCCCTTTCGTTCCCTAGGAGACCCTTGTGCTCTGGTATCCAAGTAAGAACCACAATGGCCAGTCGACCTAGCTCGACAAGTGTTTCACTACATCCACTAACGAGTTTAGATGCAGTGTTGTTAGGTTCAAGCGCTAGGAGATTCGCCTGGCTATCTACAAATATTCCAATGGGCTCTGTTCTTCATTGTAGTATAATTCCGGCGCAGGCTTCCTGGATGACCAGTACCTTCGCTTGGAAAATGCTGCACTTGTCTGGGAGTTTGAATGATAAATTAAAGCTTGCCCCTTCGGAGAAGACACCCGAGCCGGGTCCACATTCCATTTTGGATCTGTCCGTAAATACTTTGGTGTCAAAACCTGTCAGTGGTTCCCCTTTATCGCACTCTATTCTTCTGGGAAAATTGAAATCGAATAAGTTATCGAACGTCAATGAGGGAGTACAGTAATCGGTGGTTACATTGAGTTCTCTTGGGATTGTCGCTATTATTGTCGCATGTCCATATGCGTTGCTATTACAGATTCCAAAAGCATTTAGTCGGGTAGCACTCTAGGTCGCACTATCTGCTATGTGAATTTCAATTGGTATAATATGTAGCATTGCATTAAGGGCTTCAGCTGTACATGTCCTCATAGCCCCTGTTATCCCGATGCAAGCTGATCTCTGTACTCTATACAACAGTCTCATGGCTTTTGTTCCACGAGACAGGCCATCATACCATTGCTGCGTAGGAGAGTATAGGTCCGATTATACTGATGTACATCCATAGCACCATTTTCGGTCGGAGACCCCATCGGCTTCGGAACATTTTGCGACAAGCGTAGTACGCTGATTTATTTCGGTGCGCGGTGCTCCTAGAGGATAGTTTACGGTCTAGAATCAAGCCCAACTACTTGAGGTGAGTTGATAGTGGAATCTCTATTCCACTTTACTGAGGAGGATTAAACTTTGGTATCTTGGTCTTGGCATAATCTCAGTTTTGCCTGGATTTACTCCAACACCACTCCCAGTGGCCCAGTCGTTAAGTGCTCTCAAGGCCCCATTCTTTATTTCGCTCAACACGGATGGGAACAAACCAGACACCATTATTACCAAGTCATCCGCATACACCATGGTTTTGATCCTCTTATTGTCAAGTTTAGTAGCATTTTGTTGATCACGAGTAACCAAAGTAGGGGAGATGACTCCACCCTGAGGAATTACTCTATTCACTATCCAACTCTTGAGGAATGTATCCACGCCTAGATCTTCAACTGCTTCTTCTATAGCCGCTGAGTTCACATTATTGAATGCACCCTCTATATCCTACAAGGCCCAGAGGGTATTTGTGGTTGTGTTCTAAGGACCTTTCTATAGTTCTGACGACTTCGTGCAGGGCTATATCTGTTTAGCGGCCTTTTGGATACATGCGGATGTATGCGTCAATTAGTGCGGATGTATGCGTCAAGTAGCCTTTCAGAAGAAACGATGAGAGGCTGATCGGTATGAAATCCTTTGCGCTCTCATGACTCCGTCTTCCCGCCTTTTGAATGAAAACTAATCTAACCTGGTTCCAGCCCTTTGGTAAGTAGTTCATGGATTAATTATGAGCTCCGCGCTTTTGAGCATTTTTGGTTTAATACCATCTGAGCCCGGAGATTTATATGGTGAGAAGCTATTGATAACCCAGGATATTCTGTATGGACTGAATATATTTTCTATAATGTTAGTATCTGATTATTGGGTTGATAATGTTCGGCCAAGGAGGTGCGGCCGTGTTCTCGTAGTCCGGAAAGTGTGTTTTCAAGAGCAACGTTAGCGATTCCGCTGAACAATTTTAGGCAAATTATTTCTCACGCAGGTGGGATTTGAGTGCGTCTTTGCCATTATTTTGCTCAGTCTAGCTGTATCCTTTGTGTGTTCTATCGATCCACAGAACTTTAACCAGGATCGTATTTTTGTAGTGGCTTTTGCTATCTTATACTCTAAGTTTATCCTTATACGGCTGCAAGGATCCACTTATATAGCTTGCATTGAAAGCTTTGCGAGATTCTTTCATAGCATTGTGAGCTCATCTGTCCACCCAGGTGGATAGGTTTTCTTTGAGCGTCACTGAGGACATGATACTTTGATTATTCCAACTTGGATACAGATTTTTCTACGTGTGTAGTAGTTTTAATGCATTGCGCGGATTTAGGAAGCGTACTTTTCAGAATCCTGGCAGAAGGAAATATAGCATGTGAAATGGTGAAGAATAGCACTGTGTGTAATTTTTTAAGTCATGAAAATATAACCATATACGGAGAGCAATACGTGATAAAAGACCAAAAAAAAAGACCCGTGTCTCCTAGTTTTGCCCAAAGTCTCCCAGTTTTGCTCAAAGTCATGCACATTTTTTTTTATGCGCCCCCAAAGATTTGTAGCCTCGGTGTTATTAATGATCTTTTTCTCAGGCTCATATCTTGCACCCCATTCCGAATTTTGATTTACTATCTGAGGGAAACTCGTAGCTCTTATCATAAAGAACAAACATATATAATCAAAAAAACTTCATCTTCAAGTTCAAAATCGCAAAAAAAAAGTTTAAAAAATTCGATTTTTTATAACCTTTTTTCCCCTGTTCAGATCCATAGGTAGCAAACAGTTCAAAATTGAAGGAAACCATCAACTACAAAAATATACCTAAGATCTCAATAAAGAACCTTCTAGAACATATGAACTTCCTAGGAATGATTCTTAACACCGTTTATTTCAACATTGAGATACTATGCTATCTCACCGACCGCAGCAGCACAGGCAAAGCGATTTTCACCTTGAAGATGATATTTTTTTGATTTTATACATTCTCAATTTTTGTTAAAATTTTTGTAAATCAAAATTCCGAACGATTTGCAAGATATGAGCCTGAACAAATTATCGCTTTATTCCAAAAATTACAGCGAGGACCCAAATCTTTGTTGGCCCGTAAAAAAGTGCATGACTTTGGGCAAAACTGGAAGACACGGGACTTTTTTTTGGTCTTTTATCACGTAGCGGTGTCCGTATATGGTTATATTTTTCGTGTTGCATTGTGAAATCATATTTTCGATTCCATTTAAGATTTGATTTTACTTGAGGTAAGGTTTAAAAATATGTTAACCAAGATTGTATTTTTTACCATTTTATAAACGTTTTATTGCTTCTGGTAAAATATTAGCGCAAATTGCAGATACGTTGTTTTGCATTTCAGCTAACGAAATGCAAGTCTACATATGTATTTACATTTATGTACGAATGTTTATAAATATTTCACATGTATGATGACAAAACCACCATAAACAACGATGACAACAAGTCGTCGAAATAAAAAGGAATTAACTGCAAGCGAAATTTGATATATCCGCGTCATTTTTAATTGAATTTTTAAGTTTATCTCTTTTAATAATAACAGCAACAAAAATTACAATCATAACCAGACAAAAAACAATAAAAAGAATTCCAACTATGATGAAGTAATGCCATAATGAACATAAACAAATATAAAGAGAATGATAAACATGAACTTTTTATGTAAAGATTTATATAAATGAAATTAAAAGTTCATTTCAATTCGATTTTAAGTTCTCAACAACGCATAGGAAGTTGAAATGAAATTACTTTGACAATTGAATCAAAAATATGTATTTCGTTTACCCAACAAACAAGTGGATGAAAGCTATCCATAGCGATACTGGGGTGATGTCACTACAAGTGATATTAATGTAGTACTCGTATTGTTAAGTTCCTCCTCTTTATTGAGTGATACTCCTATTACACCAATATTAAACCATATGCGGAAATTGTCCCTTTTTGGTCATGTGAAAAACAAGAAACTCCCGAGGGAAAAAGAGCAAACACCCACAGCAAGACTTTATTTGTAAAGAGTGTCTCAGTAAGATTGCACTATACAAATTTTGTGTAATTTTTTTGTACAAGTGGCAACTCTGAAATTGAGCACCTGTCACATATGTTTATTCCGGTTATTAAAAATGGTGCGCTTTACGAAAGAACAACGCGTTATAATTGTGAAAACTTATTACAAAAATTTCGAAAGTTATGATGAGACCGTTCGCAAACTTCGAAGAAATTTCTGTCCAGAAAGTGCGCCTGTGGTGTCAATCATTCGAAGAGTGGTCAACAAATTTGAAGAAAGTAGGTCTGTTATGGACAGTATGACGTCTTAACGGTCGGTATCTTGAAAATATAGCTCTTGTAAACGCGAGTGTCGCCGAAAACGCGAAAACATTAATTCGCCATCATTCTCAACCACTTTTTTTTTTTTTTTTTTTTTTTTGTTTAAAATTCATTTATTTTCATAAAATATTGCTCCATTACAATTCAAAATATATAACACAGAGAGAAAAAAAAAAAGAAAAAATAATATAAGTGCAAAATTATAATAGAGATTAGTAAGTAGATTTTGTATAACTATATATAAATTAGAGTAAAAACTTATTTTACAAAAGAAGCATTTCCATGTTGTTGAGCAAATATGCTTTCAAATTTGTTTTAAAAACTGATATTCTTGTTATATTTTTCAGAGTTTGAGGAAGATGGTTAAATTCGGAACAACCAATGTGCTCAACTCGCTGTTTCGTTGTTTCTAATCTACATCTTTTAACATGTATAACATCACGGTTCCTTGTTCTAACAGCATTTTGATTTCTTGCAAAATTTATGGGGTTATGTCCAATATTTTGTAGCGCTTTAAATATGAATGTCAATAGTTGCATTTTATAAAGACCATGTATTGGCAGTATACTTTTCGCTATATCCTCATACAAAGATATGGTAGAATGCATCAATGGTAAGTTATAAACAACTTTAAGTGCTTTATTTTGGGATCTTGGTAAAGACTTAAAAACTGTGCTTTTTTTATGAGCGTACACCATCGTCAGATAATTGTGATGACTATGTATAAGTCCATTGTAAATAAGGAGGTTTTTTTTTTTCATCAAACTTGTTCTTAAACTTGTAAAGCATACCAATTGCAGGAGAAACTTTTGTCCTTACGTGTTGCATATGTAATTCCCATGACAAATTGTTCTGCATATATATACCTAAATACTTTAATGAGTTGCATTCATAAATATTTTGCCCACTAATAGTAACGCATAAATTCTCATTATTCCTTGCACAATACGGTCTGAATTTTACTAATTTTGTTTTTTCAGCATTTAAAACTAGTTTGTTTATTCTAGCATATTCTAAAAGGGTACTCGCCTCTTGTTCTATTAGATTTTTTACTATAATTTCATGATGGTATGGATAAAATAGACTTATATCGTCGGGTCGGCGTACATTATAAGCTTGCCGTGAAGTTTTAACTATAACTATATATCGTTGATAAATATAGTAAACAGTAGTGGACCTAACACGCTTCCTTGAGGAACACCATGTTCTACACTTGTCATAATGCTCTTGCAATTTTCAATTTGAACGTATTGCCTTCTATTTTGTAGATAGCTTTTCAAAAGATCAAATGACCTTCCCCTTACACCATAAAATGACAGTTTCCGCAACAATATATCGTGGTCTACTAGATCAAAGGCCTTTGAAAAATCATAAAATATACCAACGACTCCACCAAAACCGCTATCCAAACCTTCACATATCAGGTTGATCACGTTATCTACTGCGTCCTGAGTACCACTGCCCATTCTATATCCAAATTGCAGATTGTACATTAGATTATTTTCATTCATAAAACTCATAAGCTGTTTATGTAAAATTTTCTCAATAATTTTATCAATCAGTGGTAAAACTGCAATTGGTCGAAATTTATTAACGACATATGAAGATTTTTCCTTTGGGATCGGAGTAATCTTCGCAATTTTGAGAATTTCAGGGTAAGTTGAGCTAGTAATAATTCTATTAAATATATCTACTAGCTTTGAACACATAAGTTCCTTGCATATCAACATAGTTTTAACCGATATCCCGTCATGACCAGGACTTTTACTAATATCAAGATTTGAAATTAGTTCTAAAGTCTCATCCGTGTTGGTCTTGCTAAATAGAAAATTACACTGAAATTGACTAAGGGCATTAAACTTATTGCAACAGTCTTCAGTCAGTATTCCCATGTTTTCCCTTAGTAATTTTGCAACATTTGCAAAATATTCACTAAAGACATCGCATTTTGTTTTGTTGTCTTTTATTATTCGCCCATGCTCATCTTTTAATTGAATTTGCGGATGGGTTGATCGTCCTAATTGCTCATTTAAAAATTGCCAACATTTTTTAGGATCTTGCTGCAAACTTTCAAGCCGACTTTGATAGAAGCAGTTCATTCATACTCTAATCGCACTTCTTATTATTTTACTTAAGCGTTTTAGTCTTTTTTCAATGCCGTAGCTTTTGCCAATTTTCCTTCTTTTCCTAAGTATCTTATTTTTAAGTTGAATTAGAGCATGAAGATTTGAATTGATCCAGGGTGTAATTAAATTTGTTATCAGAACTTTCCTTTCCTTTTCAATCGTTGCATCTTTAATGCAGTTAGAAACCATGTTAAGTAACTCAGCTGTATCTGCTGATGCATTTCCGGTTAATTGCATTGAGGTCAACTCAGTTTGAAGACTCTCCTTTAACTTTTCGAAGTTACAGTGACTGTATGATCTCTGCCTGAATTCTGAACTTCTCACATTTTGTAAAATTTTGCAATGTATAATGTTGTGATCTGTAAATTCGCACTCAATTGAATTTATAACTAGTTTATCCGAAATATTACTATAAACATTATCAATTGAAGTACGACTTCTTGGTCGTACTTCAAACTGATATAAAATTTCAGAAAGGTCAGACGAAACAGTATGGTTCAGAAAATCTATGTTTGAATCTCCAAAAAAGATAGTTGGGAAACGTGAACAATTATATATAGCATTCTCAATATATTTGACGAAGGTGTTTGAATCACACTTTTGTGAACGATAAAAAGATATTAATTTTAGTGATTTTCCATTCATTTTGAAGTTAGGCAAAGAAATTAGTAGTATGCTATCAAAAAATTGTTTACTCTCACAAGATTCCAAGTCTCATTCTCTTTCACAAAAATAGACGTTCCACCATATCCATCATGCCTGCAACAGTGAATGGCATGGTAACCAGGAATATTATAAATTTGTTTTACATCTGATGAAAACCATGTTTCCTGAACTGCGATAATATTTGGTAGAATTTCAAACTCTGCAATTAGTTGTCTAAACTTATTAATTAAATTTATTTATAAACTTATTTAAATTTATTAACTTATTAAATTTCCAAAGAGAAGTCATCTTCTCCGATGAGGCGCATTTCCATCTCAAATTCGATGTGCGTCTTCCACGAACAACTTTTGTTGTACTTAACTCATCTTGAAAGACCCATACGGTCGATTGCTCTTTTGTTTCTCTGAAATTCTGAAGTTTCTCTGAAACTCTGAAATTTAGCAGCTGTCAAATGTGTTTATTACGACTGAAAATGGATGGCATTACGAAAGACCAACGCATAGATTAATACTTATAGTAGATCCAATAGTTCTCCCACCAAAATTTATGACATTTGGCCTGGTGTGATATTTACGTTTGATGTAGAAAAGAATTGCTTTACTAATACCAGATAGAGGCAATGGTTCAAAACAACGAACAAAATAACAACAACGGCATTTCGTTTTGTGTGTTAACATTATTGTGTTAAATACAACACAAATGTATGCTAACAATAACAGTCAACAAAAAATTTGTAATTCCACCTAGTGTATTTCACTTTTCGTCAAACATCTGTCTATCACACCGACCGCATCACTAAGAGTGTGAAAGGAAACGTCAGATGAGCCAAATATTGTCTCTAGTATGAGATTACTCTATGGACCGACGCGTCATAATTGTGAGAACTTTTCACAAAAATTTGGAATGCTATGCTGAGACTGCTCGCAAACATCGAAGAATTTTCAGACGAGAAAGTGCACCTAATTTGTCAGCCATTCGAAGAGTGGTCAACAAATTCGAAGAAACTTTATGGGTTACGGACAGTAAAACTCCTGTGCGTCAATGTAACGGTCGGTCTCTTGAAACATTACTGCTGTAAACAAGACTGTCGCCGAAACCCCGAAAACATCAATTCGGCATCGTTCTCAACAACTTCAAATTTCACGATGCACTGCGTAGTGAATTTTGGCAAAAGACCTCCACCTTTATGCGTACAAAATGCAGCTTACTCAGGAGCTCAAGCCAACAGACAATAGGTAATGGAGCAAAGTGAAGTCAAGGCCAGTATTTCAACAAAAAAAAATCATTTCCTCCGATGAATTGTATTTCGATCTTAATGACTTCTTGAATACACAAACTTGTCGAATTTGAGTCGCACAAAATCCTCATGCAGAAACAAACAAGAGCAACAAATGCACCTACAACGAGCAACTGTCTGCGTGATTGGGCCTTACGTTTTTGGAGATGAGGCCGAAATTTCTGTGACTGTGAACGGCATTCGCTACAGGTACATGATAACGGACTTCTTCTGGCCTCAATTGGACGGCATGGATCTGGATGGTATGAGGTTTCACCAAGATGACGCCACCTGCCATACCGCGCATGAAGCAATCGAATTATTGCCGCAACGATTTCCAGAACAAATTATCTCCAGAGCATGCGATTTAACGCCGTGCGATTTTTTTCTGTGGGGTTTTGTGAAATCTCGGGTTTATGTGAATAAACCAGAAACAATTCCTGAGCTCATATCCGAGATCCAGCGCGTCATCGGTGAGATACAGTCACATCTCTGTGAAAAAGTCATGGAAAATTTCATGAAAAGTTTAATGGTGTGTTATCGGAGCCGTGCGGGTGGTTTGACGGATGTTTTATTCCATACTTAATCGGAGTATGACTTCTATACAATCCAAAAAAAAAATCACAACTATCTCAAAAATACGAGTTTGTATTTTAAAATGAAAAAGCTCATTCTTACTGAGACAACCTTTAGTTGTTATTTTATGTTTTCTAATTTATTGCAATTTTGAGTTGCACATTTTGAGTTTGAAATAGTTTAATAAAATTATAAGAGCAAATCTTCTTTATATATTCTGGGTGTTTATTTAGCAATATTCTTGCACATGATATTTTTAAAATGTCTTCATAGCGAGTAGCTAAGCGTACTAAAGTATTGATTTCTCATTGCTTGGAAGTACCAATTTCGATTAGCAGATTCTCCCGACGGGGGAAACTTCCGCACTGAGAAAATAACTACCACTGCAATTCTATTTCTCTTCTAGGCGATACGATGGCGATATCCCCGCGGTAGTTCTGTTTAGTGTTAATCAGTTTCATTCAAAACAGGTGAAACAGAGGATGGACCTGTAATATATGATGTTTCTGCGGGAGTCCCTCAGGGGTCGGTTATAGGACAACTGCTCTGGAACATTATGTACAATGAAGCTCTAGCACTAGAAATACCAGACGAGTCCAATATACTCGGATTTGCAGAGGACACCGTTGCAAGATAAATTCATGAGGTGCAACTATACGCAAATGAGACGATAAACGCTATTAGGTCCTGGATGACTAAAGACGGACTTCAGCTAGCGGAGCAAAAGACGGAAGTTGTGCTGATAAATAGCCGTAGAAGGGTCTCTTACGCTTTGTTCGAGACATGAAATATGTTTGAGACACAATGATTAATAGGTAATAATATATGTATTTGTGACCCAAAGATGGCTTTGTTTCTAGAAAACTGCTGAAAACAAAAACTTGAGAGGCAATAAAGAAACAAATAGCAGCAAATCTGCAATTTACGAAAGTAATGCTTGCAAACATGTACATGTTTCCTGCAATATGGTGCCATTGATATTCTGGCGGACGAGTCAAGGAGATGGTACGAGGCAAAACAACTACGGGAACGGGATGGGATAACTCGCAAAACGGAAGATGGACGTACAAACTAATCCCGTAGGTGGAAACATGGATCAAGTGTGTATCAGGCCATGGAGGATTTAGAAAGTATATATTTAAGTAAGGCCACCGATGTTTCCAAGTTGCCCTAATATGGAAGAAGATGCAGAGCATGTTATCTTTAGTTGCACAAGATTTGAAGAAAGTCGGAACAACGCAATCATCGAGCTAAGACATGACATTACCCCGGTGAAGAAATAATGTCGAGCGCAGAGGAGAAGTGGAAGTTGTTTCACAAAAAGGTACTAGGGAATTGATGTAGAATGAGAGACCAAAGAAGACATAGAGATTATATAACATGCAGCAAACTAAGTTTAAATAGTGTTTGATTGATACTAATGACAGCTAAATTATGCTATATGTTGTTTGCATCGAACGAAAATACGCATTCACTTTTATTTCTGTCCGTATTATGTCCAACTAAAGCGCAAATTACAAAAACAACTCGAACTCGATGAGAAGAGAACGTGTCTCTATGGTATAACACTAACTCCAGCAGATTGCGTAACAAGTTAGCTCAGCTGTAAGATCATTACCTTAACTGGTTTCCAGAGCACAGAAACATTCCATGGAACTGCAGATTGGATGAGGTGGAAAGACTGTGGCTTAGGATATAGATTCCACAATGAATTGAAACTTGTTGGCATGCCTGCAAGCATTTTATGCAGGAGCGCTGCTATATAGTGATGCCAGAAAGACAAATCTGTCCGACATTTGATAGAAGGAGATACTGGAACTTAAGACCCGTATTGGTCAAAATATCACTAAAGTAATTGTGTCAGTCTTGACGGGACACTCTGAAGTTTCATAACTCGAAAATAATTATTCTGACTATATCTGCGATTCAAAATAATATCGGGATATATTGTGGAAGGGATGTTGTTTGCTCTCATGGAGCTAAATTCTAATATACAGACAGTTCGTTCACTTATATCAGGAGTGCCCAGTATTGGCACTCGAAGTCATTATTACTGAAAATATTTTGTCACTCTGCACTCACAGAAAAATTCGGTTGAGACAGCCGAATTAGCCGTAACCGAATTAAGAGGTTGTCTCAACCGAATTAGAGGTTGTCACAACCTCATTAGAGGTTGGCACAACATCATTAGCAATTGACACAACCTCAGTAGAGGTTGACACAACCTCATTAGAGGTTGACACAACTTCATTAGAGGTTGACACAACCTCAGTAGAGGTTGACACAACCTCAGTAGAGGCTGACACAACCTCATTAGAGGTTGACACAACCTCATTAGAGGTTGACACAAACTCATTAGAGGTTGACACAATCTCATTAGAGGTTGACACAACCTCAGTAGAGGTTGACACAACCTCAGTAGAGGCTGACACAACCTCATTAGAAGTTGACACAACCTCATTAGTGGTTGACACAACCTCATTAGAGGTTGACACAACCTCATTAGAGGTTGACACAACCTCATTAGAGGTTGACACAAACTCATTAGAGGTTGACACAATCTCATTAGAGGTTGACAACCTCATTAGAGGTTGACACAACCTCACTAGAGGTTGACACAACCTCATTAGAGGTAGACATAACCTCAATAGAGGTTGTTACAGCCGAATTATAGGTTGATACATCCGAATTAGAGGTTGTTACAACCGAATTTAGATAGTGTCACAAATTAATTATTAAAACCTTTTTTATAATAAAGTGATGATTTATTTTCCTGAATTCTTATAAAAAAATGAAAAAGCAAGAAAATAACGGCACATACATAAGGAAATCTATAGAGTAATTCATTTGGGTTTCATGCCTCTTCCGACCTTTTGGAAGTCCCGCCCATCATGGGACACCGCACTATTTCAGAAGTGTTGCATCAGTTGATTTAGGTCCTAAAGCATTTCCTAAGACTCACATCACCATTTTGCAGCATATATCACATGAGCGACCTTGAAATACTTCAAAACTGTTGAAATCTGCCTGAATTTTTTCTGCAAAAAAGATGTTTTAATACAAAGCATATTTTACTTACCTTTGTTAATAACCACAAAAAAATCAGGACATTCTTTTCTTCTTTTTAAATAATATTTGATTATAGAATTTTAAACGTCAGATTTGAAATACGTAGAAGTATGTTGTGGTAACCGAATTGAAAATGAATTCGGTTGTACCTACAGAATTCATGACAAACTCGGTTACAGCAACCGAATTGATGTCAAATTTGGTCGTTGTATTCGATTTAAGGCTAGATTCGGTTATTGTGACCGAATTTATACCAAATTCCACAGTTGCAACGGAATTGATGCAAAATTCGGTTACTACAACCGAATTAATGCCACATTCGGGTACTCCAACCGAATTTGGTACCAATTTCGGTTGTTGCATCGGAATTAATTTCAAATTCGGTTGTTCTAACCGAAGTTTTAGTTGACTGAACGAATATAATTGAAGAATAAGTTGTCACAACTGAATCAATTATGAAACGAGGTTGTTGCAACCGAATTTCGGTTGTGCGGACTAAATTCGGTCGTAACAACCTCAATACGGTTGTGGCAACCTCAATTCGATGGTAACAACCGAATTTACGGTTGCTACAACCTCTTTCCAAACAATTGGTTCTCTGGGTGTGGTGAAAGTTGTTCTTATTGCTGTAATAAATATGTTTCATTGCAGCTAGGAATTTGATTCAATGATAACGAAATTTGACCTGAAACGGAGCTTGAAATCAAGTTTAATTAAAATACTTGCATATTCGAAATCGTTGCAGATTTTGAGATAATACTGAATGAAATATGCTGAGATACTGACAGGGAAAGTATAAGGCGAATATTTATACTTCCCGGTAACCAAATAAACGATTAAAAAACTGTAATTCTTACAAAGTAGAAATCTTAACAGATAAAAGACATTTTGCAGGTGCGTAAGGTCAGACTTATGTCAAAGAGAGTAGGACGTGGGAATTGTTGCCAAAAAACACACACCAAACAAATTAGTCGTATTGAAATCCTTTGCAAGCCTGCTACTTTTGCGCGCAATTTTTCAATTCGAATCCAAAATTTTTATGTCAAAAAAGCAAACCAATCGGAACAAGAAATGCGTACAATATAAAAGAATTAAATTTAAATTTGAATTTATCCACACTTTAAGCAAAAACGGAAAAAAAAGGTTTTCTAAGAAATTTTTACAACCTGTTACAAACCCTAATGAGCGTTATAAAATTCATTAATTATATGAAGCGGTAACCTGACTCAATAATTGTGCTTAAACTAGATGTATGAAAATGTCCGTAAAAGTTATCAATTGACAACACCAATCACTCTTGGAATACGTGTGTATTCTAGGCGTTAGTAGTAAGTAGTCCTTTGGTAGAGGGTTGTGCTAAATTCAACTACCGAGCTTATCGTCAAAATCATTTGTATAAATTTTTTAGAATTATGATTTTGTTAAAATTGAATTTCCTATATAAGTTGCTTAGTACTATCGTGAATTTCTTAATATATTGGCATGTAGGAATAAAATGTCCTGAAATGTTGTAAGTTTAACAGTTAGAGAATTTGTATTTGGCTCCATCTATTTCTTTGAATTGACACGTTCCAAAATTAGCGAAAATCTTTTTTGAAACTCCTCACAGACTCATTAAGGACAATGAGCTTAGTACTTTCACATCATGTTTATTTCATTTTCCCAAAAATGAAATTAAATTAAGTTTCTGACTAAATAGTATATTCTGGTGTGTGTGCCAGTGTGTGTGTGTGTGTTTGCACACAAAGGACTCAAAGCTAATCAAATATTTGCAGCAATCGTGCATAGACAAATATGAAAGAAATCCAGACATGTCATAGAGAATAAATACACCAACAAATAGAAAAAGTTTTAAAAATACTAATAAAAAAAAATATCCAACGAAAACAAAATCCCTTAGACACGTGCATCAAAACATGACATATTTTTGTTGCTGCCTCTGATGTTATACTCCAACGTATCCTATGTGTCACTTCAAACTCATATGTGAAGGACGTTTGCTGTGGAACGAGCGTTGCTTGAATGCGCTGTGGCAGTGGTGGCTGTAAAGGGCCTGGGTTGGTGGTGGCTGTAGATGACACAAACAATTCACTTGTGTGAACGTGAGTGAGTGTTCGAATCACGCAGTGCATAAGTGAGTGAGTGAATGACGGACTGAATCGAGTGTTTCCAAGTGGTTGAGTGTGCGATTTACTAGAGGGTTCCCTGCAAAATATAACGATACGTAAATTAAAAACATTTAACTGCCATGTAAATCTTTTTGATGAACTGCTCACCCTTCTCCACGAACATGCAACCCATTCAATCACCCTTTATTTCCAGTTATAGGGATAGAGTTAACAGTCCTCCACGTAAACGTTGATAGGTGGTGGCATGTACAGATGTAAAGGGCAGGCACATTTCCTAAACACGCATGAACTTTATGTTCTCACTCCTCTGTCAAACTGGCTCGTCCTCGTACATTTGACAACATTTTTGTCAAAAGTTTGTTGTACTACTCTGGCGTCGTAGTCGTCGTTTGTTTTAATTGAAAATTATTTTAAAAAAAAAAACGAAACTGCTAAAGGGTCTGTCGTTACATTGCTGGCAGCATGGATACCATGTCAAACATAAAAATATTTTTGGTTTATTTCAATAAGCAGGGTGTATAAATTGGCGTGGTGGACAGTCCAAGTTTGCCCCAAAGCAGAGTATGATAAGGAAATGTTAATCCTACAGTTGTATACCGGTTTCGATTAGTATCATATTAATATTCCATGGTTCATTGCTCCATAGAACCTCTGTTACTAAGCAAGGCGACCGTCGTCGAAAGAAACGAAAGGTGGTCAGAGCGAGTATCGAAGCCACGATCTCACGTACAAGAGTTGCGCACGCTAACCATTGCTGCACCGAAGGCCGCAAAAACTACATTATAACCGTCAAACGAGTGATGACATTTCACATGATATATTTGGGTGGTAACATTGGCAAAGGTAGTTTGATAATTTTCAAGGGTTTTTTCCAACAAACAATTGAGACTTTTGTTATTAATTCAGTTTTTCGTTCTTAAAGTTTCGGAAAATAGTTAGACGAAACCATATCATGTTTGTCCAATAGACGCATTAATCTTTCATCATTCCTTCGAAAAGCATTTCAAATACCTTTCAGCTTTCCATATGCAAATATGGAAATTTCCAAATGTCCATTGAGGAACAAAAATAAAAAAAATATTTTTTGAATTAAGCAATTAATTTGAATGTGATCTATAAAGAAAATAAAGCTGCTTTAAACCATAAAAAACATAAAAAACAAAAAGGGGGGTATTTTGGGGCGTGGCAAAATTTTTTGTTTTGTTTTGAAATCCCCTTGGGCTAACCTTTCAAACTAGGGGTGCCAAAGAAGACTTTTGTTGGCGACCCACTATAATGTCCATATGGGCAAATCAATAGAATCCGTACAGCGCGCTCCAAAGGGATCGTCCGAATCAGTTCTATCGACGCCGGGTGTGTACCAGGGTATCATTGATTTGATCTATGAATGACTTACATGAAAGCGCTTCACCTCGACCCTATGTGAAACGACCTTAACTAGAATAACCCTTCCGTAGCGACTAGTGCCGCCACTTCCGAAATTGCATAGCTCAAAGTTGGACTAATAAAACTTTAACGATCCAAAGGGTAATAGCAAAGAAAAGCATCTGCAAGCGCATGAAAAAATAAATACCAAGCCAAGTACTAAGTACCAAGTGCTGTTTTATTCCAATACGTTCAGTATCAAATACACACGCTGAAAAATTTGTCTTTATTTGTTGTTTGGATGCAAATATATCGCATTTGTAACCTGTCGCAAATATAGTATACTTGTGTCCAAACACATTGTGTTTTCTATTCAATATAAGATGGTTGGGACACAATGATTAAAAGGTAATAAAATATGTATTTGTGACACAAATGTGGGGGTTTCTTTATTGAAAACTGTTGAAATTTCTGCTGTCTGCCACCATAAAGGAACATCAAAGATCTTCAATTCACGAAAGCAACGCTTGCAAACATGAACATGGTTCCTGCAATATTTTGCTGGGGCCGATATTTTTCAGCGTGCAATCATTCGCTGAGAGAGTAAATATGAAAACGAGACATGAACAAAAGATTACAGAATACATAGAGTATCGAAACATGCGGGTAACAAGCACGGAAGGGACCAACATTTTGGTAATATTTTCACGTTTACTCTCTGCACCCGAGACTTCATCGTGGTAGTTGTAGCCTTCAGTTTTACTCATGATATAATATATGGAGGCAGTTCAGTTGTTTCATGACTCTGTCTGTCAAAGTCGTCACTGATATAGACGAACAAAAAATTATAAAAACAGAATACATTGAATTTGACAGTTGGGTTCATAAGGAAGCAATGTCAGCTGTTTCAGTAGTCGGCAACCATAGCCAGAGGAAAGCAAACGTGTTTGGTATACAATACGAAGATCACAACAAAAGTCGTCTGAGAACAAAAAATTTACATTTTTGCCGAACTTCTTACTTTTAATGTATATTCTACATTTTAATGTATTCGCGGATAGATAAGCACAAGAATCAAATAATTTTTAGAAGAAAATTTGAATGAAGTTCCTTGTCGCACGTTGCGGGATGGGGGCTAAATGAAAAAAAAATTAAACAACCTTTTTTGGTAACACAATTCTGCTATAAGCCAGTATTGTCAACTACATTGGGTACTTTTGCTTCGGTTTGTGTCTAGACTAATATATGTTGAGAAATTTCTTGTTTAATGGGAAGTTTTCTAGGTGGAGCCTGTAACCAATATTTAGTATATATTGTAGTTTTGAACCCAATAAAAATTACATTTAGAAAAACCAAAGTAAAAGAAGTTTAAAAGAAATTTTTTTAAATAAGTGCCTTTTCTTAAAAAAGAAAATTTTATCAAAAAAAAAGTTACCAATCATATTCTTAAACAAAAAACTTTTCTTAAAAAAATACCTTATTTTAAAGAAGTATCTTTGCTTAGAAAAAGTAAATTTTCTTACAAAAAGTACCATTTATTAAACAAAGTATTTTCTTTTAAATAACTACCTCTTCTAATAAAAGTAAATTTTCTTACAACAAATTGACCTTTCTAAAAAAACTACCTTTTTTAAAGAGTACCTTTTTTGTGAAACAAAATAACGTATAACTATTAACTTAACTGTTCTTGAACTATTCTTTAAAATGGGACCAATTCTATAAAAAATTTCCATTTCATAAAAAAAAACTTCTTATAAAAAATACCTTTTCTTAAAAAAATTCCTTTTATTAAAAGTACCTCTGCTTAAAACTAAAATAATACCTTTCTTTTCTTTTCTTGCGAGAAGTAACTTTCGGAAAATGAGTTCATTTTGTTAAAAAAAAAACTTTTTCTAAAAAGAGTACCACTTCTTTAAAAAGTACCTGCTCTTAAAAAAGTACTTTTTTATAAAAAAAAATTATAATCTTATGGCTTTTTCTTACAGAAAGTACTTCTTCTTAAAAATAGTACCTTTTCTAAAAAACATTAGCTTTTAATAAAAGAAATACCTCTCATTAAAAAGGGTCCTTTTCGGGAAAATATAATACATATTCTAACAAAAAGTACCTAATAATATATTTTTTTAAAATAATACATTGTATAAAACAAAATTTTACAAAAAGTATCTTTTCTTAAAGATCCATTTAAATTATCGTATTTTTCAACGGGCGCCTTAGGTGTGTTGGAACTAACTAGTACGTAATATGCTATAGCCACAGGAACTCCGTTCCAACTGGGTGTCCCCTGACACCTCATGTATTTTTTTCCATTCCTTATGAGCTATACAGAACAGGGGGATATTTCTGCAATTAGAAAAAATGCACACAGTCGGGCCCAAGAATTGAACTCACGTTGGCGGGCGATCGTTTCGAAGCTTGTCATCAGCGCCTTAGTTCACATAGCAGTTAATTGCAGTTGTCGTTGTAGCGGTTTCTCCCCTCGTTCTATCTTCGTTTTGAATTTTATAGTATGGGAGGTTCCTACTACAAGCTTTCAAGTCTGACATATTTTTCTAAGAGAAAATTGGTTGGTTTACATTGGAATAATATGTAACACTGTGACACAAATGAAAGAAATTTAATTTGGGCCTCAACTAAACCAAAAAAATCTGAAAGTACTTGGACATGGATACGGGTTTGCTCCTACACGTAAAAATTTTTGTTTACAGGCCGAAGAATATTGTAGAGGTGGGTCAGGGCCCTTTTCAGATTTTACTTCAATAAAACCTACACAGCTTGAAATAATGCCTTTGACAACATTGTAGATGTTATCCTATTTCAAAATGCCCTCTAATATATTTCTAAGGAAAAGTACACTGTTAATCGATTATTTCACGAAACGTCATGAAAAATTGCACATATTTTATATGTTTTGACGTTTCTTGCCTAATGGTAAATAAAACGAATTGTAGCTTATACATTTCTTGATAACTTTTCTAAATACACTCCATACCATATTTTTGTATTATACTACCATTTGAGACCATAAATGACATTGTAGGACGTTGATGTATTTGGCAATTTTGTCGAAAGCCTTAAGTTGTACAACTTTGGAGAACATTATAACATTCCTGTGTTAATAGTATAGAAATTATAAGCGAAAATTAAAAAATATTAATATTCTGAATTGGTACAATCATTTTGGAGTCCAAAATTTAATTTTTGTTCATTAGTGTATTTGACAACATTGTTACGTATATTAAGCACTACAACTTTGTAGAAAATATAAATTTGTAATTTGTTTAATATTGACTAAATATAGGTGAATATTTAAAGAATATGTTTTCACGCAGCATTTCTACACCATATTTGGAGCTCTAAACATAAGTTTTGTTGATTAGTGTATTTAGAACAGTTATCAAGAAATGTATAAGCTACAATTCTTTTCAATACAGCTACAGCAATTTATTTACCTTTAGGCAAGAAATGTCAAAACATTTAAATTATGTGAAATTTTTCATGACGTTTCGTGAAATAATCGATTAACAATATACTTTTCCTTAGAAATGTATTAGAAAAATTGTGGAATGGGAAAATAGCTACAATATTGTCAAAGGTTGCAATCCAATATTTCATGCTGTTCGAAGTAAAATCTGAAATGGGGCCCTGGCTCACCTCCAAAACTTTCTTCGGCCTGTAAAAAAAATTGTTACGTATAGGAGCAAAACCGAGCGGGGTTTTGTGATACCACGTCCAATTACTTTCACAATTTTTTGTTTTGCTTGAGGCCCGACACCCACTGTTGCACGGCGTAATTCACCAAAGCACACTCACTGATGCCTACTCCAATTTATATTGGTATATTATGGCTTTATTAGAAATTAGAAATATGTATGGAACAAGATTTCATTCATCTGGCTACCGCAGCTGGCTTCGTAGCCGCTCATCCTGTCGGTCCAATATTTCAAGGGCCTATCTCGCGAATAGCTCGGACGATATTAGACTTAGGGTTGTGGATCCTTTCTGGATTATACGCATAACAGAATACGGAATGCGAAACACCACACGAAAATATCTAAAGAGGTACGAGTATAATCGATAGTTAAGAAAAGCACATTCACTGGCATGACTAATATCGAACTCTGTGACAAGTTCTTCATCAGATACTGACTCACTCTGGATGAACTAGTACCATTGCACAGTGGTTAAGAATTGATTTCTATCGGCCAAAATTCAATATCGGTTGATATAGTAATTTCAAGTTCTGTAAAAAAGCAATTGTAGGCAAAGCGTCAATGATTATTATTATTATTTATATATATTATTATATTATATATTATTATATTATATATTATTATTATATTATTATGTGGCCGTCGGTGGTGCAATGGGTAGTGTGCGCGCCTCTTGTACTTCAGATCCTGGGTTCGATTCCTGCTCTGACCACCTTCAAATTTCTTTCGGCGGCGGTCACCTCGCATAGTGACGGCGACACTATCGAGTATATAGCCATGAAAAAGCTTCTCAAAATACCGTTCGGAATCGGTGTAAAACTGTAGGTCCCAATCAGTGAGTGAAAACTGGAAAGCGTACAGCTCAGTGATTGTGAGAAGTTCTCCCCGGTCCCTTCATGGGATGTAATGGGATCCATTTATTTATTTATTTATTATATTATTATATATTATTATATTATATATTATTATATTATATATTATATATATTATTATATTATATATTATTATATTATTATTATATTTATTGATTATTTCAGAAAAATTTCCAAAGTTGACTACTTTTTTTTCGATTTCCAAGCAAATACAATTTGTAGTTTTATTTATTTTTATATTTTTTAACCTATTTTGACACAATTGTTCATAATGCGTTCAAAAAAATATTTTGTTTCCTTATTACAAATATTTAGATTTTTCGAATTTTGACAATCGAAAAATTTGGTCTCTTTTTTCGAATTTCTTGAACTGTGTCTTATTTAGTTTTAAAGATATTGCACTCAATTTTACCTTCTTAAAAACAGTGATTAGATCGTGTTTATATGGCTGCTAAGTTTTGTCTATACCAAATACACTTCGGTCGTTTTTTAAAAAAGTTTTGATTTTGGACCAACATAACTTGTTTGCTTCAGAAGCTCTTAATAAATATGACAAACAGTTGGAAAGAATGATCTGATCCCCAATACTCCAGGATATCTTTGGCTTTAAAAAAGTAGATATGCAGCTAAAATTGTGATAACATTATTTTTCTCATTTGGGTACATCTTGCATCAGAATTTGCCCGAGTTATGTCCCTTACAACTCACCATTTAGCATATGAATCGAATTATGCCGTTGTATTGCATACAGGTGGTACTGAAATTCGTCAAAAAGAAACGCTGGCTTTATAATAATTGTTTCTTACCTGAATTCTAATAAAATTCACCTCAATAACAGCCGTGGACAAATTTTATGGTCACTGAGGTGCATTTATTGATATTCACTCTTGAAATAATTCCAAGTACGTCTTTCCACAAGCATTTCCTGAAAAACATAAATATAAAATGTTGGGTTAACGCGGAGATTCGAGTTTCTTTTTATTGTCAAATATCGATACTTGAATTAATTAATACAATAGTCGTTGGCAACAAAGTCACTTGCAAATTTTTATTATTTTAATGTTTCCCATCAAAAAGATTGCATTTTAATTGAGGTCCTACCTAGTAATAAGCAACAGGTTCTTACCCTTTTTTACCCTTTTTTCCAGAACGATGACAAAAATAAATTAAATTTCCAATAAGTCAACGGAATCTGTCAATAAATGTAGGTGTTTATTTTGGGTTATAAAATACATGTGTGTATTGCATTCAACTTGGTGTTACTAGACCACTCAAATTTAAAAATTGAAATTACAAGTTTCACACGCTGTAAGGTAGTTTGGTTATCAAGTATTGGGTTGAAACGATATTTATCTAGATGGAAGAAATTTGAATAAATTCGCGTTAAATGTGAACTTCGAACTACTGTGCATTGGTAAGATCATCAATCCCAGATATACAAACTTTACATGCAATTTACATATTTAAATTAGTATCGATGGAAAATCCCTCTGTACCAGCTCAACGTAAAAGTCCATTATTCCAACAAACAATTGTTCGTTGGTACTATTGTTACATGTATCGAGACTGTAGGAGACCGGTACACCAAGACGAAAAACCAAACCGAATAATTAATGACTTGAAAATACCAAGCATTGAGTGTACTCGTATTCGTTCGCTTACGATCAAACAGTACATGTTTATGGTTTGTGTTTAACTATGTGCTGCAAATAGAGTGCCTGACCATACAACTACAACGTGTTTTGATAGAGAGTAGCAACAAGTACCTACGTGGGAAATAAAATCAGTTCTAACAGAATTCATAACAAATTCTATTGCTGGCAACGATTCGGTCTCAAATTCGGTTGCCGCAATGGAATATTTAAAAAAGATATTGACTGCATCTGGTTTAATTTTAAAGTGGGTTAATGAAACGAAAATAACACTCCTCTTGATGTAACCTAAATAATAAGAAATTCGGTTGTTGAAAACGAAATAATATTGGAGTGGGGTTTTCCACCCGAAGTTCAGTAGTGACAACATCAATACGGTTGAAGGAAACGCAGTTCGGATGCAACAAAATATCTCTTCAATTACATATGTAGTTGAGTGTATTTATGGTCATCAGTTTTTCTGGCTGGACGAAGAATATTATGTGTACCGCATTCGTTAAAGTTTTTACCGGCCTGCCTTCTCCAAAAAACATTTACAAAAAATACAGTTGCCAATGTTGGTGCTACCAATAGTAAAGAGATACAAATCTGAATTGCTATTTAATTACACAGTGCAACACGAAAAAATATAACCATTTACGGACACCACTACCTGATAAAAGACCAAAAAAAAATTTCGATTTTGTTTACCTTTTTTCCCCTGTTCAGGTCCATAGGTAGCAAACGGTTCAAAATTCAAGGAAATAATCAACCACAAAAATGTACCTAAGATCTCAGTAAACAACTTTCTAGAACATATGAACTTCCTAGGAATGATTCTTAACAACGTTTAGGTAGCGCTTAGGTAGCGTTTAAGTAGCCGCAAAAGTGAAAAATTTCCCGAAATTTTTTTAATTTCACTGAGTGTAATTTTGTAAGTCATAGAAATATAACCATATACGGACACCATTACGTGATAAAATACCAAAAAAAAGACCCGTGTCCTCACAGTTTTGCCCAAAATCATGGACTTTTTTTATGGGCTCCAAAGATTTGGGGCCTCGGTGTCATTTTTGCCATCATCTTGCAATTCCTTCGGAATTTTGATTTACTCTCTGAGTAGCTCTTGTCATAGAGAACAAAAATTCTGAACATATAGAATCAAAAAACTTCATCTTCAAAGTCATAATCGATAACAACTTTAAAAAATAAATTTTTTTTTTCCTTTTTCCCCTTGTTCAGATCAATAGGTAGCAAACCGTTCAAGATTCAAGGAAACCATCAACCACAAAAATGTACCTAAGATCTCAGTCAACAACTTTCTAGAACATATGAACTTCCTAGGAATGATTCCATTGTGTACTGCGTCCCTTGTTGCGTGTGCTGAGCTTACTGCTTTTGTGGTGCTGCTGCGCTCGGTGAGATAGCATAGTATCACAATGTTGAAGTAAACGGTGTTAAGAATCATTCCCAGGAAGTTCATATGTTCTAAGAAGTTGTTTACTTAGATCTTAGTTAAATTTTTGTGGTTGAATTTTGAACGGTTTGCTACCTATGGACCTAACCAGGGAAAGAAGGTTACAAAAAATCTAATTTTTTAAAGTTCTTTTTTTGCGATTTTGACCTTGAAGATGAAGTTTTTTTGATGGTATATATTCACAAATTTTTGTTCTTTATAACAAGAGCTACAACTTTCCGTCAGAGACTAAATCAAAATTCCGAACGAATTGCAAGATATGAGCTCGACAAAATTATCACTTTTTGCCAAAATAACACAGAGGCCCCAAATGTTTGGGGGCCCATAAAAAAAGTGCATGACTGTAGGCAAAACTGGGAGACACGGGTTTTTTTTTTGTCTTTTATCACGTAGTGGTGTCCGTATATGGGTATATTTGCATGACATAAAAAATTACATACAGTGTTAGTTAATCCCTATATGAACCCAATTCAAATTACATTCTAACTAAGCAAATATGTTATCTCTATCACCCTTAACAAGGCACACCCTTCAAATGTATATTACAATGTGCTTTCATTCCACACGCATTTCATTCCACATGTCTGTCATTCGAAACATATGAAAAAAATGTGGACCATAAAAAGCATTTGTGATGATCTCTAATGAAATTATATTGCACAAGTACATTTATGCTACTCGTATAGCTGGAACTCTAAATTTTTGCCCAAAAACAGACATCAATGACGCCGCCGTCCTTATGCCGACAGGGCGAGAGACAGAGGGTTGATAATTAAATAATTAAGAGTTTCTAGGATTAAAGAATGACAAAAGAACTGGGTAATACAAACAAAAGACCGTCGAAGCACAAAGCAATATTAAATGTATTCTCAAAACAGCTAAAGGTGTTCATGAGGACCTAATGTCATTTACATTGTTTACGCTACATCCTTTAGTTTGACAATAACGAATACCAAAAATCATATACCTAAGTATGGGCTGATGATTGTGATAAAATGACCCGACAAAATAATGTGGAGGAACATAAAAAGCGTAAAGATATTAAAGTAGATACACTTTTTATGGAAATCATTATGACAGAGAATGGAACAAGTGTCCTTTAGAGATTAAGTCGAAAATGTTTGTGGAATTAACTAGAAGATTCATTTAGTAGTTATAAAGACCAGATTCTCATTGTCCCGTTATACGTAAATAAAAAAATAAATAAATGGTTTCCCATTACATCCCATGACGGGACCAGGGAGAACTTCTCACAATCACTGAGCTGTGCGCTTTCCAGTTTTCACTCACTGATTGGGACCTACAGTTTTACACCGATTCCGAACGGTATTATGTACTTGAATATATTTTAAGATTTTTGTAATTTTGAATACGATTGACTTCCTTGGCAGCGTATCTGAAACGATGATGCCGATTATGCTTAGATTAGATTTTTAGACTACTTCAGTATTTGACTGATTCCAAGGGGAATTAGACATTTGGAACACTCATTCATGCCCGATTATGTATGACGGATTGCTTACACAGTGCGGTGTAATAGGCCTTTCGAACCTGCGCTTTATGAGTAATGGAATATGTACAGACAAATTGAAATCACTAAACCAATTTGGAATTATTTTCCATTCATACAGGTTAAACGCAATACCTTTTACCTTTTCTTTCAATAAAAAACTTTTGTCCCAAAATGCATACCTTTTGTGTTAAACAAACTTTCATTTACCCAAAATTTGTCATAAAATAGTGTATACACACGCGCATATCGTCAGTGATGACCACTCTCGTGAATTGCTTCTCTTTTCTTTGAGAGAAAATGGATTTATACAAATCATAGAGCAGCCATCGGCACTCCATACCACTTGTGTGGACATTGAATTCACACCGACACTTACGCTCTTTAGAAAACCACGCTCTTTTGCTTTGTTTTTTTGAATGTGCACAGAACAAAATTTTTCTTTCGTTTAGTCGTCCGCAAGACAGCGATGAAACAACATCATATGCGCTGGTTGTGGATTTGTTTGTGTTGCGTGCGGCAAAAAACAAGAACTCGTATGTTTTTTTCAGTGCACAATATTTTCTCTCACCAACACACACTAATTTTTATTTTTGCCGACCGCTGTCATAGAGTAATGACGTATAGAGTTGTTCTCATCTGACATTTTCTTTCACACTATTCGTGGTGCGGTCGATGCGATAGAGAGTTAGTTGACGTAAATGGGCTTACACCAGGTGGAATTACAAAAATTGTTGACTAACATTTTTCATGTCGTTTTGATGAAAAACTGTGAAATTTAAACGTATTTTGGAAATATTTGATATATTTTATTGCATAAATCGAAATGCTGTTGTTGATTTATTGTCTGATGGTTTGAGCCGTTGCCCATATCTGGTATTATTGAAGCAATACTCTCCAACATCCAAACCGCCCGTCTGCAACAATTACTGAGAGAGTTGGCGTCTCTATACGTCATTACTCTATGTCACGAATACTCACATACACCACAGAGTAATCGATAAGAATCTCCATCCCGCTCTTTGCTTTATGTTGCTCTCGTCGAGGTAGTAGGAAGTTTCATAGAGTTTGAATTGCTCTTGTATGTTGCTCTTTGGTTGGACATAAAATGTACAAAAATATAAGGGAATGCGTCTTTTTGTTCGATGCAACCAGCATACTGAGCATGTGCTGTTTAAACTACATGTCGTCCACATTCAAGTCATGCAATTTTGGAATATTAAAACTAGACCATGTCGCGATAGAGCACCCTTAAGTGTTATTGTTCGAACTGCTGCATTTTCGAAGAAAAGTATTTCCAGCCTGGCTCCAGCCCATAATTCTCACCAATTCCATCTATATTATATCCATTTCTATATTTCAGCGATTTTCTTATCTATGCGATTTTTTAAAAAGAATCTTCCATACGAATTGGACCATTACTTTATATGAAAAATCCTAGAAACCGACAAAAATTACGGAGCCGTCCGTCTCCAAGATTTAGCAATTTTTTCTAGTTTTTTCTTATTTTCAATATAAAATGGGGATGGGTTACCCTGGCTAACCCATTACCTATCACCGTTGGTAATGCGTTAACACCGCTGACCCATTCCCCATGTGTAATCGTGATGGGTAATTCCCCATTGTCGTGGGAGCTTTCCATTATCTTCCCTGTGTGTATTGGGTAAATACTCATTACCCATTCCCCACGGCGATTTGCATGGGTTACTCATGGGAAGTAAGTACTAACTCTGGTTTTAATTGCCCAAAAGCTGTTTGTTTGAGCCGACCAGTAATAGGTCGCATTATAGGGATGGAGAATAATCTATGTTCAATTGTTGCTTTACCATATTTCTACAAACCCTTCTGGCAAAATGGTGTTCTTTTCCGAATTGAGCATTCTCTATTCGCAGAGATTCGTCAGCGAAATTGTCAAGTTAGATTTGGCTTCCTCTAAAAATTCTTTCAGTCGACTGCTGTTTAGTTTTGCAGTCAATACGCATCGATGCATGATTTGTCTTGTGTCAGAATGACTTTGGAAGTAACGCGATCGAATTTTTTCAACGTTTCATATATGGGTATCAGGTCACAGGAACATTTCAAGGAACTGCAGAGCGGTTGTGATGGCTAGTCTACGGATTATCTTACAGGTTCCATAGGAATTAAAACGTGTTTACATATCCCTAGCGATTTGTAGGCACATCCAGCAATAACGGTTCTATATGATGATGCAGGATAGGTGGTCCGATGGCACAGATTGGGTACGCGCAAGACAACTCTGGCCGATAGTGAATACCAGGAGATCCACGAACGCGGTACCTTGAGCAAAGAACGAGGTATCACTATAATGTTCAGTTTTGACGGGACACTGTCTGACTGGTAGGCATGCGGTATGTTCTGCAAAATGACTTCCGTAGAATTTTTAATGATGAGGAAGAAGAATAATCCAATGAACATATTTTCTGCATGTGTTCGGTATGAGCCTGAGAGCCTATGAGCCTAGAGATCTGAGAGAAATATATCAGCATTTAATCTCGTTAGCCAGCGGTATACCAATGAACTAATAAGTCTAAGTGAGTTGTTCATCTACTGTCACCAGTGCCTAGCCTACCCTGAACCAATAAACACGAGGCGCTATTGTCATCATAAGCACTTTTATTTTCGGAGCCAATTCACAACCGAATCACAGTACTGGTGTGACGCACGGTACACAGTTTCGCTTTCATCGCGCCTTTAACCCGAACCTGAACCACGCCGATTACCACTGACTACTAATACTCGTGTAGGGCACGATGATAAGTTTTCACCGTTACCGCACCTGTGAGCCAAACCAGAATCACGCAGATTTGCAGGGAATGACAATACTTGTGTAGGACATGACACCAAATCTTCGCCGTTCCAGCAACTGTAACTCGATAATAACAGAATTCCAGTACTCGTGTACAGGACGATACCCCATTTCACCGTCACCGCATCGATAACCTGAACCTTGCCCATCATAACCGACTTCCAGTACTCTTGTAGAAGACAACACCCAGATTTAAAATCTCCGCAGTTGTAACCTGAACCTGAACAAATTTAATTATCATCCAACATTGTACTCGTGTAGAGGTCGACTCCATAGACGCCGACACCCTACTCAAATCTCGTCCAACAAAACTCAAGCTCGAAAAAATTGGATTATATATTTATTGGTTTCGTTAAGATATTGAATTGCGTACGTATAGATTACAATTGAATAAAGAAAATGATATTGTCACCTAAATCACAAAGATTCTACCAAATCATTTCCTAAGGTTCTGTGGACCCGTAGCACGATAATGGAGGCAACTACCTCAGCCGACGACAAAACCACGTTACACGCAACGAACCCAAAACGAACAGAAAGAAATAAGAACGTTTGTTGTCGTTCGATACAACTAGCATTTCAAGTAATTTAGCTGTCATTAGTATCAATCAAACACTATTTAAACTGAGTTTACTTGCAGTTGCCTACCGCTCATTCTACTCTCCCCTCTGTCCAATCAAAATATCCTAATACCATATCGATCAACTATGGCTTCATATTTCTGGTGGGAGATTTGATGAGGTTTGAGTTTTTAATAGAATTTGGACATAAAACGAACAGAAATCAAACGGAATCTTTATTGTTGTCGTTTAATGCAACTAGCATCAAACACATATTACACTATTTAAACATAATTTACTTCCAGTTCCTCATCGCCAATTTTATGTCAAACAAAAGAGTAGATTTCAATAGCAACTCCAACTCGATGAAATGGCCTACTACGTCGTCGTCATGGTAAAATGAGTAAGGTAAACTCGTTAGAACAGCTGATTTCAACATATTTCTTGCTTAGGTGTTACTCTTATGTCAAATTCACATGCATTTTATTTGTGTACTTTTTTGTTTACTTTTACAGTAGATACACACATGAAGAAAATTTGACAGATTATGGACACCAAAGAAAAACAAAATGCCTGTGTTTGTTGTAACAATTCCTAGTGCGTTTACCTTACTTATTTTACCATGGTCGTCGTCATCAAGAGCACGTGACGAGAGAAATTTCGGCTCTTGTCTATTTCTCTATGCATGGATATACCATAGAGTAAATTTATTGTAGAGCCGCCATTTGTCTCATCTGGCGTTTCCATTCACACTCTTCGTGATGCGGTCGGTGTGATAGAGAGATGTTTGACGAAAAGTGAAATACACCAGGTGGAATTACAACTTTTTTGTTGACTGTTATTGTTAGCATACATTTGTGTTGTATTTAACACATTAATTTTAACACACAAAACGAAATGCCGTTGTTGTTATTTTGTTCGTTGTTTTGAACCATTGCCTCTATCTGGTATTAGTAAAGCAATTCTTTTCAACATCAAACGTATACATCACACGAGGACAAATGTCTAGAAATTTGGTGAGTGAAAGATTTTCTCTACCCATATTTACTCTATGGGATATACCTTGGTTTGAGATTTGATGAAGTTCAAGTTGCTGATAGAAATTTTGGCATAAAACGAACTCAAATAGCAGAATAAATATATTATCGTTCGATGCAAGTATCATCAAACATAAATTAGCCGCCATTAGCATCAAGGTAACACTAAAAACAAGAAAGGTTTCCCATTACATCCCATTAAGGAATTGGGGAGAGCTTCTCACAACCAATGAGCTGTGTGCTTTCTTGTGTAAAACTGTACGGATTGGACCGTACAGTTTTACACCGGTTCCAAACGATATTTTGAGAAGCTTTTTCATGTTTAAATACTCAATAGTGTCTATGCAAGGTGACCGCCGCCGAAAGAAATTGAAGGTGCCGGCCAAACCCAGTAAACAATTGTTTCCGACGTGTCGGTCGTCTGTAAGGTATCTTAAATTATATCAGACGATTAGCCGAAATATCTTAAATTTCTTCAGTCATTTAAACGAGTTTTCTGTACATTCTCTGCCAGCCGGTTCGGCACATTCTCTGAAATTCCATACGAAAATCATGCGACGTTTCTGCAGATTCTTAGAAGGGAATTTTTTATTCTATTTGATTTTGTTTTCATTCCGCAACCATGCGCCGCTAAGGGAATTCCCCGAAAATGTTTTTGCTATATAGTTTTGGTTACTTGAATTGTTGTTTTTGTTTTGTCTGCATCATTTTGTTTGTTATCTTCAGTTACAAACGAGTACGCAAGTGCTTAAGACGTCGTGGTCGTCAAATGAAAGTGATCATTAATTTGTATGAGCACGAAAAATTTCGTACGTGGTACGAAAAATTTTACAGAAAGATAAGAAAATGATCCTAAAAGTCGTAACATTCTCGCCTGTTTGTTCAGTCGTCTCTCCAAACTTGCCACGACAAATAGTACAATGTGTGAGAAAACGATCGGAAAAATCGACAATTATTGGTTGTTTTTTTCAGATTTCTCTCCGAAATTGGCACGACAAATCGGACAAAGGGTCAGCAAATACTCGAACAAGGCGGACCATTATCGAATGTTTAATTAGACTTTATGCCGACTTCGTTCAGCTACGTCTAAAAATTATTCAGAATTTCCCTCAGAATTCTCACAGAAATCTGTCCGATATCTCTGCACACTCTTCCGAATTTCCTCCGACAAAACTTTCCAAATTCTTGTCAACCGCCAATTCGATTTTCTGACTTGTGTAGAGTCTGCCAGATTTCTGACCGAATTCGGAACAAATTATTTACTGGGTAGCCATCAAGCAAACACTAATATACCACATTATATTATTATAGCCTAGTTTACATCCAGTTCCTTATCGCTCATTCACATCAACTGTGGTCTCTGTAAAATGTCCAACTACCACAGCGATCATCTGTGTCATGGATATACCCTTGTTTGAGATTCGAGTTACTGTCAAGTTCGAGTTACTGTTACAATTTAGACGTAAATCGAAGACAAATACAAGAAATTACATAC
Organism: Phaonia tiefii; assembly: GCA_963931995.1. NCBI lineage: Eukaryota > Metazoa > Arthropoda > Insecta > Diptera > Muscidae > Phaonia > Phaonia tiefii. The sequence continues at coordinate 175,371,368 of OZ008371.1, read as the reverse complement.
ATATTTTGTTCGATCCAACTATAATCAAACACAATTTAGCTGTGATTAGAATCGATCAGACACTACTTTAACAAAGTTCACTTCCGTTTCCGTGTCACTCATTCCCCAATAAATTTCGGTCAGCTGTGGAATTGATAAAACCTGGTCCTTCTTTTCCTCTATCTATAGAGTGGGCACATCTTCACATCAGTGAAAAGAGTAAGGAAACCAAGTTTACATAAATATTGTGATTAGAAACATAATTTTAACACATTTATTACATTTTACAAATAAATAAATGGTTCATAATGGAGAGTCTGAACATGAAAATTGCGGTTCTTAAATTGAAATAAAAATAAAATGTGCGAGTCATGTGTATATTGAAATTCAATTGTGTTCCTCAACATTTGTAATCCTCTTCAATTCAATTTAATCGCCCTGATAGCAATTTCCTGTCAGAAATACTCCAAACATGTTGATGTTAAAATGCTTAATCAAAATACGTAATATGCAAATCCATTGATATAATAATATCACATGAAAATGCAATAAATATTCATAAAGAACATTAAAACCATAAATTGAAAACATTTAAGCACAAATAAATTAAAATTAAAATAAAAATTAAATTTAAAGTATTATACAAATGTCCTTCATCCATCCATTCATGCTGTTTATCGAATGCAAATGCAATCTGGGCATAATTTGACACACACTGATCATTAGTTGATATTATATTTGTATTATACAGTTGCTGTTATTGTTTTTATGATTACTGTTTAATAATTAAACAATTTTAATTTCATTCACTTAAATATTCATAGATATGATATATGTACAATTGTCTTAGAGTGGGGTGGTTAATTCATTTTTGTTGTTGATCAGTAAACATATAAATTACAAATTTATTCATAATCGATAAAGTTTTGTCCTAAGCAATAGGGCATTAAACCATTTTAAGATTATATCGGAGAATTACGATGCAAAATATCGCTTTCGGAACAATAACTCTATTGAATCGTCAGATGGTGTCTTAGTATTAATATTTGTTCATCATTTGATTTTTAACTTTCTGAAATAACACAACTTCCGCCTTCTCCCTACGTACAGTTTATTCACGTAAAACGACTTGTTTTGAAGAAATTTAACCAAAACGGGTCACTCTTTTATTTGGATATTTCATATAAATTCTATTTTAACACACAATTGCAGTAGCACTTTGGCTAGAGTTTTTTCTCCGATAAAATATATTTAAATTAAAATATTCATATTACAATCGTTAATTAGTTTGCAATTATTTAACGCATAATTATACATAAGAACTTAATTACAGTTTCATGTAAAATTTTCATATAAAATTAACATGCATTCTATATAAGCATAATAGATATAAAGGGTAAATGATACGGAAGTGGCCATCACATGTGCGCTAAGTGTCAGCGTAACAGAAAGTCTGTAACTATTTGAACTAAAAACAATTTGTTCAAAAAACAAAACACTGTTTCATCACACCCTAATTCTCTTTCAGCTAAACACTATTCCTCCCATATTTGACACATCTTTTGAACCCTACCAATTTCCTCGAAATATGGGTTTGACTTCAGTGATTCTATTGTTAGAGCTAAAGGGTGTCTCACTAAGAATGCACTTTTTAATTTTAAAACTAAGACACATATTTTTTGAGATACTTTTGATTTTTTTTTATGGGATTATAAAGAATATATGTTCCGAATAAGAATGGTATGAAACGCCATTGAAACGGCGTCCACGGCTGTGATGACAGCCCATTACTCTTTTCATTAAATTTTGCATGACTTTTTCATAGAGATATGGTGGTATCTCACCGCTGACGCGTTGGATCTCGTATTTGAGCTCAGGAACTGTTTCTGGTTTATTCGCATAAACCCGAGATTTCACAAAACCCCTAACAAAGAAATCACACGGCATTAAATCGCATGATCAAATTTTGTGAAGGAAGCATATTAGACCCTTACAGCCCTATTCTGGCAGGGTTACAATAGTCACCACGGTTACTATTTGACAGAAATGGCCCAATTGACACAAATCGGTATTCTGACACATTTTGTTGCTGACAAAAGTATCAAAAACTGTTATCTGCCAAAGACAGCTGTTTTTTTTTGCCGGAAATTTGATTGAAAAATATTTAATAAATTCTATAAGTAAACAATAAAAGTGTAATCGGGGAAAAATAAATAATATATTTTGTTCCAAAACTACAGGAGGCTACAATTTAATAGAGGAAGGAGTTTTGTTACTTTATGCTATGAAAATGAAGCAGAAAGAAGAATGGACTTGCTTTTGTGTTAGAAAGATGGAATAAGCGCCAAATGTATTTCAACATTTTTGAAGGTAAATATCTCACAAGAGCACTATACCTTAAAAAAAAGGTTAGGGTCTTGTCTATTTTCGGGTCCTATCAAAAAATAAGTGTAATATAGGGATTCTTTAAAAAAAAAAAAAAATATCAGAAAAGTGAACTTCAAAATGGGTGAATACAAATAAATATGTTTATGCACTGATTTATAGAACTTACTAGGACCTTTGTAATGAGACACATTTCAACCCAATCGGATTACAAATACCTGAGATATGAGCGATTATATACTCAAGCTTTCAAGGCCTATATTTCAAGGAGTTTCGCCGATCGCGGGTCGGTTTTTTAATTAACTACCCAATGGGTTAATAAAGATATATATATGTTTATGCACTGGTTATAAATACCTGAGATATGAGCGATTACATACTCAAGCTTTAAAGACCTATATCTCAAGAAGTTTGACCGAATGCGGGGATAATTTTTTTCTTGAACTCAGCACAGAAGTTTTAGTGGGTGGCGAAACTTTGGTGTAGATCAGAGAGTTGGTGCTACAGTAAATTTATTCTTCTATTTGCCGCGGATGCGCAGGTGTATTCTTTCCTCTTAACATATCTGAATGTTCCTTGAGGAAGGCAATATAACATTCCAGTTGTTCCTTTGCGGTGCTCACAAATTTCCTAACTAATAATGTATTAATAATAATTTAATAAAAGTTAATATATTAAATACTTACTTTTCCTCTTTTCCGGTTTCTGTTTGTCCAGAAGACCAAATGTTTTTGTTTTATTTTCTCGGCTTTTGACAACTTGTTATTGTGAGGTGAATTGTTTGTTACGTGCTGAATTTTCGTTGCCAGCGTGTTTCCAGATTATCAGATACAAACAGTGGTGACAATTTTGTAACAATAGGGTTTGAGTAACTCTGGACGAAATTCGTTTTAGGACTTTTTAAGACGATAGGACCCATTCCCGCCTGTGTGTCTGGTTTGCAATTAAATTTTGTCCGTGACTATTATTTGTCCAAACTTAGTTTGGAATTGAAAATGGGCATGTTGACCTCCCATACAAATCGACACATTTAGTACATAATCGTGTTTCTTTTAAAACTTTTTCCTAGCTGATGTGAATAGCTGCAACTCCCAACTTGGCTAACAATCTGTAAATGTCTACTTAACTGAAGAAAATGGGTGAGATTGCCACGTCCATTCCAGGACCTCCCATTCAAAAGCTTGGTGGTCGCCCTGGTTGTCAATCCGATAAATCGCGTGAAACAGTTCCGACCTTCATGAAATAAGGAACAAGGCTTCACGTCATCAAACACCAATCACTGATTAAGACAAGGGTCTCTGCGCCTGGTTTCGTACGATTTTCTTGTGCAAACTTTTACTGCTACCAGGTAGTGACCAGAATCCATGTTAGCTCCTCTTATCACTCGTACGTCCATAGCCTTTATTCCACGTGATAAATTTGGTTCTTTGATCAGGGGATACCCAAGTATCCTTGTGAATGACTTTATGCTGGAATCTTGTACCACTAATGAACATTTTTTTATTGTTGTTGCTTATCAAAATAGTGCGTATGCGCTGGCTATGCCAGGTCAGTAAAATGAATCAGAGTGAACCAGTGCGAAATGTATTCGAAGACATACTCGAAGGAACATTGAAAAATAAGATAATCAATACTTCGCTGGAAGGACCAGATGTAATATTGTGTCCGAGAGCTTGATGTTACCAACTGGTGGAGAAAACTTAAAGATCGAGCCGGTTGGAGAAACGTATTATCATAAATCTTTAAGGCCATTGAACACTCTGGGATGTTTGAGGCTATATAAGTAACTAAGTAAGTAAGGTCCGGAGACCTTGGCGTCAACGAAAAGTGGAGTTTCTTGATATCAGCGTATTGGGTAATTTTCGCTGCCTTAACAGACCTGGCTATGTGCCAAGTTGAACCATTTAGTTGAAACCACACGGAGTCGAAAGTAGTTTTCTTGCAGCGTAGTTCTGGAAAGAAAAACTCTTTCGACATTTTTAAGTAACTGCCTCCATTGACCGTAACAATTCGACAATTTTCTTCGAAAAAGTACGGCCTACCAGCAGCTTGATGAATCTGCACACAACACTGCCACTCGAGCTAGATGCAATCCCATGCCAAGGTGTATCGGTGAGTTAAAGTCACTCTATAGTCGACAATTTTCATTGTCAACATTGGCTTTTTTTGTCAGAAATCAAACTGGAGTTTAACATGTTTTCGTCCTTAACCGCAATTTTTTCTGATCTTCTGTCTCTTTCAATTTGCATGTATTTCAATTTTATAGCGAAATAATATGAGCAGATAAGTTCCTTACCGAAAATCGAGGATTCAGTTATATGGCAGCAGCTATAGTAACAATGGTTTCCTCCAAACTGTACGACTTTAGTGATAAGGCTTTCTTTAGAGTACCTCACGCTCGCCAAACGTGCGCATAAACTCTCTTTGGACGGAAATAGCAGACTCTCTTGCGATATAGAACGGAAGGGCACAACACTGAATACATCACAGTTTCGACTGATTTTTTGTGTTGTGATCGCCACAAAAGCAAAAAAGTTGCAAGGACTTCTGACAGCAGACCGTCGAAAAGACCACTATATCACTCTACCCCACTGAACGGAAAAGCTTCGTCACAGGAGTGAAATTGAAATATTTCTGCAATCTATAGTTTCATCGACTCAACGAAAATGTATCCACTTACTAAAAATTTGTCGGTACTGTGATTAGTTTCATTGATGACATTAATTGTTACTGTGACGAAGATTTGTCATAGGTGCCATGAATATGGTTCGTGGGTGGTCTGAATAGTATACACTCCTGCCATGAATATTTCGGGCTGCTGCGATGAGTGTATTCCATTGCTGAAATAAATATTTTTCATTATTGCATTCAGTATGTTTCATTGGTGCAATAGATATGTTCCATTGGAGCAATGAATATGTTTCACTGCTGCAATAAATATGTTTCATTGCAGCGATAAATATGTCGCATTGCTCCAATAAATATGTGTAATCTTTCCTTGGAATATTTTAGTACTACTTTCAAGAGGTGTCCTGTATCCACTATGCGAAGAGATAGCCCCAATGAGAAGACCCACATCAGCAACGGTGACATTTCTCTTGGAATCTTGCATTTCTGTATTGACCACACAAATAGCCGAACGATGAATCAGTCCACACAGGTAACAAGTTACAGTGGTGTGCGATGAAATAGAGTCAACACTAATCAACATTTTCAAAACAAAAACAAATGTAGAAAAATTAAATTTTGTTTATAACATCTATTTTTAATTGTTCAATTAAGAACTAGATATAACATTTTAGAACATTAATGTCGTAATTTAAAATTAAATCATTAGGTATAAATCAATATATTTCAAAATGCCCCGTTTTGCCTGTGAATTAAAATAGAGTCATCGCGATTCATCATCTGAACTAGAATAATTAGCTGTGTCAAATAAAATATATGTTTCATTAATCCTTTATATCATCTCAGTACTTTATGAAATAACTATTATTTTTTATCACAGCTAAGCAACGCCTTGACATTGAATCATCAAGTTTCCACAAGTCATGTTTTCCACGCCGATTGTACCAGTGTCATAAGCTCATCTTTATTAAATTGCTTTATTCCTTTGATAGACACTTTAGTGTCCCGCCACAAATTCTGAATAGGATTTAAGCCCGGCGACTGCATAGACCATCTTAAAACCATGACACTATTATTTTCAAACGAAGCTTTTGCTCGCTTCGATGTGTGTTTGGGGTCGATATTATATTGAAACACCCATCGAAGCGGCATTTCCCATTTAGCACAAGGCATCATGATGTTTTTTTAATACAGTGGTATAATATGCAGCGTCCATCGTCTGTTCAATTTGGGATAAAGGTTCTGTCCCAATGTAAGAGTAACAACCCCGTACCATTATGTTTCCGCTACCACGTTTAACTGTTTGGATTGTGTTCTGGGGCCTGAATTCAGTGTTGGAAGGTCTTCGTACAGGAAGATTACTCTTATCATAATTACCCAATCTCACTTTAGTTTCAGCTGTCCTCAAAATATTTCGCCATTTGCGCACGGACTATTTCACATGCTCCTTGGTAAAATGCAACATTTTTTGAACGTTCCGTTTGGATAGAAATGGAAGTTTTCGGACACTTTTTGCGTTTAAATTGTTTTTAGTTAGCATTTTTCTTAATGTAGAGGTGTCAACATCCCGATCGTATTGCCTTTTAAGGGCGGAAGAGGTAACAAAAGTCGAACTCTACGTGGGCAATATTTTTGGTTGCAAATGTTCTGTAATTTTCAGGGTTTTACCGTCTGTTTCCTGGATTGGGGTTATATTTTATTCCGGTCTCCAACATTTTCTTTGAGCATCCAATTATGTCAGTAATTTGTATGTAGCTTCTGAATTCTTTTATCGTCTCTTTTATTCTTTCTTGGCGCTCATGATTGCAATATTTACATCGGCCCATTTTGGAACGTCAATAATGACAATTTATTAATGCTACTAATAAAGATTAATCCTATTTAGAAGCTAAACTTTGTTTTCAAATTCAAATCCAAACTACCATTAACCATTTCAAAAAAAAAAAAATATTTTTTTGTAATCGACTCTATTTTATAGCACTCGTCATTACATAGCCGTTAAAATACTGACTGACACTGACCTGGAGAACAGTAGTGCACAAAATTTATTAAAAATGACGGCATTATATTCAGCAGAGGACCGGTCAATCAGATTCAGAATGTCTTGACATGATACATCTTGGACCACTGATTTGCAGAGAATAAAAGCTTTGACGAGTGTGTGACTCTATTTCATCGCACACCACTGGTGTTCTGCCTAGAACCCTTTCACACTCGGCAAGTTACTTGCGCAAGTCTCTTGCCCAAGTCTTGGTTTGTTGATGACAGAGGTAAGGTCGGGATAGGGGAATAAATTTTGAGTACAGACTTGCTTGTACTCGGAAAGTTGAAAAACTGGCTTGCGCAAGTAACTTGCCGAGTGTGAAAGGGGTCCTAGTAACCGATCGATCTTTTATAGCAAGAGAGTTTGCTGATTGGTTTTCTGCAATGATACAATGGTTAGCGTTGTGCGGAACTATATTATTCAATCGTACGTCATCGTACGCGCTCGTACCAATATCTATTTGGGAACCACCAGCACGAATCATAAAATACTGCTTGACGAGAACATGATCGTGAACCTTTTTCCTGAAATTCCGCCTGAACAGTTTTATATATCTTTAGTTATACAAATTGTTCGGTGCATGTTCCGATTTTATTTAGTTGACATGAAAGAAAAGATATGTTTGCTGCAATTGCTTACACCAAACGAAGTTAATTTATCCGTGGTTTAGTTTAGCAGGGATACCAAAGTATGGTTTCAAACTTTAAACCATAATAAACCTACTGTCCCCCATACACACCCAAACGTCCATAATACTCGTAATAATATAAGAGTTAATAAAACATCCGAAATATGATGAAAAGTTTTTTCCAGCATTATTATGAACTAAAATTTGTAATAAGTTTCAGTCATAAAAATATGTTACTGTCATTATGCAAATATTGCTACCCCTCGTCACCGGTTACCACCATATGTATGTTATTCCGGTGTGACTTCACACGCATACTCTTCCAAAGCTGCCGAAATGCTTGCAAACATACACACATCATGTCAAAAAATGATTATGGTTTAACATCTTTTACGAGGCCGTTAAAAAATTTCGTTGGGGTGGATGAAGTAGGAGTATTACCAACCGCATTTCCATATGTAGAAATATATGCAAATATATATGTATATACTAACACATGAATGGCCACAGTTATTCATTTATTCCACACACACACACACACATACATATATGTATATACATATTATTACGCATTCAGTTGAGTCAAGTTCATGATTAGCATAAACGCATTAAAAAATATGAAAATTTACATACAATATTGTTTGTTTTGACAACGTTGATGACACTTTTAACATCACCAACAACAGAATGAACAACAAGAACAACAACCATAACAATATCAACAGCAGCAGGAGCAGAAACCGCTCTACCAGCATAACCAAAAACCGAAAACTCATCCTGTTGCTTCATTTCAGTGGCTATTACTGGTAGACGCTAACTTATGTTATGTCGGGGGCCGAAAGCAGGAAAAAATTGTTAAACGATTTAATACAGCATTTACACCAACCAAGATTAGCGCATTTCGAAGGTTCACTCCGTTAAACCGCGCAAACCCATAAGATTACACATACAATTTTAATCTGTAACAAATTAAGATTAATTTGTAACCTTATTTTAAACTGGTGTACAATTTGGAGCAACTTTGCTATTTACAAAAAAAAAATACAACCATAATAAAAACATACACAATAAATCAACTGGCTGATCAAAAATTTTCCAACACCTCGTCGCCACCAACAAATTTTTGAAGCTCACGCCGTCGTCAATGTTATTGGTTCTCATCGTTTTAAAATGTATGTCGAACTGGCCAACTGACCCGATTTTACCGGCTGATACAATTCCAAAGGTTTAGTAATTTCAAATACATTCAAAATTTTTACAAAACTAACAAAACCAAGAGCCCAAATTTAAGTTTTCGTTGTGCCGCCGTCTTCAAAAATTTGGTCTCGACACGGAGTTGTTCTAAAGTCGTTTGTGCACATAGTTGGCATCTGAAATGATAATTTAATCTCATATAAGGTGGTGTAAACGACAAAGATTAGGGAACAGGGATATCGCTAACACTGGATAATCACGGTCCAAAACAAGTCTTGCAGTGCAGTGCAGTCAATGAAATCCAGAGAGCATTGTAGAACAAGCAGAAATGCCGGTTCCTTGAAATTTCGCCAATCCGTCATATGTTACAAATCGATCGAGTCAAAATCGAATACGACTTGACTATTTAAAGGAATTTCATGGGCATTATTCCTAAAATTGAGCAATTATTATTTAATGGCAGAAAAAGAGTAATAAATTAATTGAAATCCATTGTTTTCGACTCAAAACATCCTTATTATGTCAAATCGTATTCGATTTAAATCGATTTCCATTTCCATCACATACCGGAATGTGTTTCTTAGCTACCCATATCATCGATACCATTTTCATTCGCATGTAACATTTTTGTTTATTAATAAAACTCAACACTTTCATAGTAAAGTTAATGTGGACTTCGCGTCCTTAAGTGACATCAAACAACCCAGAAGGGTCAAGGCCCTTACAAAATGAGGATATCATGATTCTCCAAACTGGTCTTTCCAGAGAAGTCCTGGTCGTCCTATTTGTCAATGCTCTTCGGGTACGTCTTCCTTTCATGGCCTGGCCAGCGTAAATGCGCTAGTTTGATTCGCGTAACTACATCCATGTCTAGATTCCGATTATACACCTCATGGTTCAGCCGTCGTCGATACTCGCCGTTTTCTATTACAGCACCATCAATTTTTAGGACCATTTCTCGTTTGAAGACTCCCAATGATGTCTCGTGCCCATGCGATATGACCCAGGATTTTGCGTTATAAAGAAAGACAGGTTGTATGTTTGTTTGCAAGCACAATTCTCTGTTTGATTTCCAGGCTGACGTTATAGCTTCTGTGGACTGCAGATCCGAAGAGAATGAGCTACGACATTACCCTTTCGAAAATCGCATGGATGTTCTGCTTGTCGAAACCATTAATTTTGTTATGTCCTCGATTACTGCCAAACCCCGACTGCGAATCGACAATTCCCATGAGCACGGAGGTGCAATGGGTAGTGTGCGCGCCTCTTGTACATGAGATCCTGGGTTCGATCCCTGCTCTGACCACCTTAAAAAAAAATTCTTTCGGCGGCGGTCACCTCGCATAGTGACGGCGACACTATCGAGTATTTAGACATGAAAAAGCTTCTCAAAATACCGTTCGGAATCGGTGTAAAAACTGTAGGTCCCAATCAGTGAGTGAAAAATTAGAAAGCGCACAGCTTACTGGTTGTGAGAACATCTCCCCAATCCCTTCATGGGATGTAATGGGAAACGGGTTTTTTTTACGGATTCCACAACACTTCAGAATTAGGTGGGGAGAGGTTTATTTTGAGTATTTATTCAGAGAACTTTATCAGTGTATCTATTCAAGATTCCAGCAATTTATGTCGACAGTGCCTCATTAGCTAAAACTGGGAGCACCAAATTCAGTGCGAACAGTGGGTGAAGTTTCTAGTTGAATAGGATAGGCTAAATTATCGCATCACTACTTCTTTCGCCAAAATGTAGCCTTTCCTTGTTCTTAGAAATGTAGCCTTTTTTGTTGTTTGGTCAGACCAATAGAAAAATTGTGTCAAAAAAGTGTCTAGAAATTTGTTTACCACTTTTTATTTGAAATGTGATTTGTTTGGGTATTTTAATATTTAGCTCTTTCTGATGATTTTTGGTATTTTTTAACATTTAGCTCCGTTTTTAGAGTTTCTGGCAACACTGATGGCAGCCCTCGTTATTATTGAGTGTTATTTCATTGTGTGATATTTCATGGACCCAACTTTATACTTGACTTTGAAAACCAGTTCGTTCAACTGGAAAATCAAAACTTTACCTGCCTTGAAGAAGCGGTCTGGATTTTGAAGGGTTGTCTATACTCACCTACTGCCAACAATTTTCTATGAAATTCTCCATCTACCATATTTGTGTTACCCTGTGTTATACGTGAAATTTGTTTCAAAACAATTCATAAATAAGGTCTATATTTTGTGCACAGATATAGTATAGGTGGACAGATATATAATTTGGATTAAAATCATTAGCAATAACTCAGTATATGAGCACATGCTGAAAAAAAATGTTCTTTTGTTGCTGTTTGGATGCAAATATAACGTGTGTTTGCAGCTTGTCGCAAACATAGTATACTTGTGTACGAACACGTTGTGTCTTCTATTCAATATTTCATGTTGGGGTCACAATGATAAATATGTTATAATATATGTGCTTGTGATCTAAATATATCTTTATTTGGGATATAACTACAGTTGTGTTTGCTGCAGTGTTTACGGTATGCCGAGAGCAGGCGAATAAAAGAGGGAGAAAGAGAGATTATTAAAAGTTAAAGTTGTAAGTGTGTTACTGTATTTTTGAATTATTCTTTCAGTCACTGATTCATTACAATTTAACAATATATGTGTTTATGAGCCAAATATAGCTCTTTTTGTGATGCAAATACATCTGTGTTTGTTGCAAAGTTTATGTTATCTCAAGAGTAATATAATAAAATAAGTACAACGATAGATTATGAATTATTTATCACGAATGTGTGTAACTGTATTTTTGCATTATTCTTTATTATTATTATCCTTGGGAGGAAATAGGCACACGTTTCCACGTTAGCATATGGAGGTTTGGGTGGAAACAGGCGAATGCTTCCATATAAATATGTGGATGTTGGGGATGAAGCAAGTCCGTATTTCCACGTAAAAGAAAGAATACAGTTTGTCAGCAACCTTGCTAATGTTTGCATTTAAATACATGTGAGTTTGGAACTTGCAAACATATGAGTATTTGGATTGTGTTCCAAATATATACATGGTTCCTGCAAAATATGTTTGGGAGAATATGTTACAGAGGCCTTATTTTTTCAGCGTGTACATTTACACAAAGGAGCTATTGTTATAAAATTTAAGACAAACGGTAATCTGACACAATTCATTCGCAGGTCTCCATTAGCTTTCAATAACTTGTACCCTAAACCGCGTGCCTTATGTCTGCACATTTCAGTCTTAAATGTTATGTGTTTTTGAAATGAAATATATGTGTATAAAAAAATTAAGTTATGATGTCAACCGAAAATATTTATACATATGTACGTCTGTAAATATTGCTACTAACATCCATTCGAACATTTACATTGAATTAATGTTTTCAACGACTACTCGTTGTAACGAAACGAGTATTCAAAAATCATCATTAGAGGGTTTTCATTGGTGCTATAAAGTATCATCAGCTTCATCATCGTCAGCACCATCATCATTATTATTATGTGGTGTATAAGGGACTCGGTGTTGTTTTTTCGGCTCTGCTTGCATATTTGAACAGTGTTGTAAAATAATGCATGATTTTCCATGCACATGTTGGTGGAAATATATGCTAATTTGAAATTTTCCCAACCTCTCTAATATAAAGTAGAATCCACTTCAAACCACAAGAAGTTTAACCATCGGTATGTGATCGTTTAATACTAGATTCGAGCGTTTCGAGCATTTGAAATGACATCACATTTTATAAAATTTTACATATTTATTATTCTGCTTGGATGATGATAACGACTATGTTGATGCTGTAGATTAGCATCTCCAGCGTGGCTATGATGGGTATTGTAAGTGTGGTCGGGCGGGGTTATGCATAAGATATTGAGGTAATAAAAAATATCAATTTGCAGGTTTTATTAGTATTCATACTGCTATTATTTTCTCCTGTCACGAGGGGAACAGAAAAACCAATTGTAACAAAAAGTGATATAATCATAAAAAATGCATGTTTATAACCAAAAATACCTACACGTAAGCACATATTTAACATTTATGTATATGTTTGTATATATAAGTATAGTTATGTATGTAGATTACCACGTCAAAGGAATTAAACGCTATTCCCAAAGGAGACACACTGAGGGTTAATATGATTCCAGGTGTTTACCAACTGCCACTGGAGATAGTCGAAGCACGTTAATCGAAATTTGACATATCGCAGGCGTAAATTGTAGCCTCCGCCGTAGTTAAATATAACGCGCCCTAACTACAAAAGAGTCATAACTCTAAATTTACAAATTTTCTGTGAATGCAAAAACTTGGAACTCTTGGGTGAAAAAAAGTATGAAAATTCTCAAAGATAAATATGTATGTGTATTCATATTTATTAACTGCGAGTATTTTTTTATTAACAGCGAACAGAAAATTAAGCCAGATTATAGATAGAGAGAACTAAAATATTAAATTAATTTTTATTTATTAAAGAGAAATTCTTTAGAAGAACTATAATAGTACATGTAGTGAACTCCCCACTGAGCTATTTCCCACCACTTCCTATTTACTCGAATTTAAATCTGCCAGCAAAATCTGTATCCGCTTTCCTATGTCACTCTATCTAACTTCCAGTTCACACAATGCATCTGAGTGCAATTTAGAATTTAAAAAAACATTATCTGTCGGTTATTTGTTTAGTCTCCTGATGAAGTCCTTCATTTGCTCTATCTCAAGAAAATGCTACCTCCTTCTCGATTCCAGAGAAGAGGTGATAGAACGGCCCATATTTGGCTTGAAATTTCTGGCTACGGTCGTGGACGAAGTTGTTTGCATTCGTGATAGGATCCCATGGATCAAATTAATTATCACCTGGCCAACACCGAGTGGGAAAATTGAGTGAATTCGGAAGCCGACTAAAATCATTCCAGCGCCAAATAATAAACTCACGCTTGCCAAAAATATCCCTTCCCTACGCTTTTGGCGCTGTGGCTCGATCTGGATTTAATCACAAGGCATTTCCATACATATTTTAAAAGAAAAATGGTTCAATGATCTATTCAGAGGAGTCAATTTATCGCACCAAATAGTACTCTTAAGTTTTCCGCTCTGCGCCCATCGAATCTTGATTCTTACGTTCCTGTATTACTCTATCGGCACAAGGATTCGACCTGTCTTGTCCCTGTTAGCGAAATTTTGCAACCGGACGGTTTCACAATTTTCATCGTCTTCGTTTCGAGTTATTTTTCGAAAGTTGTATATCCTATTAAGCCAACAAATCTGTTATTCGGTTAGTGAACAACATTTGTAACAGACGCTGGAAAGGTTCGAACTAACATTCACTGGACGATCGTTTCGATGTTTTGTGAGGATCCATCTTCAGCAACGTCTAGTCCGTTAAGCCACTGGACAGCTTATCACTAAGCGAATGTTTTACATTTTATATTATACTTCAGGTTGGTTTTTACACGCTGAAAAATCTGCCCATTTTGTATTTTGGATGCAAGTTTAAGATGATTGCAAATTGTCGCAAACATAGTGTGCTTGTGTCCAAACATATTGTGTTGGCTATTAAATCTTACATGTTTTAGATACAATGATTAATCGGTTATAATATATGTTTCTGCGACAAAATTGTGGCATGGTTTGCTGAAAACTGGTGAAAACAAAAAAGGTGACCGCCCACAAACACGGAAAAAAATAAAAATCAATTTCAATTAACAAATTTGTTTATTTGAATAATTTTTTAATTGATATCACGAAAATGATGATATTAGTTAAAGGTATTTGTAAATTTATCAAAAAAATCATCAATTAAAAAATTTAATTGGTAAATTTGATTAAAACATATATCGAATTTCTTCAAAAATATTGATTAATAATGTAATCAAGTTAATTAAAAAAATTGAAAAAATTTAATTAATTAAAACCGTTATTGCTTTTTCAGCATGAAACCCCCACGCCCTGCGCCGACTCTAGAAAAAACTAAAATGTTCTATTTTTAAAGCAATTTTATTCAATGTTTCGCAGATACACATGTAGTCACTTATATCTATAAAAAATTAAATTTTTAAGAATTTGGATTCATAATCGGAACTAATGTCCGGTTCTCTTAAACATTTAATGTTTAACCGGTTTGTATTAAACACAAAATAAATACATCACAAAAAACAGTTCGAATAATTTCTGATTGAGGGAATGCAATTCAACAATAAATTCCATTTCGTTGTCACAAATTATTTTCATTTCGGTTTTATAACTGAAAGAGTAGAACTGCTCTGGTGGTTCTGGAGAAACATTCAATTTATCTGCTTCTTTAGCAGCAACAGTCACTCCATTGTCGCATTTCATCTCTTCTGCACATGCACGGCTTTGTTGGAGAAATGTATTGCTTTTATCCAATTTAGGGCACTTTTGTTTTACACGTTCAAAATGTCTAAGAAGGTGAGTCTTAAAGTTCCTTTTTACGTGAAATTTTTGAAAACAATTTTTGTGTAAACAACTGTATGTGGCATAAGGCGGCAAATTGTGTCTTTTCAAGTGCATAAAAAAATGTTTTGGGGCGGCCACATTTTTCATTGCAAACAAAACACTCAATTCAAACACTCATTTCCAATAAAATTTACTCAAAAACACTTGCCAATTAAACACAATTACAAAAAACCCAATTTTAATCATGAAACAAGATAATCTAACACTATTATTCGTTAAGTTCACAAAATAAAATCTTTCAATCAACAATAAACGAATTACAAATACCAACAGTGTTGTAGATCAAGGACTAGAGCCGTACGAAAGTGACGACGACGGCTGGTGACTCAGCCGCCACACATATTGCTTCCCAACGGCGCTGTAAAATTCAACATTCTGTAAAATACTTCATCACAATTTTTGTTCACAAAAATTGTTTATATTAAGGTTTGTGGAGAACATATCATGCATACTTGTATTAATTTAGAAAGATTCACAGCAAAAATTCCATAATGCACTCAAAAAATTAACGTTTTTAGCACCGTAGAGTTGCGCCTTGCCTTGTTTGTTGTACTCTTAAATATGATTAAAAATTTAATTGATTCAAGTAAATTTTAATTGCATTTTTTGAAACAATTCTATTATATTTTGTAATTGAAATTTACAGGCCAATATTTTTTTTCTGTGAAGGAACAGTAAAAGTATTTTTGGAACGAAGTTCCTTATTGCACGTTGCGGGATGGGGGCTGAGGCTGTAAGCAATATTTGGTATATAGTGTGGTTTTGAACCCAAAAAAAGGTAAATTTAGTTTAAAAAAAATAACATTTTCTTAAATAAATGCCTGTTCTTAAAAAAAGTAAATTTTCTCAAAAAATACCTATTCGTATTCTTAAACAAAGTACATTTACTTAAAAAATACCTTATCTTAAAAAAGTACCTTTGCTTAAAGAAGGAAATTTTCTAACAAAAATTACCTTTTCTTAGAATAAATATTTTTTTTTAAATAAGAACCTTTTCTTAAAAAACTACAATTTCTTTAAAGAAACAAAATAAATTTTCTTGAGATATTTGTTTTAAAATAAGTACTTTTTCTTAAAAAACATACTTAATTACTTATCCGGTCACGAACAACCCCGAGGGGTCAGGGACCTTACAAAACGAAGATAACACATTTCGCCAACCAGTTCGATCTTTTGCCTTATCTCTCTAGTTGGCAATACCAAGTGTACACAGGGATTCGTCAACCTGATCCTTCCGGCGGAGTCTTGGTCTTCTTTTCGTCTTACTTCGTCTTTTCGTCTTTTTCGTCTTACTTCGAGGTCGGCTACAAAACCCCATCGTGCTGGTTCGTCTTCGTCCATTCTACTGACATGGCCTAGCCAGCGCAATCGCGTTATTTTGATCCGCTTAACTATGTCAATGTCAGGATAAAGCTCATACAGCTCATTGTTCATGCGTCGCCGATACTCGCCGTTGTGCACTATAGGGCCATAAAGTTTTCGAAGTATTTTTCTCTCGAAGACTCCTGCAGATATTTCGTCTGCTTGCGAAAAGACCCAGGGCTATCGAAGGCCGCCTTATAATCGACAAATATATGACAGGTGTCGATTTGTTTTTCGTGTGTCTTCGCCAGGATTTGGCGTAGCGTGAAAATCTGGTCAGTTGTCGATTTACCAGGCCTAAAGCCACACTGGTTTGGTCCAATCAGGTCAACGATAATCGGTTTTAGTCCTTCGCACATTATGCTTGATAGAACCTTATATGCCATGGATAAAAGGCTTATTCCACGGTAGTTGGCACAGAGACTCGGGTCACCTTTTTTAAATTTGGGACATAGTACACTGAGACTCCAATCGCCGAGCATGCATTCATCTAACCAAATTTTGCTAATGAGCTGATGCATGCACCTTATCAGCTCATCGCCGCCAGCCTTAAACAGCTCCGCCGGTAATCCATCGGCTCCTGCGGCTTTATTGTTCTTAAGCCGGGCAATAGCTGTTCTGACCTCGTCTTGGTTAGGAGAGGGGCAATCGACGTCGTCGTGCAAATTTAGATCGATTGTCTCGTAACTGGATATCTCAGGTACCAATAGCGCAGAGAAATGATCTCTCCATATTCCCAACATACTCTGCACATCTGCGACGAGATTTACGTCCTTGTCTTTACAGAAGGGGGCCCGGAACCATGTCCATTAGTTCCGTTTTTCACTTTTTGGTATAATTTTCGGGCTCCGTTCTTCCTTCTGTATGTCTCAATTTTCTCACTGTGGCGCTTTCTCCACTGCCGTTTCTTACGCCTAAAGTGACGGTTTACCTCCATTCTTTCTCCCTAAACCGCTCAGTCGCAGCCCGCGTTGCAATTGACTGAAGCATTACCATGCGTGCAGCATTTTTTCATCATTTGCATTGCGACACTCTTCAACGTACCATGGTTTGTTGCGAAGCGGTTTTTCAAAACCAAGTACGATTGTTGCGGCAGTTTTTATAGAGTCGGAAATGGGTTTCCACTGCGCTCCAGGATCGTTATCGGGAGGGGGTGGGTTCTGTGCCAAAAGTTGCGAGAGCTTCCTTGAGTAGGCTGTGGCTACCTATGGTAATTGCAGCTTTCCGATGTTCAGTTTCCTATGCGTCTGGTTTCATACGATTTTCGCTCTACTTAATCTTGTGCGAACCTTTGCTGCTACCAGGTAGTGATCAGAATCAATGTTAGCTCCTCTGATCACCCGAACGCCATTACACTGTATGCGTGCCTCCCACCAATTACCACGTGATCAATTTGGTTCTTCGTTCTTTGATCAGGCGATACCCAAGTAGCCTTGTGGATGTCTTTATTCTGGAATCTCGTACCACTAATGACCATGTTTTTTTGCCGCGGCAAAATCAATCAGTCTCATACCGTTGCCGGAACAGTTAGCATATAGACTGAAATTGCCAATAGTTGGATTAACCCCATTCTCCCTTCCTACTTTGGCATTAAAATCTCCTAGTACAATCTTAATGTTATGGCCAGGGCAGCGGTCATACGTTTCCTCTAGGAGCTCATATAATATGTCTTTGGCATCATCATCTTTGTCTTCTGTCGGGGCATGCACACAAATTAGGGAAATTCGCTTTTATGCTGATTGTGGCTCTACGTTCACTCACAGGATTGAACCTAGAGACTAGATGTCGCAGTCTTTTGCCAACTACAAATCCGCAGCCAAATTCATATTTTTTCTCATGGCAACTGTAGTATATGTCGCAGTTTCTTTTTCGTGTGCAGCCATGTCCTGTCCATCGCATTTCCTGGATTGCGGTAATGTCAGCCTTATAACTTTTGAGGACATCTGCCAATTGCATACTTGCACCGGATCTATATAGAGTTCTCACATTCCAAGTGCATATCCGTTCGTGGTCCTTATAACGTTTGCGGGGGTCGTCAACAAATAGGGGTAGTTTATGTTTTCTTTTTCGTTCTTATATTTTCACTGCCATTATGAAGGGTGGGGGGGTAAACCCAGTCCACCGGGTTTTTGCATTTTACCTACTGCCAGGATATTTGATTGCAGCCGCCCATTATGGATCAGTTGCTAACCAGGATGCAATATGTCGTACCTGGATTTTCTTTTTTTTTTTTTTTTATCCGCTGTTGACCCATATGTTTGGCTCATCAGCCTTCTTGATGAGCTTCAGTGACATCAGTCACCTACTAAGCCTGAGCCACATCAGTGATCGCATAACCAAATTAGGCTGCTCATTTATTTTCGCCTTCTCACTCTAGCTAGCTAACGGAGGTTTCCGATAAAGCCATTGCCCAGGACATACTGCATGGAAGTAGTGAGCTGCTTGGACTACCCAATGAAGGAATCATTTCTGGCCACTCCCAAGTGAATGGCTATCAGAAACTTTCCACCTCCACGGACAGTCCCATGTCCCATGGTCTTAAAAAACTACATTTTGTTTAAAGAGGAAAATAAGGAAATTCCTTGTTTAATGGGAAGTTATCTAGATGGAGCCTGTACCCAATATTTCGTATATATTGTAGTTTTGAACCCAAAAAAAATTTAAATTTAGTTTAAAAAAAAATTTTTCTTAAATAGGTGCCTTTTCTTAAAAAAAGTAAAAATTTCTCAAAAAATACCTATTCATATTCTTAAGCAAAGTACATTTACTTAAAAAATACCTTATCTTAAAGAAGTACATTTGCTTAAAAAAAGGAATTTTCTAACAAAAATTACCTTTTCTTAGAAAAAGTATTTGTTTTAAAATAAGTACCTTTTCTTAAAAAACTAACTTTTCTTTGAAGAGTACCATTTTCGTGGAACAAAACAAATTTTCATGAGATAAGTACCTGCTCTAAAAAATTTACCTATTCTTGAAAAAGGACCAATTCTAAAATATTCCCATTTCTTAGGAAAATCTTTTTTCAAATAAATAACTTCTCTTAAAAAATATCTTTCCTTACAAAAATCCCTTTTATTAAAATACCTTTTCTTAAAAATAATATAATACCTTTTCTTTTATTGAGATAAGTAACCTCTCTGTAAATAAGTACATTTTCTTAACGACATAACCTTTCCTCAAAAGAGTATAACTTCTTCAAAAAGTACCTGTTCTTAAAAAAGTAGTTCTTTGTAGAAAAGATCAATACTCTTATAGCCTTTTCTTACAGAAAGTACCTCTTCTTAAAAATGGTCCCTTTTCTTAAAAAAACATTCGCTTTCAATAAAAGAAGTAAGTCTCTTTAAAAAAGTACCTTTTCGGGAAAATATAATTTATAATCTTACAAAAAGTAACTAAAAATATACTTTTTTAAAAAAATAATACATTTTATAAAAAAAACGTTTGTCATTTTACAAAAAGTATCTTTTCTTTAAGATCAATTTAACTTATCGTATTTTTCGACGGGCGCCTTAGGCGTGTTGGAACTAACTAGTACATAATGTATAGGAAAAACAACCTCGTTCCAACCGGTTGACCCCTGACACCACAGGTGATTTTTTTAGTACAGATATTTTTCTGAGTGAAGGGGTGGACATAAGTAACTTTTTGTTTGAGTCTGTCTAATACACATATATTGCAATATATAACAATATGTATGAGCAGCGCATATCATGAGCTGGAAGGCCTGAAATCATAACCCAGAAGGCATTCTATAAAATATGGCAGGCCTTCCCTACACATTACCACCGCCTTTCTTCATTCTCTAACATTGCTTGAGATTGGGAGGTCTCTACTAGAACCCCTTATGAAGGCCTGCAAAAAGAGTAGTTTTAAAAGGACTTAAGTAAAAATAAAAAATATATGTGCAAATTAATTTCATATTTCAGATTTATACTTTAACCAATTGTAATTCTTAGAAATTAATTTTTTTTAAATTCTGCAGCCACAGGAATCGTACACACGACCTTAGAACGTACGGTGGGACGCTTTATCTACTGGGCTATCGAATGTTATGATTTTGCAACGACGAATTGCGCACATGTGGAAGGACATGTTTTCATGAACAACAGCATCTTCTGGCATTCTTTTAAAGTATGCATTTCCGCATTCCTTATACGTGGAAGGCCTCGAAAATTCCGCCGCTGTGATACATCCACTATCTTTGTCACGTTTGTTACTATTTTTCATGGCAACCATTGTGCCGTGGCAACCTTTACCAAGGATACATTGTATAACATACATTGTATAACATTCCAAACACTCACATAATTAAGATATGCAGTTAATATTACAACGTCGAACTACCAACACCATGGATGACTTGGAACACAAAACAGATTTGAATCTACTAAGCCCAGAAGATTTGCAGGGGTTCAAAAAGGATCTCGTGGCCACTGTGTATAATCAAGCAAATAGCCAACTATTGATATATCAACGTGGAAAATGTCTAAAAAACTCACTGAGCATAAAAAGTCGTAGATCGTCTTTGGCAGGCGTGGGAGATGAACCAATGCCTCCGGAAGATATATTAAATGATATAAAGTTGGACAAAGAATTGGACATCGTAAAAAATGTCTACGAAATAGCTTACAATCAACTAACAGAGACAAATGCTGTAAATAAAGAGGAGGATGACCTGCATTTAGAGGAAATATATGAGCAAGGACCTCACGATGTCTTAATATCTGCTATAGAATCTAACAAACCAAACAATAGTAAAGTTGATGTTCTCTCCCGAGAACGAAGAGAAAATAAAATTACAGTCAAAAAGCTTAAGGATCAAATTATATCCGAAAAGTCAAAAACAGAACTGCACATTGAGGAGAGAGGCCAACGTCTGGACATTTTAAGAGATCAATTGCAAAATGCCAGACGTTTACATGATTTGGAATGTCGACTCGTTGAAAAATGGGAAGCAAATCGTCTATCTCAAGCCACTATAATGGGTGAAATTGAAGAACGCTCGCTTATGAAGCAAATTGTCGATCTTCATCGTCGTATGGCCGGCGAACAACGTCTCATCTGTGAGGTGGAATCATTTCGTAAAAATCAAATTGCCGATTTGCAACAACAAATTTGCGATTGGCAGCAGAAGTTTAAAGACGAAAAAGCCAATATGTTGGCAAAAAATTTCCAATTAGGTGAAAATATTGCTGATCTCATGAAGTCACACGAGAAACATACAGAAATCAATGAGAAGCGAAAGAAATTTGTGGCTGAATATCTTAAGGAAAAGGCTGATGAGCGTCGTTTGTATGAAGAACAAATGTTTCGAGTGGAGTGTGCGGTGCGTATACAGGCCTGGTGGCGCGGCACTATGGTTCGCATGGGACTGGGGCCGTATAGGAAGAAATCGAAAAAGGGTAAAAAGTCGAAGGGGAAAAAGTGAAATGTGACTTGGTTATTCGTTTAATCGCGTATTATATCATGAAATAAAGATAAATAACTATGAAAAAAGAAAATTCTGTTTTATTTCCCTAGATCTCCAACATAGGATTGAGCTATATTTACTTCGTCAATCCATTTATATCAAACTTCAACTGGGAAGCCCTACAAAGTATAGGAGCCGAAAGTAGCTCAAACTCATTTCGACTTAAAATAAAAAAAATTCGACTTTAAATAAGATGAGTTAATAAAAATATCTGAATGTTACCAGTCATCTAAATTGTCAAAATGTAAGTCATACAGTGCTCATTTTCGACACTGCTCATTTGTAGCCATTACAAATCTAAAAACTAAAAAAATTGCTTGAAATGTGGAAGATTTTGGATTACGATAAAAGGGAGGAAGACTCACTATACTTGGGACATAAATCCCGTATATATACACGCTGGAAAAAATGGTCTCTATAACAAATTCTCCCAAACACATTTTGCAGGATCACAAATATATTTGGAAAACATGTATATTGGCAACACGCTCCAAATATTCAAATGTTTGCTCGTCCCAAACGTATTTATATTTAAATGCTATCATTACCATGTTTGGTTGCGAAAATTCATATTTTTACATGGTACCATATGAGAGTTTCATCCCAAACATTTATATACTTACGTGCAAGAATTCGCGTGTTTCCTCCAAAAATGAGGTCGGATCTGTTCCCGAAATTAGAACAGATGCGATCTCAAAATCAAATCGGATGCGATCTCGAAACTAGTATCGAAATCATACATATACATATGTGTATACGATATAAAAAGTTTTCAAAATTAAATTATCGAAAGAACTGTATTTTGTATACCTATAATATTATGACCGTTATAAAAAAATGTATAAAACACTAAATTATTAAAAACACTAAATTGTTTATTCTTGGTTCCATTAAAATAATCAGCGAAAAACGGATTCCAATCCGAATCGGATCAGCGAACACGAAATTCAACATGTCGGACTCAAACTTGATCCGAATCGGATCAGAGTATCTAAATCGTATCTAAATCGTATCTAAATCGAATCCGAATCGGATCAGCCAAAGCCTAATCCGATGTGTCAGACCCAAACCGGATGCGACTCGTATCCGAGTCCGATTTTATGCTGATTGCGATGCTCGATGTCGATTTTTCATGTCTGAATTTAAAACTTCGCTCACAGTTGAACCAATATTTCACTAATAGTATTTTAAAAATTTCAGTTAAATTTTTTTTTCCGATTTTAAATTAATATTTTCCGTATTGCAGTTCCAAATAATGTACTATTTCAGGATTTTAAAACCAACCTAATATAAATTATACTCAAGAATTAAATTTTTAAAATTATCTCGCCAATGCCAAGCATTTTAAAATATTCACAAATACCAAGTTCATTTCAGTGCAATACTTTTCCAGAGCTATAACAAAAGCTAAATAAAAAGTTAAATACAATACTGTATTCTCTTTAACGCCATCCAGCCATCAGCCGCCAGTCCTTCTCATTCATGTGCGACTACAACAATCTCACAATAATCCATTGTAATCCATCGAGTTTGAGGTTAAGATAGCAGCGATTAAATTCAATTTCATTCTTTGCACTTTGGCATCAACTCATCAGACATCAGACACACATCATCCGAATGCACACAAACACCCAGTTGTGCCAGCTCCTCTTCGTACCTCGTCATCACTCCACATGAACTTCAACGTTTGGAAATGCATGGAAAGAGCTCGTCTGACAATCTAAGCAATTTAAACAAAGAAACCACAAAAGCAGAAAAGCAAAAATTGAAGAAATTGAAACACTTTGACGCTCCATCAAAAGGCAACATGAAGGAGGCAATAAATATGTGAATGTGAATTTGATGTCAAAACTCACGAACTTTTAAGAATCATATGTATGACCTGTTTCATATGTGATGACCAAGGTGGAAATGTAATCTTTAACTAGGGGGGAACTAAGTAAATATAATATACTTGTGTGCAAACATATTGTGTTTGCTATTCAACATAAAATGTGTGAGCCACAATGATTAATACGTTATAATGTATGTGTTTGCGACCCAATACATATGTATTTGTGATACAAATACAGCTTTTTTTGTTGCACTGTTTATACTATATAGACCAGGAGAATATAGAGCAGGAGAATAAAAGAAGGACAACGAGAGAGTCTATCTTGTCAGTGTGTATATGTATTTTTGCATTGTTCTCTCAGCCAGTGATTCACAAATGTTCTTGAATTTGCGTGTAAATTGCAGATGAAGTCAGTGTTTATTATTTTGGCTGACGTATTGCGTTTTAGATTCATAAATTTAGTCGTCGATGATGCACCGGACAGAGGATATCAAAAGCGCTTGAACAGTGAAAGAGAATAAACAAAGGTTTTTCGTATATATATATGTATGTATGCTACCAAAGCGAGAAACGATGTTGTGGAAAGACGCTGGAAAGGCAGCAACGTGAAACCGTTTTCCTCTCCGATCCTTTACTGAGAAAATCGGAACAGCAGACCATTTGTGAAATACAAGTACAAATACAAGTACGTTTCGGGCTTACAATCCTATGAATGTTTCAAGTGTGTTCCAAAAATATACATGGTTCCTGCTGAATATGTTTGGGAGAATCTGTTAGAGCGGCAGTTATTTTTCAGCGTGTAGACAAACGTTATCTGCATAATCCCGCCCTTCGAGTTGGCGTGCTAGACTCTCCTTGAACTGACTTCGTTTATTTTGACATGCAGCATGATGGTGAATAGCTGCGGTGATAGTGGGCTTCCTTGTTTTAATCCAGTATTGGTCTCGCTCTCGTACATAGCTCTAATTATTCGAATTATTTTCTGGACTACAGCTTTTCTTCTCAATACTTTCCATATGGCAGTCCGTCTGATGGTATCAAAGGCTTTCTTGAAGTCGACGAACAGTTGATACAGAAGGTATGCCATTCTAAAGGGTCTTCCAATAGTTACTTGACAACTTTGAATTTAATTTGTGAACGCACTATTTCATTGATCATCTAACTGTTACTTTCCTTTTTTCAGCAAACTCAACATTTTCATCATGGTAAAGTACACGAACGAACAACGTATGCAAATTATAAAAATGTACTACAGAAATTCGGAGGAGGGTTAACTCCAATTTTCGGTCGTTATTCTCGCCCTAGTAGACAAGCAATAACAAAGTTATTGCAAAAAATTTGAGTCTACTTATTTATTGTCTGATGCTGCCGTGCCATTGAGACAACAGGTTGGTCGAAGTGACGAAAATATCTTTGCCTTTCAGACGTCCGTATCAAACGATCCAAATCAGTCAATTCCGCGGCGTTCCCAAGAACTGGGCATCGCCAAGATCACTTTATGGCAAATTTTGCGTAAATATGTTGGCTTACACCCATACAAGGTCAAGCTGACTCAAGAATTTGACGTTCTCCGTTTGGGGTCTGGAGAAGATGCGCCACGATGACGAGTTTCATCGAAAAATCATCTTCAGTGACGAAGCTCATTTTAGGCTCAATGGGCTCGTCAATAAGCGAAATGTGCGTTACTGGTTTGGTGAAAATCCAGATGTGCTTCATGAATCACCACTTCACCCCGAATAAGTGTTTGTGGGCCATATGGTTTCGTCATATGGTTTCGTCGGCAATAACGATCGTCACGTTACTGTGAATGGCGATCGTTATCGCGCCATGATTACCGATTATTTTTGGCCCGAATTCGAAACCATGGAATTGGACGACATGTGGTTTCAGAAGAACCGTGCCACAAGCCACACAGCACACGTTACAATCGATATATTGACGAGTAAGTTTGGTGAGCGTGTTATCTCAAGAAATGGACCAGGCCGCCTCGTTCGTGCGATTTAACGCCTCTAGACTTTATTCTTCGGTGCTAAGTCAAATCATTGGTCTATGCCAACAAGGCGACGACATTGGAAGAACTCAGAGCCAACATTGAACGCGAAAAAGCGGCCGTTACAGCCGAAATGTGTGACTGAGTCATCGAAAATTGGGTCCAACGAATCGACCGCTGCCGACGGGCACGCGGTGGCCATACGAACGAATGTTTTGATTGTATTTCAAGTCGATCATAAAGTTTTGGAAATATCTCAAATGGTTTGCGTTTTATTTAATAAAAAGGGTGTCAAGTCCTTATTAGAAAACCCTATATTTTAGAGATTGTTCTATAATGATGCAAAGAGTGTTGGCCTGTTCTACGCAGCTTCAGTTTGGCCGGAAGCCGGCTTGCTCGTGAAAAAATACGTTCTCTGTTTTGCTTTGAAGCCTTCCCCGTACTATGACTGCCAGTATCTTATATATGGTATTAAGCAGAGTCATTCCTCTCCAGTTGCTGCAATCTTTGGTAAATTTATAATGGTAAAGTGGTAACCACTTTTTGGTAACTTTACAATGATGTCTTTCTTTCAAGTTGGAGGCAGTCTTTCTTCCTCCCACACTGATGTGATGTTAGGCCGTAGCAATTCAGCCGTGGTTTCAATGTCAACCCGTAGGCTTTCCGCTGGTAATCCATCTTTGCCTGCTGCTCTATTATTTTTCAATTTTCCAATCGCCTCTTTTATCTAATTCAGGTTGGGAGAGTTGCTGATATTCTTAAGATATTTTCTGAGGAGATGCTCCAATCTATTTCGCTGTTTCCTCAGAAGCCACTATGACGTTGTTAACTTCATTGAAATTTTCTCTTATTAAACAGTTAATATTAAACAGTTTCGTAGTTAAAAATAAATTTATAAAGAAAAATATAATTTTTTGATAAGAAAATTTAAATTTTGAAATTCTAAAAATCAAGAAAAATTAAAAACGCAAAAAAATTTCAACACATTTTAAAGTAAAGTCACTTAACCTGTGGGGAAAATGAGACATTGATCATGAAAATCGATGAACGCGTTTCGCTTGTGTTCAATTGCTATATCTAGAATTATTTGTCTTTTTATGAAATATATTAATGTTACACATTATTAGATATATATCCCTGCATACAAGCCTTTGGCTTCGCGGGGGAAATAATGAAATGTAAAGGAAACTATATTGTAAATCAATAAATAGGAAATAAAATCAATTCAATTCAATTCGATTCCATTCAATTCAATTCAAGTCGATTCAATTCAATTCAATTCAATTCAGTTCAGTTCAATTCAATTTAATTTAATTCAATTCAATTCCATTCAATTTAATTTAATTCAATTCAATTCAGTTCAATTCAATTCAATTCAATTCAATTCAATTCAATTCAATTCAATTCAATTCAATTCAATTCAATTCAATTCAATTCAATTCAATTTAATTCAATTCAAGTCAATTCAGTTCAATTCAAGTCAACTCAAGTCAACTCAAGTCAATTCAATTCAATTCAATTAAATTCAATTCAGTACATTTCATTTAATTTCAATTGAATTCAATTCAATTCAATTCAATTGAATTTAATTCAATTCAATTCAATTGAATTTAATTTAATTCAATTCAATTCAATTCAATTCAATTCAATTCAATTCAATTCAATTCAATTCAATTCAATTCAATTCAATTCAATTCAATTCAATTCAATTCAATTCAATTCAATTCAATTCAATTCAATTCAATTCAATTCAATTCAATTCAATTCAATTCAATTCAATTCAATTCAATTCAATTCAATTCAATTCAATTCAATTCAATTCAATTCAATTCAATTCAATTCAATTCAATTGAATTTAATTCAATTCAATTCAATTCAATTCAATTCAATTCAATTCAATTCAATTTAATTCAATTCAATTCAATTCAATTCACTTCAATTCAATTCAATTCAAGTCAATTCAGTTCAACTAAATTCAATTTGATTCGATTCAATGGAAAATGAATCGTTTTAATGGAAAAATATAATTAAGAAGTTTTTTAATATATTTTCTATAATATTTGAAATTATAATGGAAAATATCCATATAATCTGTAATGTAATAAAAGGAACAAATGTTTCTAATTGATTTTTTACCTTTATTTAAATTAATATATACAATTATTTATAATAAAAATTAATGTTTTTGAAATATATCCAAAACTGTCCTGTTTTTAATTGTTTAAAATACCCCTATAATTTTACCATCCTGGTAACATTGATTCAATAGGATTTCCATGTTAATTCAATATTGCCACCTTTCATTCAACATGACTGTAATGTGATCTTGACATCTTAATCAGATGGATTCAACAAGATTTTCATATTGGTTCGAGGTTCCCACCAATTTGGTTCAACATGACATTCATGTTATTTTAATATCTTGGTCACATTGATTCAATAGGATTTCCATGTTAATTCAATATTGTCACCATTATAATCTATGTGATATTCATGTTATTTCAATCTGATCATCATGCTAACTCAACATGAAGATCCCTTTAATTCAAATACATAATTTCCTACTGGAAAACACGTTGAAACAACATGAAAAGGGTAATAAAGCAAAATCATAGACAAAATCATATTAAGACATATCTTTCATTCATTCATGTTGATTTTACATTGATTTTTTTCTGTGTGTACATTTGCTGATTCCTCTCAATTACACAGTGCAACACGAAAAAATATATCCATATACGGACACCACTACGTGATAAAAGACCAAAATAAAAAAGAAATTTTTTATGGGCCCCCAAAGTGATAATTTTGTCAGGCTCATATCATGCAAACCGTTCAGAATTTTGACTTACTCTCTGAGGTGAAGTTGTAGTTATAAAGAACAGTTGAAAGTTATAAAGAACAAAAATTGTGAACATATAAAATCAAAAAAACCTTCATCTTCTTGGTCAAAATCGGAAAAAAACCTTAAAAATTTTGATTTTTTTTTACCTTTTTCCATCTGTTCAGATCCATAGGTAGCAAACCGTTCAAAATTCAATTAAACAATCAACTGCAAAAATGAACCTAAGATCTCAATATAAAATTTTCTACACCATATGAACTTCCTAGGAATGATTCTTAATACCGTTTACTTCAACATTGAGATACTATGCTATCTCACCGACCGCAGCAGCACAGGCAAAGCAGTAAGCTCAGCACACGCAAGAAGGGACGCAGCACACAGTATAAAAGCGACAGGACGTTCACATCGAGAGAGTTCAGCGGTGAAAGTTATAGAGAAAGTGCTACAGCATAATTCGCACACAACATTGGCAACTGACAACTTCAATATGCAGTGTGAATATATTGATTTATTTTGCTGCGTTTGCGGTCATCAAATCAGAAAAAAAAAATTCTACAAGATTTCAAATGGAAAAGAATCTTTTAAGTAGTGAATTAAATAATGGATTTATTTTTTTTTTAGTCCTACGATGATCTCCATTAATATGTTGAAGAGATCGCATGATGGGGTGTCACCCTGCCTGAGGCCTGGTCACGTACTAAACAATTTGGAGAGATCTATACAGTGTCGTGTGACCTTAGTAGGAATACCAAACTCCGACATAGCTTGGTACAGTTTTCCCCGTACCGGGCAATCGACGGCAGCCTTATAGTCTACAAAGAGGTGGTAATTGTCGATTTGCTCTCCGTGGATTTTCTCATGGATTTGTAGTAATGTGAATATCTGGTCAATAGTTGACTTTCCAGGTGTAAAGCTCAGTGTGGCTCGATCAGGTAAATTGCGTGAAGTTATTAAGTAAATGGTTTCCCGTTACATCCCATGAAGTGATTAGGGAGAGCATCTCGCAAAGCAGTGAGCTGTGCGCGTTCTAGTTTACACTCTCCGATTGGGACCTACAATTTAACACCTGTTCCGAACGATACTTTGAGACGCTGTTCCATGGCTAAGTACTCGATAGTGTCGCCGTCACTAAGCAAGGTGACCTCCGTCGAAAGAAATTTAAGGTGGTCAGAGCAGGAATCGAACCCACGGTCTCATGCACAATAGCCGCGAACACTACCATTG
This sequence comes from Phaonia tiefii, assembly GCA_963931995.1. Lineage (NCBI taxonomy): Eukaryota > Metazoa > Arthropoda > Insecta > Diptera > Muscidae > Phaonia > Phaonia tiefii. The sequence continues at coordinate 175,341,314 of OZ008371.1, read as the reverse complement.
CACCAGTTAGGAATTAAGAGTACCATATCAGACTCTGAAGAACGGTTTGAAAACATCTAGTGCGGCGACACAGCTTTCACCAAACGACTCTACTTTTCCGCTAGGAAAGCCATTCCGTCTGGGTTGATGAATTTCTGTGGATTCCTTATTATTCGTTGGTCAAGAAGGCCGTTTGTCTCTCTGTTGTTTTCCAAGTGAAAATTTACTGTGATCTTTATAGCCTTAGAGAGTGCAAACATATAACATTGATTCCAGATACACCCTTTTTGGGATCGACCGTAAATTGGAAATCTTCCAATACAAATGACATATATTCGCAGTGTAAGAAAGTTCAAAAGGAATACTTACAATCGAAGTATGTAGCGTCGCAGGACACCTAAAGTAAGTGGGGAAATATTATTTTGGTGAAATATTATATTAGAAGAAATACGTCATCTTTTCAGCTTAATTTTGTCCAAAGAGTCATCACGTTTCATTATTGAATACTGCGTTCTACTTACATAGATAATCCAATTGTCTATTTCCACTTGCGAAACCCAAATTCCAAAAATCCCCGCCAAATTTTGATTAACAACTTTTTGATTTAACAAATGTTTTTAAAAAATTTATACTAATCAGTTACAGTGATATAGGAGTAATTTTATAATTCCCGCTTAACCCAAAAAATTTCTTGGTTAATTTTGGAATATTATGCGGGGATTGACTCATATACATACATATGCAGCATGCGTAAGACTCCAAATGTATAAATACGTAAAGTGCAAATGAAGGGTACAATTTGTAAGAGTTTAATATCATACCAGGATGCATTTGGCTACATGAACTTGTGTGTGCTTCTACCGTCTAAATGATAAGGCTATCATTGAGCAAACAGCATACATGCATATAAAGGGTTTTTCAACAGAGACGCTACAAAAGTAAATCGATAGGGACAGCAAACGACGCCATATCTTTTCCCGCTCTTTCGACATTTCTCTTCACTAAGGTTTGCCATTTCACCATGGAAAGATATACGAGCCAACAACGAGTCGAAATTATGAAAAATTTACTATCGAAATTTGGAGTCAGTGGCCTCAACTTTAAGAGGCCTCAACAATCAGCGATGACGCTCATTTCTGGCTGAATGGCTTCGTCAATAAGCGAAATATGCGTTATTGGTCAGACAGCAATCCACACGTAATCCATGAGTCATCATTGCATCCCGAAAAAATTACGGTTTGGTGCGGTTTCTGGGCCAGCGGCGTCATTGGGCCGTACTTCTTCTGTGATGATCAAGACCGGCACATTACTGTGAATGCGAATCGCTACCGTTCAATGATAACCGAATATTTTTGGCCCCAATTGGATAATATGGACTTGGAGGACATGTCGTTCCAACAGGACGGCGCCACAAGCCACATAGCGAACGCCACAATCAATTTATTGGAAACCAAGTTTGGTGAACGTGTTATCTCACGAAATGGCCCAGTCGATTGGCCGCATCGGTCGTGCGATTTGACGCCGTTAGATTATTTCCTGTGGGGCTACGTCAAGTCTATGGTCTATGCCAACAAGCCAGCGACGATTGATGAACTACGTACGAATATCGAACGTGAAATTGCAGCAGTATCGGCCGATTTATGCTTGAAAATCTCCGAAAATTGGGTCCAGCGTCTGGACTTCTGCAAGCGTGCCCGTGGTGGCCATGCAAAAGAAATCGAGTTCCATACATAATGGCATCGAACGTACTTTCACAGGAATAAAGAATTTCATTGGTATCTAAAACGGGTTTTGTTTTATTTAAAAAAACTTTTGTTGCGCTCTTATTGAAAACCCCTTTAGAATATAAATAAAACTCCAAATATTAAAGCCTACAATTTAAAATATAATATTCACCATTGGAGTCCACCGATGGTTCTTGAAGCTGTTTGTTTTATTGACTTTTTTTTTGTTTGTTTCGAAAGGATCTTCTGCCACAAACTCATATGAATACAAATACTTCATTCTTAAGGCTAAAGTTGAATGATTTTGGTGGGAGTTTGCATTTTTTGATAGGAAATATTTATGACACACCAAATATATTGACTCATACTTCCAGGGAATGGCAACAACCATTATTCGCTGTATCCCTTACAATTCCTATAAGTTATTAAGGCATCATATGGTAGGATATCTTAGTTTTTTTTCTTGGTTTTGTTTTTCAATAATCCCATATAAGAATCATTCAGTCGAGTAGACTCAACGTTCGCCAGCAGCGGCAATGCCATGGCAGTGTCAAAGTAGGCCTGCAAATAACATAGATGGGTATAATAAATTCAATCAAATTCAAATAGTATTGGCAATCGTACTTAGTTTCAAATCATTGTTTTCATATCTTTCCGTTTTGGTTTTCATATATTTTATATGTAGCGGGTTAAGGATATGAAAGTACTATGAGACAACACCAATCGAAGCCAAAAGCCTCTACATAAAGGATGGCGCGTGAATCGTGCTACAAAAACCAAACCTAATAACTTTTCTGCTGTGCGAGTAATCGGTTCTTTTTTTTCTTATTTTGCAGCTTATTATTAAAAATTTATCAAAATGAATGCATGACATACCGAAAAGACGATTTGGACAGTGCAGCGGTACCATGCTTTGCAATTCTTCATTTCTCTCCAAAGGGAATTTAGGCGGGAGTTTGGCAGCAGAACCCCGAGTACGTGGACCATTATGAGGTGGATAAACAGGTTTGCCGAATCTGGAAACATCGCAAGAAGACTGTACAATCGAGTTCCTTAAGTTTGGGCTCATGACTCAATCGCGGCTGTAGCACAGTCAATTAAGGCAAATCCAAGCGTTACGACTTGAAAGTTATCGGTGCAAATTGGAGTTTGCAGACGTCATTATAACGGATAATTCATCATAACTTAAACTTGTTTCCGTACAAAGTCCAAATTTCATGCAAGTTAAACCCTTTGGATTCGCTTATTCGCCTGAGACTTTACCAAAATATGATTTAAATGACTGAAGATGACAACAAATTGATAAATTGATTGTTTGTGTCTGATTAGGCCCATTTTGATCTAAAGAGCAATGTAAACAAGCAAAATTGCTGTATATAGAGTGAACCTAATACAGAAATACTCCATGAAACAGAGCTGCACCCAGAACAAGTTACTGTGTGGTGCATTGCATACCCTGTCAATAATCCTTTAAAAACAGAATTTGCAGCAGTCGTACAAATTGAAAATAACTGAAAACATTCCCATATTTCATCACACTTTTCAATCGATTCTACAATCTACATTTGCATTGCCTGTGCAAATCGAAATTCAAAATTGGTTTACGATCATGGAACTACATTACCCACTCTATGAAATCTGCTGAAGAGGTATATATATACGGTATACGTTGAAGATGTAAACAACTCTGCACGTCAGCTTCAGTCATTTGCAACGAGAGACGTGACACAGCGGTATAAGGAGAAGAGGAAAGAGGAAACACGTTTGTGTCAGAAGAAAAAAGGATGGTGGAGAAGCGCGAGACAAAAGGCAAAATGAGGCCCCTAAATTCTGCAGAAAATTACAAAACAAACCAATGGAAATGACTCACGGCCCCGTTTTTTAGATATAAGGACGGAAATCTTTGAAAAGATGTGCAGAGTATTTGGGAATATGGAGAGGACACTTCTCTGCTGTACTTGTCCCAGGAGACTTCAATAAAGTTGAGGGTGTTGAGCACATACATGTTATCGACTGGCCCCCTCCTAGCCGAAACGGAATTGGAACTGCAATTTCCGGGCTGACTAAGTGCACGCATCGACTGGAGGCTTAGTATATGTGTCCTGGCTCCAAAAAGCCGACCCGAGTGATGCAAACATTTTCATGGAACAAGCCTTTTATCCAATACATTCAAGGTCCTGTCGAGCGTAATATGTTGCAGACCTGATCGGACCTTATCAGTGTGGCGTTAGACCTCGAAAGTCAACTATCGACCAGATATTCACATTACGGCAAATCCTGGAGAATCCCCACGAACAACAAATCGACACCTTCCACCACTTTGTAGATTACAAGGCTGCCTTCGATAGCTTGATACGGGGAAAAGCGCACCAAGCTATGTCGGAGCTTGGTATTCGTGGTAAGCTGACACGCCTATGTAGTATGACACTGACCGACAAGAAATCTGCAGCAGAGATGTGTAAAACTGTCCCCGAACCAATTAGTAAGAGGCAAGGCCTCAGACAGGGCGACACCCTATCATGCGATCTCTTCAACATATTAATTCAAATCATCGTGAGGAAAGCAGCAGTCAGCCCGAATAATACGATCAGCAGCAAAAGTCACAAGCTATGTAGGAGCTTGGTGTTTCTGCTAAGCTGACACGCGAAGTCCTCAGTCAAGATTGGTAAAGATCTAACCGACCCACTTAGTACGAGGCGGGGCCTCAAGCAGGGCAACACCCTATCATGCGATCTCTCCAACATATTAATTCAGATCATCGTGAGAAAATCTGCAGTCAGCACGAATAAAAGTATCAGCAGCAAAAGTCGCATGCTATGTCGGAGCTTGGTATTCCTGCTAAGCTGACACGCCTTTGCAGAATAACAGTGACCGACACGAAGTCATCAGCAAAGATTGGTAAAGATCTCACCGAACCACTTAGTAGTAGTAAGCAGGGCGGCATCCTATCATGCGATCTCTCCAACATATTAATTGAGATCATCTGGAGAAAAGCTGCAGCCAACACGAATGAAACTATCAGCAGCAAAAGTCACATGCTGCTGGCGTATTCTGATGATTGCTGATGACTTCTAATGGTACTGTAGTATTTTCGAGAAATGAGAAGGATTCAGTAAGTGTGGCTTTGGCAGTAAACGAGGACAGGACAAAATTAATGGTTTGGACAAGCAGAGCATCTACCCGATTGGATGAAGTAGTTAACGTTGCTAACCAATATAATTCCATTTAATGGACGAACTAATTTACCGCGGATCTACCGTAAACAGAAGCAATAACGTCAGCGTAGAAATTAAATGGAGAATTGCGCTTGCAAACAGGTGTTATTACGAGCTAAGCAAACTATATCAGACTCTCATACAACCTGTCTTGCTTTATGGCATAGAATCCTGTGTTATATCACATGCTGTCGAAACATGATTGGGAGTCTTTGAGAGCGAAATGATCCGAAAAATATATGGTATTATAATCAAAAAAGGCCACTATCGACAACGGATGGACCACGACCTGTATAATCTGTACATCGGCCTCGTTATGCGTATCAGACTAGCACGTATACGCTGACTAGACCAAGTCAGTAGAATGGATCAGACCGAACCAGTACGATAGGTATTCGAAGACGTACTCGAAGGATATCGAAAAATAGGTCGACCCAGACTTCGCTGGAAAAACCAGGTGGAATGTTCCCTTTGAGATCTTGGACTTACAAACTGGAGGAGAGATGCTGACGATCGAGCCGCTACAGGAAATTTTATCCTCCTTTTGTAAGACCTTTGACCATTTTGGATTGTAGGTTTGGACCTAAGCCAGTAGGTAAGCAAATCTGGCGATATGCCCACTTGGTAGGTTTGAACATGATCAATTATGTTCTCTTCAGGCAAGGAATATATCTGCTGGTTTTCGGGTGCTAATTATTTTGGTCTGATGAAAAATTGGATACAACTTCACATCTCGCTAATGAAAGGATAACAGGAAAGAGGTCTCATTAAGCCATCCAAAAAGATCTTATATACTTATATATGGAAACTTCACATCTAAACACAATCATAACCTGTTGTAGCCGAGTAGATAACAGTGATGTAGTGTATCCAAGGAGAGCTTCCATTTGCTGACCTATAGTAAGACCTCCAACAGAAAGCCTTCTAGGACGCCTTACTCTGGAGGAGGGAGATATGCAAGTACCCTTACTATGGCACTTTATGTTAAATTGAACTGAAGATTATATTTATAGTGAGATGCTTCCAGCTTCCTTTTGAGGCCTGCTAGAAGGCATTTGGAGATGTCCTTTTGCTGCTGAGTTTATTCTCATATAGTCATATTTGTAGATGTGGGTGTATGAAAGTTCCGCGTATGCAGATGAAATCACATTACACACCAACATACATACACAAACCCTTTGTAGTGGTTTTTATTAAATTCGATCATACGCATACGAGCACCAATACTAAGTTGGTTTCTTTGGCGTATTCAACACCAGAAAAATATGAACTGTCAAATCAGAGTATTTTAAAGGTTTTGACTTGATGGATTTTTCAGTGATTACCAGTGTTGGGATTTTTTAACTAGCATTAGATTTTAATTGACATTACATTATATAACGCAAATGCAAATTTGTTCGCAATGACAATTAAAAAAAATTAATGTGAGTCCGATCACAGGGGAGATGTGTAAACATCTAGTAATGAAGTTGGAAGTACTTATGCTTTTAGTATATTTTTTAATTAATCAATTAAAAGTATCAAAACTTTCAATATTGTAAATACATAGGAATATGCTGGTTTTTGATTGTTTTATTTAACTTATTTGGTTAGTAAATGGGCACACTGCAGTATATATGTATGTACTGCATTACAAATTACAGTAAGCAGTAAATTTACTGATTACTGAAAAAATTCAGTAAATTTTTACTGATAATGAAATTTAATTTGCATTACCAGTAATATCATAGGGCCGTATTCATAATAATCAGTAATCGGGCATTACTGATAACTGAAAATTCAATGCACCTCATCATAATCATGAAGGCACTTTATAAAAATTGCTGAAAAATTTTTTAATAATCAGTAAAAATTTACTAGTTAAAGAATTATTTTTACTGAAATTTTAGTAGTACTGCAAAGTGCCCATCTATGGTAAATGCCTTAAGTACAAATAGTTAATATTGGCTTATGGTAACTAAAATAATATATATAAATTTTTGACTCGATTGTATTTAAAAATCTATGGAAAACTGCATCTATAGTAGTGGAATTTTAGTTGTGCGGGTTTGTGGAGAATTGCTCATATGCAAGTGGAAAACGTCAAATAAAAATTTTGATAAAGCTTGCGACTGTGGGTTTGCACAATTTGTATTAAAATCTCCACCCATAATAATTGGCATGAGATGGAGATTGTTACCCAATTGATACAGCTTTGATACACTTTGTGTTGTTTTATGTTCTGAGTTATAATTTTTTTGGTGTTTTGTAAATTATTTTGTATATGTTGCGGTTGACAAGTTATTAATCAGCTGTTTACTGAAATGTAATGCATGTAGTTATTTTACAGCAATTGTTTTCGAAAATTAGTAGCTACTATTGCACACTAGATGGTGCTTATATGCAGCTGTTAAATATGAATGATAATCTCAAAGACGAAGAAGACTTTTATTTTTTAATTGTCCTTATATTTGACAAGTTTAGTCTGTAGTTTTCCTTATTTTGCTTCGTTTTAGTAAATTTTTTATTAAAAGTGCAAAAAATCTTTTTAAAAGTTATTAAAATTAAATGTTTTTGTATTCATTTTATTTATTTGTTTTCATTTGCCTACGATAAAGTAGCGTTCACAATGGCAGCAACGAATTTGTAATTCAAGCCTTCTCGTTCCCACTCACAGTATTGCATATAATTCCCTCTCATGTTTTTCGTGAAATTGGAATTCAAATTTGTCATAGAAGTAGATAGGTTCTACTTCTACTTCAAATTGGAATTTGTTCGAATCAGTTTATTCTACTGACCGCTAGGGGCGCTCTACTTCGAATTTTGTTTTAAAACTTGAAAGTATGAATGAAAATGTAAACATTTTGTATCAAAACAAACATTTTAATAAATAATATTATCTGTAGAATCTGCCAATAATAATAATTTCACATATAATTATAATTTTTTATTACCAAGAATACAACACTGTCGCTGGCTTTCGAACAATTCAGCTGATGCAAATGTGAAATGTGTAGTTGTTTGTAGTAAGTGTAGTTCGCGCCAAATTTATTAATAAACAAGAGAAAAAAGTTTAAAAAAAGCTGACATTTTCAGGTTTATCGAAACCGTCCAAGGCCATGACATATTATGGTACATAAGTTTCTAAACATTTCTATAGAAAAATTTGAAAACATTTCTAAAGAAAATTTGAAAATATTTCTATAGAAAAATTTTAAAATATTTCTATACAAAAATTTTAAAACTTTGCTATAGAAAAATTTTAAACTTTTCTATAGAAAAATTTGAGAATATTTCTATAGAAAAATTTGAGAAGATTTCTATAGAAAAATTTGAAAACATTTCTAAAGAAAATTTGAAAAGTTTTCTAAAGAAAAACACTTAATACTTTTTGCTCCGGGTAGTGGTACAAATCTGAGATCCGTGTATCACATTTAATTTTTCTATTTTTTACTGTTTGCTTTTTCGTTAGTATTGCATTTCTCCATGGTTTTCAATCCCCAAATATGTATACTGCTGTATAATGTAAACAATGTTGCCAGTCAGCTGTTTTTTCGAACTTATTCGAACAAATTTGTTGCTTGCATTGTGAACGCCTGTTGAATTTGTTGCTATCATTGTGAACGAGCCTTAACATAATGTACGACAATTAGTGAATATTAGTAGCTACTATTGCACACTAGATGGTGTTGAGTATATTGTATGCAGCGTATGATTACACTAATACACTGATACATAGCTCACACCGATTTGATAACGCTTTACGATTGGTTAACGATTACATCGCACATCTTACTCTAAATTTGTGATTGTATTGTGAAAAAGATTTTTACGCCCAGCGTATAGATGTTTACACATCAAAAATTTTGAATTCCCATTGGCTCAACCAATGTAAATGCAGGTTATGGAATCGGATGCCAATTGTAATGAAATATTTCAATGCTTTTGATATTTTAAATTTTGTTGACTGTTGGAAATTCTGTTTGTAAAATATTTTATATGTAGAGATTTCTGGATTCGATTGGTGATGCCTAGAGATAATTGAAAACCCATATATTGCATGTGTATATTCACCAGTTTTCAGTAGAATATGACGAAAAAGCATCCAAAAATAATTTTTATTACGATTCCGTTGTTTGAATTTAAAAACAAAACATAGATAAAGAAAGGCGTATTGTATGTTTGATACTTAGATAGTTTTTTCAATAGTTTTTGTTTTCAGGGAAATTTGCCCATTCCCACCATTTCAGCGCCATCTAGAACATTTCCCTTGACTTTCAAATCCACCATGTATGTTTCACCACCTAGGGGCTTCAATTATCTCTGTGTTGAATCGTAGTACTTTCAAATCCATAGTCCATACATAAACCGTACATATAAAATATTTGAAAACAAAAAATACAAGATGTGAACGAAATACTTTGAAAATTAGCATGGTAATTACCCACTGGGCTAAATTCAAAATTTGATAAACTTTCAATTTTCAATGTCTTCTATAACTGGACTAATTTAATTTCTCTTCGAATTTGACGATTTGATAGGTCTCTGTCAACAACGAAAATCACGTGTTAATGTTGGAGTATTGGTGCTAAGGTCATCTGAAGTCGCGATATTGCAACAAAAATGTCCTGATGGCTAACAGAATTCTTTAGTCTTTGCATAATATTCGTCTCTGCCTTCCAAATAATTGTACGGAAGATGGTAATATTATTAGTGTCTTAGACATTATGAATATGTTCTTTGAGCTATTTGTGCATCCAAGACAATGGACATATATATTTAAAAAAATATTTTTTCAGTGTATCTAATCAGATTTGTCAGACGGTACCAACGTTGTGCTGTTCACACGATTTTAATGGGTGTATCAGTGAGATCGCAGTGTTTAAATTAAGTGTCATTTTTTTGTGCAAGTGGCAACCCTGAAATTTGGCCGCTGTCACATTGTTTATTTCGATTATTAAAAATGGAGCGCAACGATCCATATAGAACAACGCGTTATAATTGTGAAAACTTAGTACAAAAATTTGGAAAATTATGTTGAGACCGCTCGGAAACTGCGAAAAATTTTCAGTCGAGAAAGTGCACCTAATGTGTCAACAATTCGAAGAGTGGTCAACAAATTTTAAGAAACTGGGTGGATTATGGACAGTAAGACTCCTGTTCGTCAACGTACCGGTCAGCCTCTTAAAAACATTGCTGCTGTAAACGAGGGTGTCGCCGAAAACCCGAAAACATCTCAACAACCTGAAATTTCAAGCAACTACGCAGCGAATTTTGGAGAACGATCTCCACCTTCATGTATACAAAATTTAGCTTACACAGGACCTCAGGCCATGCTCAATCGGAATATGTCGTCTATAGAATTCAAAAAAATACCACAACTATCTCAAAAACTACGTGTTTTTATTTAAAAATGAAAAAGTGCATTCTTACTGATACACTCTTTACCTATGGAAGTTATATGATATGATGTTATATTGTTACGAATTTATGATGTATCGTTGGGTGGTGTTTTTTAATGTTAACAAATCGAGATACCCGGTAATTTATGCTAATGATACTATCTCTTTGTTCACCACTTTTACGCGTTTCGACACAGAACGACTCTAATTATGCCGTTTAGTTGTCTATTTATATTATCTGCAACTTTAAACGACAACATCCAGCCGTTTCCCGAAACATATCGTACAAACGCCATCTCTTTCTCGATTCTTTCAGAATTTTGTTTAGCGACGGCATCAACCATCAGTGGTGAGTTCGTAAACGGTAACTTTCCAGCTTGCAGCCATGATTGGCTTTTCACTAACATTAAGCTTCAATAATTTTCATTTGAAGAAGCATGAAGCTTCACAACTTTTCTGAACCATGTCGTAGTAGCGCCATCTATTTCTTGGCTCTTCTAGAAAGTTCCTTAGTGAATAAATCAACCGATTGTACCACGTACCGCACTAAATAGTGATGCCGGCTTTTCAGTAGCGTTACGATTTACTAATTTATCAAACTGTTAGAAAACTCAAACTACAACATTTCTCCATTTGATCTGCAATCCTTAGTCTAGCTAATAGTTCGGCTAAAAATTAAAGACGCATAACTCATTGTTGGTAGAAGATTACAGTTACTATTATTATTTAAATTTTTGCGACTTATTTTTGTTTTTTATGCATGTATCCATTATGTATTTTATTTACTTTTATGTTCATTTGTCGAGAGAGAATTATTATATTACAAAACGACCTTTTTATAATTCCTATTGCTTTGGCCTTTACGATAATTTTTTGAGCGTTTGCAAATACGTTGCTGTGAGTTGCTTAGTTTTTCCGAGTGTTTGCATAGTTTTTCCGAATATAAGTAATGGATTTAGATGTGCCTGAAAGATTGAATTCCAGAGATGTAATGATAGATATGGTAAGAATACTAGCTAAACAAAGAAATGGCTTAAACGTCTGCCACATAAATGCCCAAAGTCTGAGAAATAAAATGGATGAGTTCAGACTAACTTTCGAAGATTCTTCTGTTGAAGTTATTTGCGTTTCAGAAACTTGGTAATATCTGATAATATGATTTCATTAAATGGGTATAATGTTTTTAGGGCAGATCGTGAAAAGCACGGAGGAGGCGTAGCTATATATATAAGGCAGGGCATTTCTGCAAAGTTTGTATCAAAAAGCGATGATGATGATCCAGTTGAGTTTATTTTTATAGAGATCTTGTCAAATGATCAGAGGATGCTTGTGGGATCTGTTTATAGGCCTCACCGTTCAATTTGCTTCGATGTATTTACATCAAAGTTGGAGAACATAACAAGGACTTACGCCAATGTACTTTTAGCTGGAGATTTCAACGAAAACCTATTATGTCAGTCTCACTTTAAAGAAAATATGATTTCATTTGGTTTCTTCGTAGTAAACTCCGTTACTCCAACCCATTATACCACAACATGCAATACTTTACTTGATTTATTCCTTGTAAATGATTTATCAAAAATACTGTTGTACGACCAAATCTCTGCACCATGTTTTTCAAAACATGACTTGATTTTCTTATCATACGACTTTAACATTCGTGAGTCCAAACAAACATTTTCGTACAGAGATATGAGTAATGTTGATTATAATGCCTTAGGTGAGAATTTTTTTCGAATAGATTGGAGTATGACGTATGACTTGATTTCAGTTGATGAGCAAGTTGATTTTATCGAAGGTAATATAATAAAGCTATATGATATTGCTGTGCCAATTAAAACAAGAATACATTCATCCAAATCACGTCCTTGGTTTAACGCCCATATAAAATCTTTAATAGAATTTAGGGATTTGGCCTATGCTAGATGGAAGCATTTTAAGTCTGAGGATTTTAGAGAGGAATACAAATCTGCGAGAAGAAATGTAAGAGTAGCCATCAAGCGAGCAAAATTTGAATATTACGCAAGCCGCTTTAGTAAATCTATTAGTTCAAAGCAGACGTGGAAAACTATAAGAGAAATTGGAGGTGGACGAAATGTTTCTACTTCAGATGTTGTTGCTGATGCCGATGAGTTAAATAAAACATTTATAAATGTACCCATAGTCAAGCCTGTTTCTGGATTTTATAAATAAAATGATCCGGTTTCGAGTTACAATCAGCTCGAGTTTTCCTGTGTCAGGCAGGAAGATGTACTCGAAAGTATTTTAGCGATCAGATCTAATGCAGTGGGATGTGATGATATTAATCCGAAATTCATAAAGATATTATTACCCCATTTGTTACCATTTGTTACACATTTATTTAACACTATAATCATGACGAGTTACTTTCCCAAAAAATGGAGGCATTCAAAAATTATTCCAATTCCCAAGTCTAAAACGGAATACAGACCCATAGCCATACTACCATACTTATCTAAGGTTTTTGAAAAACTCTTACACAACCAAATAAAAACATATTTAAACATCTCTCCATTACTGGTGGAAAATCAATCTGGTTTTAGATCCAAACATAGTTGCGTTACGACATTAATAGATGTGGTGGAAGACATGCGACGAAATATAGATGAAAAGAAAGTCAGTATTTTAGTTCTTCTCGATCATTCTAAAGCATTTGATACTGTCGTTCATGACACTTTATGTTTCAAGCTATACAATTTTTTTAATTTTTCAAAAACCTCAGTAAAGTTGATTCAGTCGTATCTTTTCAATCGTAGCCAATCAGTTTTTATGAAGAATAATGTATCTAAGCCACTTTGTTCATTAACAGGAGTTCCCCAAGGATCGATTCTAGGACCTTTATTGTTTACAATGTACATTAATGATTCTATATCGAACTGCAAGTCCCATTTGTATGCAGACGATGTTCAGTTGGAATTAAGTTCAACCACAGATCGTCTAGACGAGGCTGTCCGTAGAGTTAACCGTGACCTTGATTCCATATACCTGTGGGCGTGTGCAAATGGTCTTACTCTAAATCCCCAAAAATCAAAATGTTTATTTGTTCACAAAAAATCGGTGAAACAAACTCTTGATTTTCATATAGCGATCAATGGACAGTTGATACAAGTTGTGTCATCAGTAAAGAATCTAGGTGTTATGTTCAATGTTTCTCTAACTTGGAACAATCACATTAACAGCATTATTGGTTCCACGTACAATAAACTACGTATGCTGTGGATGTCACAATCGTATACTCCTTTAAATATTAGAAAGCTACTTGCTAAAACTTACATAATGCCATCTCTTCTATATGGTTGTGAGGTCTTTTCAAATTGTGACTCAACTAGTAGACGAAAGCTTAATACTGTCTTTAACAACATTTGTCGGTATGTATATGGCATAGGAAGACATGACCATATTTCCCACTTCTCTTTACAATTATATGGAATTTCTTTTGATAATCTGCTCAGATTTAAGGCTTTGGTACTTCTTCATAAAATAATATATTTGAAACAACCTCCTTATCTTTTTCACCGTCTAAATTTTGCCAGGTCCAATAGAGGCAACAAACTTATACCTATAAGATATAACTCACTGATGTCAGAAAGACAATTCTTTATTAACGTCTTACCTCTCTGGAACTCTCCTCCTCATTCCTTTCAAACTACCAGCAATGCAGTGCAATTTAGGGTAAAATTAATGAAATATTTTTTAGACAATAACTAATTTGCTTTAAACTACATTAAAAGGGTCGTTTTGTAATATTTTTATTGTAATATTTTTATTTTAATTTATATTAATTTTTATATTATAATCTTTTATTTTATTTTTAATTTCATTTTATATGTTTTTATAATCCTTTGGAGTATACGTGTACCAGAATTTTAATAATAAGTTTTATAAGTTTCTGCAAAATTAAAAATGCATTTCCATCGCAAATTCCTATGCTGTAATTATAAGATTTTTATGTCTTGTTGTGTAGGATAGACAAATAAATAAATAAATAATAAAATAATCAAAAATCAAGACAAGTAAATAAATAAATAATAAATAAATCTCCACAAATCATTCAATGAACTTAATTGGAGTTAAGTTTATCGGTGGCTGTCTGCGGTGCAATGGTGAGTGTGCGCGACTATTGTACATTAGAACGTGGGTTGGATCCCTGTTCTGACCACCTTACATTTCATTCGACGACCGTCACCTCGCTTAGTGACGGCGATACAATCGAGTGCTTATCCATTAAAAAGCTTCTCAAAATACCGTTCGGAACCGATGTAAAACTATAGGTCCCAATCAGTGAGTATAAAACTATAAAAAAGCGCCTCTAGCCCCAAGCGATGTAATGGGAAACTATTTATTTATTTATTTAAGTTTATTTTAGAAAATTACCCATTTTTTTGTCGAGTGTCATTATGATAGTTTTCTACTCCGGTCGCTTCTGTAGTCTTTTTCAGTCGCCGTTATTCATTTTGAGTTTGATGCATGTAGAGTTCACTCCGTCTAGCCCCTTAATAGTCTTAAGCGGGAAAAGACGTCAGAATATATTTACAAACGATTAAATTTAAATCAATAAAAGTTTGCATACACGTTGTGTATATCTTATTCTATGGATAAACGTAACAGCTTCAACTTAATTTAGATTCCTATCACATACGGCTTAGGAATTGGGGAGAGATTTGTGCAATCAGTGAGCTTTGCACCCCTTGAACATAAACTCACTCATGGCAAAATAATACAAATTATATTAACTATGTATGTTACTAAAGCCCCATGACCCTGAACAAGTTGTGATTTGCGAAGAAAACGTAACGATGAGGACCTACTGACTTGAGAATTTGCATGGCAAATTACTTGATAGTGTCGATGCCAACAAGCGTCCTGATCGTTGTCAAAGAAATTAAAGGCAAATCTGAAACTCTGCACAAGCGATAGCCACTAAGAAGTACGAATTATATCCGAAACTAATCGCCTACAAATCAATGCATAAATAGAAAACAAACCCCTTTCTTAGATACATGCTGAAAAATTATGTCCCCAGCAACATGTTGCAGGACACATGTATATTAGGTTGCCAATGAAAACCCAACTTCTGATTTTTGGTAAATACCAGGTAGATTCTTATGCCAGTTCATTTAAAACTAACGTGAGCCCAATCGGATAGCTCTAAGCCGGTCCGAGTAGTGCTCAACATTTTCGAGTTTATGCATTTTGGGTTTAAATTTGTTAAAACCGGTTATTGTAACCAATTGTCATATCTGATTTTATAGAATCGGTTTGAGCACGTAACTTATGTTGTAAGCTCATCTTTTGCAATTTTTATGATTTGGCACCCTATAAGGCCATTGGCGATTTTTCGTCAAGATGGCCAGTTTGCAGCATTATGTCATCCTTATACCGTTGAGTGACTATATCGCTGTATACCTTATTGGAAGCGTACAGACTTCTACTAGAAAGAGTTGGTATCCGAGTTGAATATTTTTTTTCGTTTAGATACAACTTTTGAGAATTTAAATTTTTTTCCAATCAAGAGTTTGGAGCCCTAGAGTGGTAGGATTTTACTCAAATTTTTACCACTTTATACTCGGGTCAAACTAAATTAATGCTCAATTTTTTTATTCAAATGAACTAATAAATGAAAATTTTCTAATGTATACAAATTTACACCCAAAATGCCAAAATCCGAAAATGTTGACCAAAAGTCGGACCGGCTTAGAGTTATCCGATTGGGCTCAAAATTTCACCACGTTAGTTTTAGATCAAATGGCATAAGAATCGTCTTGGTATTTGCTACTATTGGATAAAAATACTTGCCACATACATTTCATTTCAGTTCAACACACACTCACTGGCATGACTAGTTTCGAACTCCCTGACAAGTTCGTCATCAGATGCCTAACTACTGTGCCGGAATTGATACCATCGGTTGATCATCAATCGTATATATGTATACAAACCCCAATTATGCAATTCACATGTGCGAATTAGTATCGATCGAAGATCCCTAAGTATCAACATCACTGAAAGGCCTACAATTCCAACAACAAGAACAGACAGAATTTTTCCACCATGTTCTTATTTTTCCTCATGCATTCTCGCATTGTTGCAGTGCTTTGAGGTGAGTTTTAATCTATATCACGGAGTTGTATTTTTCCGCGGTATATCATATTTGAAGACCGTGCTAGTGTCAGTTACGGCGATTTGAATTTGTATGTTTATGACCGATTTGATCGATACTAATTCGCACATGTGAATTGCAGAATTGAGTTTGTATATATACGATTGATGATCAGGCGATGGTATAAATTCAGGCACAGTAGTTAGGCATCTTATGACGAACTTGTCACGGAGTTCGAAACTAGTCATGCCAGTGAGTGTGTGTTGAACTGAATTGTCTATTATTTCCAACAAAAACTAAACATTTTTCAATTAGAAAAATGTTCATGACTTGTAAGCTTGAAGTATGAACTTCTCATACATTAAACAAAAACTAACAAAAATCGGTCACAATAATTCAAATTCAAATAAAAATCATTTTATTGATTTTATTTATTTGATTTATAGAACATTGCGTTTCTCAATTTGCCAGTTTCGAACTCATAGGGTATACAATTTTTTTTAAATTCGTCATTAACTTTTACAAGATTTTTCACAGCGCTTTTATAATTCGCTAAATTATTGTGAATCTTTCTCCGTTACTCTAATAAAATTCGAAAATATAAACTATAAATTCTAAACAATTACTTACTCTTTGTTCCAGTATCGTACTTACTATTTTCCCCGTCGCACAACATTCCCAGGGGCTGCGATGAAACAGCTCAACGACGGTTGTAAATTTTGGTACAGAATAGAATGTTAAACAGAATGAGCCATAGGCAAATTGATAAAAGCGATTTAAAATATTATTTTATTTGCACGTATAACTTTTAAAATAATTTTATATGAAATAAATGAATTTTGATTAGAACAAACACAACAATTTAATTTTATTTTTATTTGTATTACGTCCCAATTCTGGAATAAATAAAAACTGTGTCACAACTGCTATTAGCCCATTGACTTTCGGTGAGAATTTGGTGGAACTGAAACATGCGTGCACGCTCTTTATATGTTACTCTATGCCTCGTTCGCATTTTGTGTCAAACAGTAAATGAAAGCAAAAATGTGTAGAATAAAATACATGCACATACTCGCATAAGCATTTTACCAAAATTTTCGAATGAAGTAAATCAAAACAGTTTATGGCGAGACAAATACTAATTTCATTTTCTATTAACTGACATTTTTCAGTGTTACCAAATATATCTACTGTTCTTGAGAACTGTTCAATAGTTTGGCTTCCACAATATAGATGTCATAATGATAGAATCAAATCTTTTCAGCAATAGTTCTTACATTTTGCTTTACGCAATCCTGGTTTTACGCAATCCGGGTTAAACTAATTAATGGAAAAATTAATTCATCATATTTGATATCTTTACGGAAGTTTAATGTTCCCTTTAGAGTTTCTAGACAATATGTTCCATTTTCCTTCCCACATTCTTCCACTTTTAATGAGTTCCACCATCTGTTCTCTCTATCGGATTCGATTGAAGTAATTAAACGTGTGATTATTTAGTCCAATGATTGATAATGCTTAGAATTGCCAGATTTAGGATTTAAGATTTCATGCGAGAAATCAGGTGAATGAATTTTGGTTAATTTTCGCTGAACTAAATTTCCTGCTCTATATGTCATGCTTCATCTGTTCCTGCTTTATTCTCGTCGTGCTGCATCTATTCCTGCTTCACCTGTTCCTGCTTCACCTGTTTCTACAGTTCCTGCTTCATTTGTTCCTGCTTTATATATTCCTACTTCATCTGTTACTGTGTCACCTGATCCTGCATTATCTGTTCCTGCTTCACCTGTTTCAACAGTTCCTGCTTCATTTGTTCCTGCTTTATATATTCCTGCTCCATCTGTTCTTGCTTCATCTGCTCCTGTTTCATCTGTTCCTGCTTCATCAGTCCTGCTCCATCTGCTCCTTCTCCATCCGCTCCTGCTTTATATGTGCCTGTGTTATCTCTTCTTGCTTCATCTTTTCCTGCTCCACTTACTTCATCAGTTCCTGCGCCATATGTCCTGCGTCATCTGTTCCTGCATCGTTCTGTTCGTGCTGCATCTGCTCCTGCTTCATCTGTTCCTGTGGCACCAGCTGTTCCTTTATCTATTCCTGCCCCACCTGTTTTAGCAGTTCCAGCATCATTTGTTCCTGATTTATCTATTCCTGCTCCATTTGTTCTTGCTGCATCTATTCCTGTGTCATCAATTCCTGGTTCTTTGTTCCTACTTTATCTATTCCTCCTTCATATGTTCCTGCTTCATCAGTTCCTACTTCACCTGTCTTTCTTCATCTGTTCCTGCTTAATCTGTTTCTGTGACATCTGTTCTTGCTTCATCTGTTTCTGCTTCATCAGTTCCTGTTTCCTTAGTCCTGCATCATCAGTTCCTGCTCCGTCTGTTTCTGCTTTATCTGTTCCGGTGTCATTTGTTCTTGCTTCATCTTTCCTGCTTCATCTGTCCATCTTCATCTGATCTTGATTAATCTGTTCATATGTCATCAGTTCCTGCGTCATCAGTTCCTGCTTCGTCAGTCCTGCTACATCTGTTCCTTCTCCATCTGTTCCTACTTTAACTGTCCCTGTGTCATCTGTTCTTGCTTCATCTGCTCCTGCTCCACATACTTCATCAGCTCCTGGTTTATCTATCCTGCTGCATCTGTTGCAGCTTCAGTTGTTCTTGCTGTATCTATGCTATTCCATTAATTTCATTCCAATCTTTCTAATTAGTCTTTATGTAGGATAAATCTGTTAATATGGTGCTAAATCATTAATGTCCCTGTTCAATCTATTATCTCCTGCATGACTTTATTACTATATTTTTCTAACTGAACATAAAAGTTAGAAGATAAACAAATAAAGAAATATATAAATAGGTTTGGCGGGTCGTACGTGTATTAAGGGTGCACAAAACGAAAATTCAATAACGTTGGTAATCATGCATATTGCCACTGAAAGACTGAGAGAATAATTACACGTTTTCGTTATCATGCTATGTTTTGATTAACTATTTGTTTGACTCAACAAAGATATTGTTCAATCTTTTATTTGTGATCAAACAAATTACTTAATCTGGAAATGTTTAACTTTTGCTCAACATGCATTAAAGTGTAGATTTTGGTGATTTTTTCGTTCAGTCTCAATTCAGCTTCAATATTTCGTAGGGCGACATTTGAGCCCATATAAATCGTCATATAAATGGATGATGAATAGTTTCTGATTAAGTTGTTAAGTTTCTCCCGGATTTGGATATTGTTTCTTTTACAGGAAAATTAATGCTTCACTATATCATATGTCACCAAAACTTAGGTGTAGATTTGATTTAAAATTCAAGTTACCAGAAGACCTCTGGTCAGCTCTCGAACAATTCTTATTCCACTCGTATACAGCAATAAACGTAATTATAATTGTCTACACATTTCTGACGGAAGAAAGGCTTTTATTAAAAAGCCGTGCTCGTAATCAGAGAGTTATAAACGGCAATTAATCTTTCATTTGAGTAAATCACCCCTTCATTTCATTCGCGTTTCTGTACAATTTAAAATATTCTGTAAACTTCAATTGTAACATCTTTCACATTTCATTTTTGATTCAAACAATTTAATTACAATACTATATAATTTTAGGGGAAGTCAACAAACTTTGATGTGTTATCTCCTGTTACACACCCTTTATGTGAAATTTTAAGCGAAACATTGTTACCCCCCTTCAACACAAGATAACATTTAATAACACAAACCCTTCTGGGCACTCGAACACAAATCATTTAACAAACCATATAAATATAGACACACAACTATAGGACGATATTTCATTTTAAAACAAACAAATCAAATACTTTTGATTGCGAACAAAGACTTCAAGAAATTTGGATAAGAGGAGCGGGGAAAATGCAATAAAATTAACAATAATAACGAAATCGCAACAAACAATCTAACGACGTTTTCGGGGGGTGAACCTTGTGAAATCAGACAACAATTTTTAAATATTTGCAAGTGTATCAATCTCATACTATTACAATGTTTTTTGAAATTCTCATTCGACTATACAGCAGTTAGTTAAGTATCATCTAAAAAAATGGAAAGGAGGTAGTATGATTTGTTGGGCAAAAATAAAAATTTTGAGAATTTTAATAAATATTTTGATTGTGTCCTACTGTCTTATATTTTAGTCATGTTGATCAAGATATCGTAACTTTTGAGGAGTATCTAAAGCAAAATGGACTACTCGCAGGTCATCTAGAAATCAAAAGTACATTCTTTACTGGTCTTGTTCTTGTCGAAGTTGTCTTAGTTTAAGGGATTCTAGATCATAATCTGTCTTTTTATTCCTCCACCCCTAGTGATGGGGGTATAATATATCATTTAATATGGGAAAAAATGTAACGAATAGAAGGAACCATTTCACATAGATCCTTAGTACCTTTGGACGAAATTTGGCTTGGGAAATTTAAGATGATTGAGCCTTGTCCGTCTGTCTATCTGGCTGGCTGGTCAACACCATAACTGCCATAACTATTTACCGTACTATTATTTGTCCAAGCGTAGTTTTGGATTGAAAATGGGCGCTTTGACCGCGCCCCTTCCGGTAACACCTATACAAATCGACACATTTAGTACAAGATCACGTTTCTTCTAAAACGTTTATCTGCAAATACAATACCTTGGTCATCGTCCGGGTTGTCAATGCGATAAGTCGCGTGAAACACGTCTGATCTATATGCAATTTGGAAATAGGCTTCATGTGATTTTACCACGGTCATTTTGGCACCTACACGCTGAAAATTCTGTCGTTTTATGTTGTTTAGATGCCAACATAACATGTGTTTGGAGCTTGTAGCAAATATAATATACTTGTGCCCAAACGCATTGTGTTTGCTATTCAATTTTACATGTTTGAGATACAATGATTAATATGTTATAACGTATGTATGTGTTTGCGACCCAAATATATTTGTGTTTGTGATATAAATACAGCCGTGTTTATTGCACTGTTTATGCTCTCTCAAGAGCAAGAGAATAAAAGAGGGACAACGAGCGTGTATATCTTGTAAGGGTGTTTCTATATTTTCGCAATATTCTATCAGTAAGTGAGTCATAAATATTCCTGAATGAGGGGAACAAATTGCAGATGAAGTCAGTGTTTCTTATTTTGGCTGATGTGTTGCGTTTTAATTTCATGTATTCAGTCGTCAATGGTTCATCGAACAGAGGATATCAAAAGCGCTTGATCAGTGAAAGAAGAATAAACAAACACTCCGACGGTTAAATGTTTTGTGATGTTGCTTTGGTTTTTGTGTATGTGTTTCGCACATATTTATGAGTGCTACCAAAGTGAGAAACGATTTTGAAGAAAGAAACTGGAGAGGGCAACAACGTTAATCCCTTTTCTGGCCGAGCCTCTACTGAAAAAATTGGTATGGCGGACTATTTGTGAAATATAAAAAAACACAAGTAATTAATACATGCTGTGGCCGTCGGTGGTGCAATGGTTAGTGTGCGCGGCTTTTGTACATGAGATCCTGGGTTCGAACCCGGCTCTGACCACCTTCAAATTTTCTTTCGGCGGCGGTTACCTCGCATAGTGACGGCGACATTATCGAGTATCTAGCCATGAAAAAGCTTCTCAAATTACCGTTCGGAATCGGTGTAAAACTGTAGGTCCCAATCAGTGAGTGAAAACTGGAAAGCGCACAGCTCAGTGATTGTGAGAAGTTCTCCCCAGTCCCTGCATGGGATGTAATGGGAAACCATTTATTTATTTATTTAATTAATACATGCTTGTTTTGCATGAGCTAGATTTGTGTATAAGTATATTGTTTGTGTACCAACGCATAGTGATAACCAAGGCATAGTTGAAACCTTCTGAAAACAAAAACGTGAGAGGCAACAAAGGAAGGAGAAGCAATAGGGCAGCAGATTCTCATTTCTTAAAAAAAATCAATGAGTGTTCGAACTCACGGATGATGTGTTAACACCTTTTTGCTACACGGTACCTGTTCGATTTCTATGAACACATTAGTAAATGTTACGTTGAAAAATAAAAAATAATAGTTTTTTGTATACACCGGGCAATGCTGAACATCAAATGACCCGCTTTGTTTGGCCATATCAACAACAACCAAACACACAACATCACACATACTTTGTCCGAAGTAGCTGGCGTATACGTGTGTTACCATAACTTCGACTGCGCAAGCCCATGGGCTTGCAAATGAAATTTTGCGTGGCTATGATTTATATCTCCGTTCAACAACATACATTACATTATTATGTTAATACATACGCTATAGACACAATTTCGTTTGCCTCACCCCTGCCACACCACTCTTTCATTGCTCTCTTGCTCGCTCATTTTTGTTTAACACGTCATTATTCTCTTTCGCAGTCACAGAAAATCTGGTTTTAGCAGCAGCATAAAATCTGGTTTTAGCATATTTTGACTTTGATAGATTTAGTCCCTATAAGCCGCTGCTATAGATGTTAATACATCAATAAGTAATGCATTTAATGCAAGTAAATTTAAAAAGGGTAATTTTAAACATTTTAAATTTTTGTAGTAATTATTTATAAATGTGGATATATATTGGTACAATTATTTATAATAAAAAATGAAAGAAAGAATAATTCGGTTCTAATTATTATTATTTTTGGGAGAAAATCCGCATATGTTTCGAAGTAAGTATATGGAGGTTTGGGGGAAACACGCGGATTCTTCCACGTATGTAAGTATATGGGTGTTTGGGATGAAGCACATGTTTTTCAGTAAACATGATACTGTTTGCATTTAAATACAAGTAAGTTTTGGACTTCCAAACATATGAATGTTTGAAGTGTGTTCCAAACATATACATGTTTCCTGCAGAATAGTTTAGGGAATATATATTAGAGAGGCCGTTATTTTTCAGCGTGTGGATGTTCGGCAAGATAACTCCCGGAAAACCGAACCAATTTTTATGAAATTTGGTACTAGACAAAATTTTGTCAAATGCCACTCTCCTGTGGAAAGTGTCTCCTCCCACACAAAAGTTGTACGGAAGACCGCTTGATCGACATGATAACTCTCGTAAACTACAACCGATATTAATGAAATTCGGTACTGGGCAATGTTTTGCTAAAACCTACGGTATAATTAAAATTAAACTACTGTGCCATGCCCATTTTTTAACCTCCCATAAAAAAGTTGGGCGGCTTTCCGGTTGGCCGACTCGATGTCTCCCGTAAACCACAAACGATCTTAAGAAATTTTGTCAAAAGCTACTATGTAACAAATAAACAACTTCGCCATGCCCAATTTTGTATCTCGTATATAAATATTAGGCGTACACTTGGCAGGTTGTCACAATAAGTCCTCAAAATCCTTTAGCATCCTAATTAAATTGGTTAATGAACAATATTTAGCAATGCCACTCTGGTATTAATTATTGGCACATTTGCCACTCCCTTGCGATCAATGTAAAGGTAGATGTAGTTGTTTTTTTAATTGCACTCTGTCGAAATGGATGACTTAGGGTGACGGTATGTTTAAGTCGGTTCACCCGACTGAAAATTACAGCACTCGCAAGAAAAAACCCTTAAAGTATGTTTCGCCCAGAATTTTTTGTTTTTTTGGGTCAAAAATACTTTGTTTGTTACTAAGCTTTATAATTGACTGCAAAAGTTGAATCTTTTCTCATATATAAATGTTTATCGCAAAACGTTTCTCTCTTGTTGTACACGAACTTCCCTTTGATGCTTAGATGCTTTAATGTTAGTTTTGTTCTATAAATTGTTCTTTAATTGAATATGTTTTGTGTGTGTAATTGAATATGTTTTGTGGCCGTCGGTGGTGCAACGTTAGTTCGACCCCGGCTCAGACCACCTTAAATGTCTTTCGACGACGGTCACCTCGCTTAGTGATGGTGACACTATCCAGTACTTAGCCATAAAAAAGCTTCTTAAAATACCGTTCGGAACCGGTGTAAAACTGTAGGTCCCAATCAGTAAGAGTAAAAACTAAAAAGCGCACATCTCACTGATTGTGAGAAGCTCTCCTCAATCCCTTCACGGGATGTTATGGGACACCATTTTTGACGTAGAATACGTCTTACCTTACGGTATGAGGAGTCATGTCAGGTTTATTGTTGTAAAACCTACAGTTTTACACCGATTCCGAACGGTAATTGGAGAAGCTTTTTCATGGCTAGATACTCGATAGTGTCGCCGTCACTATGCGAGGTGACCGCCGCCGAAAGGAATTTTAAGGTGGTCAGAGCCGGGTTCGAACCCAGGATCTCATGTACAAGAGCCGCGCACACTAACCATTGCACCACCGACGGCCACTTATTTATTAATGTTTATTTCATTGAATTTGAGGAAACGGCTAGATGAATTTTTTTAAAATTTTGTTTGTAGGTAAATGAAGATGTTATCTTTCGTTTGATATACATTGCATATTGGTTGATATATTTCTAGTATTTTAATTTCTCAAATGAAAATTGTTTAAACACATACACTCAAACATATGTGTGGTGTTTGGTTGAGTGTTTTTGGTTGCTCAACATCGCTTAGGAACATGTATCTAGTAAAAAGTGAAACGAACAGCAAGCTAATGTTGCTTGGCAACATGTATCTAGTAAAAAGTGAAACAAACAGTAAGCTAACGTAATAAAGCTTTTTTGCGAAAGCTTCAATAAAACTGTTGTAACATTAATTTTTAATTGTAAAGCGTAAAGCTTTCACACAACGCTCGAATGCTAATGCGAAGACTCGATAAGGTAAACCTTTTTTAATATTAGGGCGGCCGTCTCAACATTCGCAGAACTTATTTCAATAAAAATATTAATTAAAATACATAAATTAAATTAAGTTTAAAAAAATTGAACATAATATTTTTTTTTTAAACGGACTTGAATCAAATGCCGTTGGTAAATATAAAAATTACAGCATACAGTTGTCCGAGGCCTTCGGCCACGGACTGTCCCTGCAAGCTGTGTCAGAGACACGGCCATTAAGTTTAACGTAGAATACGCCATCCGATAAGACAGAAAACATATATAACAATAAATGATAAATAATATAAGCAAATGAATTTATTGTCATATATGTTTTCTGTCTTATCGGATGGCGTACTCTACGTTAAACTTAATGGCCGTGTCTCTGACACAGCCTGCAGGGACAGTCCGTGGCTGAAGGCCTCGGACAACTGTCTGCTGTAATTTTTTTTTTTTTTATATTTTTAGTTGAATATGTAGACATTTTTTTGTAGCAGAGATGAATGTTCATGCATTCGGTTGCACCAGAAGTTGAAGTGTTATCTATTCAAAAATTTACACACATCTTTGAGCATTCTTATTATCCTTTCAAATGCTGTTTTCTTTCTCTTAATAGAACAAAGTTATTTTTAAGTTTCGACAAGTTCAATGGTTACCTTTATTTTACTTATATAGTACAAACTTCACACTTTACAATAAGTCTTTACTCAAAACACTATTGCGGACAATGTGTAGCCTTTTATCTGTTTGAAATCAGATTCGTCTCAATTTCTCAACCAATTGTCGATTTATACCACTTCAGCCGGTTCCAGAACCATCTCTTGATAATTGTGTCCGTGCTCAATTGTTGTCGATAGTTCTATATCGACATAATTATTACTGGTGAGATGACATCTGTTCAAAATATTTTTGCGATATCATCAAACATTCGTGGTGAGCTCTTGAACTTTCGACGATGGCATACTTTTAGGCAGTAGTTACAAAAAAAATCCACTTCAATATTTTTTTTGTCATTCTACTATTGTTTTGCCATATATGCTAACATATCGTAACAATATTAATTCAAATCCTAAACAAGTACGAATTCGAATTCAAAAATGTATCAAAGTCGTTTGTCTTTAATGTCCAAACCTTCCTATTTATCATGTATTCTGTGCCTCTTGGAACAAGAAATGAAATTTGATACTACATGGGTTTTTTTAACTTCCATTGGATTTTAATCTGCATTATTTTATCTAATGCAAATGCAAAAGAGTTACCATTGTTCGCAATGACAATTAAAAATTTTTATTGTGGAATAGGATGCCAATTGTAATTAAATGTGGGAATGCTTTTAATTGTTTTGAATTTGTTTGACTGCTGGCAATTCTGTTTTAAAGTAACGGGTTTTTCAACAGAAACACTACAAAAGTAAATCGATACGGACAGCAAACGACGCCATATTTTTTCCCGCTCTTTTGACATTTCTCTTCAGTAAGGTTTGCCATTTCATCATGGAAAGATATACGAGCCAACAACGAGTCGAAATTATTAAAATTTACTACCGAAATTTGGAGTCAGTGGCCTCAACTTTAAGAGCGCTGCTACGTCCAATTTATGGTCGTCATAATCGTCCTTCCAGATCAAAATTGAGCGTCTAGTGGAAAAATTTGAGACCACAGGCACTGTACAAAATGTTCCCGTGCCAGTGAGACAAAGAAGTGCCCGTAGTCTCGAGAATATTGCTGCAGCTGAGGCTTCAGTTCAAGAAAGCCCAAATGTGTCGCTCACACGTCCTTCTCAAGCATTGGGCATATCTGTGACGTCGTTGTGGCGAATTTTGCGAAGATATATTGGCCTACATCCTTACAAGATCAAATTGACGCAAGAACTGAAGCCGCTTGACCACCATAAGCGTCGTATGTTCGTGAATTGGGCTGAGCAACAATTTGAAAATGATTCGGATTTTCATCGGAAAATCATCTCCAGCGATGAGGCTCATTTCTGGCTGAATGGCTTCGTCAATAAGCAAAATATGCGTTACTGGTCAGACAGCAATCCACACGTAATCCACGAGTCATCATTGCATCCCGAAAAAATTATGGTTTGGTGCGGTTTATGGGCCGGCGGCGCCATTGGGCCGTACTTCTTCCGTGATGATCAAGACCGGCACATTACTGTGAATGCGAATCGCTACCATTCAATGATAACCGAATATTTTTGCCCCCAATTGGATAATATGGACTTGGAGGACATGTGGCGAATGCCACAATCAATTTATTGGAAACCAAGTTTGGTGAACGTATTATCTCACGAAATGGCCCATTCGATTGGCCGCCTCGGTCGTGCGATTTGACGCCGTTAGATTATTTCCTGTGGGGCTACGTGAAGTCTATGGTCTATGCCAACAATCCAGCGACGATTGATGAACTTCGTACGAATATCGATTTATGCTTGAAAACCGTCGAAAATTATGTTCAGCGTCTGGACTTCTGCAAGCCTGCCCGTGGTGGCCATGCAAAAGAAATCGAGTTCCATACATAATGGCATCGAACGTACTTTCACAGGAATAAATAATTTCATTGGTATCTAAAACCGGTTTTGTTTTATTTAAAAAAAAACTTTTGTAGCGCTCTTATTGAAAAACCCTTTATTTTATATGTAGAGGTTTGTGTTTTTAATAGGCATTGCCTTATAGTACTTCGAAATTCGAAAACGTGGACTGTATAAAATATTTGAAAACTAAAATTGCCAGATTTGAAGGAAATGCTTTGAAAATAAGAACAAATGCCAATGGTACTGAAATTTGTTTGAATTTGCATTCCGAAAGGTAATTCAAATTAAACTACAAATTATAATTGTCATATAATTAATTTGCCCCACGTATGCTCTTGGTGCAGGATCAACAGGTAAGCATCGACAAATTATGATCTGATTCATTCGATATGTTTGATATCACTTCCTTCGGTAGCATAAATAGGGTTACTAAAAGAAAGGCTGCATGTCGCTCAATAGAACAATACTTTCCTGGTACTCTGTGAATCATTTTAGTTCAGTCCTGTAAATTAACACAAATCGGTTGCATTACTTTCTAGCCTATTATCGCAATCTATGTATGCTTGATTACTTGCAATCTATACACGAATACTATTTCCGTCAGCTGTCATGTTAGCCTCTTAACTTTACAAACAACATTGCAATGACGTCTGCGAATGCTGGCTGACTGTTTGGCGGCACTTGAGTTAGACAAATAATCAGAAACACGGAGACGTAAAAAACCCCAAAAAAAGCTCATGGATTTCACAATAATCAACCTTTGTTAAAGTTTGCGTTAACGCTACGAAGGGATATTTGTTCCTGTCTCATTTTCATGGCAACAAAATAAATGTAATAAAAATAGCTGAAAGCATTACAATAAACAATATCCAAACAAATGAAATAGAGGACAACTACTAACGAATGATATCAAAATAAACAAAAAAAATCAAATTGGGAAGTAAAATGTACCGAACAACCCTCATTTCGAAAGGGAAAGGCTAAAAAGATCTGCAATGATTTTAAGTTGCTCCTTGAAGTTGACTAGGAATGTCTATACGTAGCTACGTACGTATGATGTATGAGCTGCGAATGATTTCCACATGAAATAAATCAAAATATAAATAAACAAATAATTGACAATATAGCAATGTGGCATACACATACATACACACATTGTACAAACAGTGCACACACCTACTAGTGCATAATCACATATTTAAATACTCTCAGACATATGTATGTAACACAGAGTGCTATCCACTTTTCTGCATCCTTCCCGTAGTGCCATTGAAAAAACAAATCCTAGACATTTGAAAACTCGACGGTCGTCACAACCCCAAGCACTGTTGTTTATGGGGGAGATCTACATGTATGTGATATGACAGGACTCGGATTTTTCTTCATCAGACGGGGGAATTTCCATATGCACATATTTAGAATCAAGAAGCGTAAGAGCAGAAAAATAAATAAAAACAAATTAAAATCAAAACAAATTTGCAGTTTTTTTCAGGGTCAAGTGAAATGGAATATAAAGCTACTACATACACTTAAAGAAAATGGGGGAGAAATGAATTAAAACAAAAACAGGGGAGATTGTATGTAATAAGCCCACTCATCAACAAAAGGTCCTTGGCTACCACTTGTATCCAAAAAAAAAAGGGTAAAAACTTGTGGTATTTCTGAAGTTATAAACATGATTAGACAATTTTTACTTAAAGACAATTGTATAAACAAATACAGGGTGTTTCAAAAGTGACCACCCTATTGGAAGATGCTCTTATTTTTGCAAATGGCCGCCAATGTCAAATCTATTTTGACATTTGTGGACTAGAGAGATGTGGAATACGAGTAAACAAGCCACGGAGCGATACATTCCGCAAGAACCTGAATAATCGTGTCTATTTTTTTGCGTAACAATTCTTCTGTGGTGTTGGCGCAGCGCGAATACCGTCGCCGATTCCACGGCCGTCCGACACCGACTGCGCAAACACTGCACCGTTTGACCACTAACGTTGAAGAGTATGGGACCACACGATACGATGCCAGGAGTGGACGCCGTGCCTCGCAATTAGCCATCAGCCGGTCGTCCATATGTTGAATTTTGGTCAAAGACCTGCGCATGTTCCCATACAAAGTCCAGTCCGTGCGTCAGCTGCTGTCTGTCGACCGCCAAACGCGTGTAACCTACGCCCAAGCCTTCCTCAATCTCTTGGGCAAAGTGGACGATCTTCCCACCAAAATCATAATCAGCGATGAGGCTCATTTCCACCTCTGCGGGTACTTGAGCAAGCAAACCTATCGCTTCTGGGGCACCGAAAATCCACGAGTGATGCACGAGGATCCATTACACCTGCTCAAAGTGACTGCATGGTGCGCTGTTCACGTTGAAGGAGTCATCGGGCCATTTTTTCCGAGAACGCCGCTGGTCAAACGACAACAGTGGACGGTGCGCGCTATAGGGCCATGTTAACCGAGTTTTTTTCTGCCGCAATTCGACGAAATAGGACTGGAGGGCATGTGGTTCCAACAGGATGGAGCAAAGACACACACTGCGTGAGCCGCAACCGATATTTTGAAGGCGGCGTTCCCGGGTCGCCTCATCTCTCAATCAATTGAGACGGAGCCCATTTAAGCGAAATCATCTTCTCAACTTAACCAATAAAATTCTAAAGGTTCAAATAAACATAATCAAAAAACAGAATCGAAGTTTTTCATTTACAAAAAAATGAGAGCCAAACAACATCGGATGACTTCTATTGAAACACCTTGTATATGCACAAAAATTGAATTTGAATCGAGCAAATACTGATCTCTTTAGAAGAAGTTGGAAGCCGACTTAACGCTACGGATAACACTATATGAGTTTTATATTTTTATTTTCTATTACATCGAATAAGGAGGAGGGAAAGTTTATCACAATCTGAGAGGTAGGTGTCCGTTTTATTTTAAGACTCTATGAATTGTAAAACATTTTAATATCTTTTGCGACATATGATACTTTCAGTCACGGACGTACATACGAGGACATGATCCAATGGGTAATTTCTTAGTGGCTGTTGTGGTTCTTAATAAATTTCGCAAACGCCTAGCTGAAAAATGTTTGATAGCTTATGGCTAATGTTTTGAAGCTTGGCCTATTGCGGCTTACGGCAGCTGAGGTGAGGGGTCAAACATACTTATATGTCGCCGATGAGACATCAACTTCAATCCAACAACGTTCGGTTGACCATTACACGTTCGACCCTGCAGCGGATTTTGCTGAAGGACAAAATGTCCATCAATACTGCCTGCAGACCTTCAATTACGTCTAAATTACGCTTAAGTAATGTCAAATTGTGAGGAAATTCCGTCATTTACTTTGCGTTTAATAGCTGTTCAAAACATGCAACCTAGTGAATTTTTTAAAAATGGAAAAAAGTGAATTTCGAGTGTCCATAAACATTATTTATTGCGAAAAAAAAACCGACAATAAAACCACGGAGAAGCTTGTTAAATACTCTAGGGACTCTGCACCATCGATGTCAATGGTAAAAAAAGTGATGTATTGACTGTCGTTGTGGCCTCCAACGTACAAATGACGCTGAACGTTCTGGACGGCCCATTGTGGTCAATACACCTGAAAATTTCGAAAAAATCCACGATATGGTGTTGGCCGATCGAAGAGAAAAAGTGCGTGAGATTGTTGATGCCATAGGTATTTCATATGGGAGTGTGGTTTCGATTTTAAATGATTACTTGGGTTTAAGAACGCTGTCTGCAAGATGGGTACCGCGGTTGCTGTCAATTGACCATAAGCGTAATCGTTCAAAGGATTGTTTGGAGTTGTTTAATTTGGCTACAAATTGGTACATCATCCGCCATATTCTCCGGATTTAGCTCCCAGTGACTATTTCCTATTTCCAAACCTAATGAAATGGGTCAGTGGAAAGAGATTTAGCTCCAGCGATGAAATTGTTGATCA
Organism: Phaonia tiefii; assembly: GCA_963931995.1. Classification (NCBI taxonomy): domain Eukaryota; kingdom Metazoa; phylum Arthropoda; class Insecta; order Diptera; family Muscidae; genus Phaonia; species Phaonia tiefii. The sequence goes on along the minus strand of OZ008371.1, from coordinate 175,309,684 downwards.
AAAAAATGCTTATTTTATGGACCTCGGAAAATCCTCTTTTTTGGAAGGGATACAAAAATTGGAGAAGCGTTGGACTAAGTGTATTCAGCTTAAAACAGATTATGTCGAATTTTTTTTCTGCAAAAAAACTGTGTTTCATTCAAAAAGTCACGGACTTATTGATCCGATATACGATTGTTGATCTACCGATGGTCAGGGTCTGGCACAGTAGCTCGATATCTGATGATGAAATTGTCATGAAGCACAGAGCGTGCCTCCTGAGCTCTTAACTATTTCAACATAATATACAATTTGTTTCAGTTAGGAAACTGTTTCTGTCCTTGAATAATTATAGTATGAACATATTGAAAATCAACTTATAATTTAAGAAAATTGGTTATAAAAAAAATTAATCGGATGATTTTTATTTATTCGCCCTTTTAATTGGTACTTTATTTTTTTTAGTTTATTATTCAAGCTCAAGATCATTCTGTATCTCTATTAATAGATATATAGATTTTTAGAAGTTTTGCAAAATGCATCCTCATGGTTCCTGGCAAACCATATAGCTATTTCAGAACAAGCCATTGATCTTCATCAGCGGTTGTTTGGAATTGAAGAATTCATCAAACAAAAATTCATCGCCAAAGTACGAATACGCACTGGGAAGAAGTGTTTTACATATGTTTTCTTGTGTGTCTTATAGCGTAGACAGACGACAGCGTTAATTTGCATTAGCAGTCTTAATTCAAATTAACTTGTGAATTATCCCCGTCCCAATGAATATTAGCTTTGGCGTAAATGCATAAAATCAGAGTGCATTTATACTGCATTTATGTATTTCAATATGGCAACACCGTCGACAATCAATCAGCTCAAGATGTATCTATACATAGAGGTGATAGCCGGAACACAGTGGAAGTGGAACTTTCTTGTGTTTGTTGTTTGCGTTGTTGATTTCATGTACTGATGCTTGATACCGCTGAAGTGGATGTTATTGCAACAACACCACCTGCTATCACCATGTATTTGATACATCTTGAATCAGCTGTTGTCAAATTGTTTGCAATCGTCAATTGAAAATGGATTCAAAGTCAGCAAAGGTGAGTTATTTTAATTGTTTTTTTTTGTAAAAAAAAAATCAGAAATATTTAAAATCGAAACGCATTTTTTCCATTTTAAGATTTCCAAGGGAAAGAAGCGAAGCGTGTGGTGTGATGGAGATGCATCTGATGTAAAAGTCCAAAAAATTACTTGACAAACAAACAGTTGTTTACAAACAAACAGCTGTTTACTAAATGCTTAAACTGACGTCTGTCAAGTCAAAATGTTAATTCACATTAGTGAGCTTTTAATGCAAATTAACGCTGTCGTCTGTCTACGCTATTACTTGCAATATTTCTCGAACACTTGCATAGTGGAAAATTCTCAATTGAGATGAGTTTTCGTTTGCATTTAGTTTGATGCTTTTTTCAAAAGCAGCATGACAAAATACCGCAGATGAAGATTTATGGCTGGATCAGAAATAGCTATACAATTTGCCAGGAATCATGAGGACGCATTTAGTAAAACTTCTTTATTAAAAAATTATATCAGGGATGATTTTTTTAAATAAAATAAAAAAGTAAAACGCTATATCTCTTGAATAATTAGAGACTGATTTTGAGCTTGAATAATAAAATAAAAAAAAATAATTTAAAACAATTAAGAAATTGTGATTTTTAAATATTTTAACAAAAAGTTTGATTTTGTTTAAAATATTGGAAAGAGGTGGGATTAATCAACTCTGGCCTCAACTAAAATGAGCACTTTTACCAGTTACCGAAAAATCTTCAAAAAATGTTACTCTTCCGTAATGTCGTTTTAAATTTTTCAGCTGCTTGAATTCGTGCATTTTGATATTTTTCATGAAGCTTATTCAACTAAAACATTCCGCGCGGTTGTCAGGTCCTGACTTTGATTGAGATTTTAAAACAACGATTTATTGATTAATCGAATAGCGATTGATAAAACACAGGTTTGGTGCGCCTGTTTTTCATTAATAACAACAGAGTTGTCAAAAATTAATTGCTAAATCACTTGGAATCATTTGGTGAACTTTTAACAGCCGTATTAAAACAATTAATGTATTTTTTCCAAAAGCTGTAAATGCCAATTATTATTCAATTTGTTGTGCAAAATAAAATATGATGCCCTTGCTAAACATAAGTAAGTGTCATTTACTCGAACGACTGCAATATAGTTACTGTCGCAAATTTCGTTTTAACAAAATACTCATCAATCTCTGAGTATTTTAAACTGTCTGTTGAGTACTCACACATATCAAGTGGTATTGAATCAAACCCACACGCTACAAATGCTAAATGTTGTTTATGGGCGTGTGGGGGTGTATGGCGATACGCCAAAAAAAACACAAGTCTGTTAGGCAAATGATTTAAAATCAATTTAGTTTTTTCTTTAACCCTATGTAAATTACAAAGTTTGCCATCGTCGCACAACCAACACTCTGATATTTCTATAATGGCGGCAACAGTTAAATTTGTTTCGAAATTTTGCCAAAAAAAAACGAAATATATCTTCCACGCGACTGAATATATGGTGTTTTGGTTCAATACTTTTTTTTATATTATATTTGCAATGAGAGCAGAACTTTAATATATTATTTGTGTAGAGTTTGTTGTGAGTTAATAAATCAAAGTGATGCGTATCTACAAATGGCCCTAAATGGATGATGATGGCAATGTCAATTGCTGACAGCGCACAGTGGTACAAATTGGGGAAAAATATAATCTGTTTTGGATAAGATTTTCTGTATCCGACTAAATGTAGTTATGTGTATTTATTGTATTATTATATATTGGATTGAAAATAGTTACTGTAAAGCGCGTGTTTCGCAATTTAAATTCAAGACTTTCTACACGCAAAGAAAAAACAACGTTTATTGCTCGGTTGTCGCAACAATACTTTGATTGATTTGTATTATTTTATTAATCACAATCGTTCATGTAGTTCTCCCAAATAAACTCATATATCGCAAATGTGTATAATGTTGTTACAAACGAGTTCTCGTTTCGTACATTCGCTTTGCCGTACATTTAAAAAACGTTTGGGATAACTGAAATTAGCCATTTTTCTAATGAGAGCACAGATTACGAAGAACGTAAATTTCTCTCATTCTCCCATTCTGTCGGCTGTATACACAGTCTTATCTACTCGTTTGGCATCACACTCACGCAAACACATAAAAGTGATCACACACTCTAATGCTTCTACCTTGCCAATATATCTTGCATGGACAATTGACGCCTTGTAGTTTGCTGCGCTTCTAGTTGTTATTTGAATGTAGGGCGAGACAGACGTGTAAGTAAACAGTGAAAAACGAGACCAAATGCCAAAATCTTTTAAAACAATCTTTATTTGTAGAAGCAAAATAAACTTTTTCTTAGTTTAGAGTAACTACAACTCGTTTTCGTTTCTCGCAAACGTTTTTCAGTTGTAATTTTTCATAACTCGTTTACTACAAACGTTTTTCAGTCCTCGCGAACGTTTTTTAGTTTAAAGCAACTACAACTCGGTTGCTGTAACCGAAATAACAGTTATCGGAACCGTTTTTCGTTTCTCGCAATCGTGTTCTCATCTTATATATTCATAACTCGTTTGCTATTTTTACAAATCATTTTCACGGATGAGACACATTTTCATCGTAATGGGTTCGTCATCAAACAAATTGTAGAAAATCGGCACGTGATGCATCTACAACGAACAATTGTCTGGTGCGGATTTTAGTCTGGTGGTCTGGGCTTACTTACTTACTTCGGTGGCTTCAAACAGCCCTGACGGGCCAAGGGTCTTACAAAATGAATATAACCAACCGCCTCGATCTTCAGATTTTCGCTCTCTCAGGCAATATTCCACCTGGTGTTTGAAGCATGGCTGATCACCTGACTGATAGAGCCTGTATTAACTTCAGAGACCTACCCAGAAGGTGGAGAGGTACATGAGTGGTGTTTCTTACCAAAGCAGGAAACGCCTTCCACATAGCTCCAAAAGATTTTAAGCATATAAGCCACTCATGGTTTCTACTGAATCGTTTCTACTGATAGATGGGCATGTTCATGTAAGATTTTTATCTGGTTCGCAGGTGCGTACTGCAGGGGACAATACTGTCTGATCTATAACCTTTCCAATTGAAATTTTAATAAAATCAATTGAAATATAAAAGTCATATTTCAAAGTGAAAATACATCAGTTGAAATTTAAAAATTCTAATTGAGATACTTCAATTACAATTTAAAAAATATCAATTGAAATTTAAAAGACATCAATTGAAATTTAAAAATTCTATTTGAAATACTGCAATTAAAATTTAAACAACATCAATTGAAATTTAAGAGTCATTTATTGAAATTTAAAAATCTAATACACAAAATCGGTAAATAATTCTTAAATTTCAACAGATGAATTTTAAATTTCTATTGATGTATTTTAAATTTGAATTAATGTTTTTTAAAGTGCAATTGATGTATTTCAAATTGGAATTGAAGTATTTCAATTTCAATATAGAATTTTTAATTTTCAATTGATATCTTTAAAATTTCAATTAATGTTTTATAAATTGATGTATTTTAAATAGAAAATATAAGTTTCAAATTTCAATTGATATCTTCAAAGTTATCGTTTCTAATGGGCGTGCGTTGGTATCCCTTCTTGACATTTAGATAGAGATCAACAATATCATGCCCAGTGTGAAAAAATTGGCGCTATGCATCCTTAAGGTGGACAAGGATCTTATGTACCGATTAGGGCGACTCGATCTCTACCAGTTATTTTAACAGAGGTACACCTCACGGAAGATCCGTACGCTGAATGGAGTAATGGCCACATGCGAATATGCGGGTAGGAAACATGTTAATTATACAGGTGACGTAGCAATCGCTTTAAGGGGCAAGTAGCCTAGTATACTAAGGAACATTCTGTAGGTTACCTGACAAAATTTTGTAATATAGGCGGATGAAAATGGGATACGCGTACGTCGGCCAAGGCGGATCTGGTCCTTTCTACTCGAGGATATACAATATTTACCATGGGACCTATCGCGATAAATAGGTCTGAAACAAATCTTGAAGAGTGCTGCAAATACCGAGGAGTTAATGTGGACAGCAAGCTAAGACGGCTTGAGGTGGTAAAGGGAAACTTGTCCGAGGATTGTTCACTGGAGCTATACAGCTGTGGTGAGACTGATAATGCTGTAGGGGGTTATAGTGTGGCGGTAGTTCAATGAAATAAGCAACTAGTCTGCACTACTGACTAGGGTACAGAGCATTGTAACGATGTCCATTACAGGTACCGATGCATTGACTTGTTAGTATATGCAGTATATTAGGTTGGTATATGCAGACAAATAGCTTCTACGTCTGACATCAGCTTATGGCAACTCTCATAATGAGGTGCGGTCGAAATCGGTGATAGAACGGTCCTGGCAGTGACCGGCTGGCTGAGACTGGCAACAGCCCAGATGCCATTTTGGGTCCATTTATTCCCTGGCGTTCGGCCGTTAATAAAGTCTGCGAAATCAGCATTCCTGAACTCACAGTCCTCCCAAATCGGGCTGGGATCTTTTAATGAGATGTCACAGCAGTGTGACACTTGCATCCGATAAGTATCGGGGTAAACAGGAATTCTTGGGAACTGAACAGCGGAAACGCCTTACATACTTAATTGCGTAAGTAGTCTTAAATAACCCAGAAGGGTGAACAGCCTTACAAAATGCGGATAACATGTTTCTCTACGCGGCTCGATCTTCAGATCCTCTCCCCCAGTTGGCAACACCAAGATCTCGGTGGCAATCTTCCACCTGGTCTTTCCAGTGAAGTCTTGGTGGAAATATTTTTTCGTTGTCCTGCGAGTAGGTCCTCGAATACCTTTCGCACTGGTTCATTCTGATGAATTCTTCTAACAAGGCCTAGCCCAGCGTAAATGCCATATTTTGATATGCCTAACTACGTTGATTTCGGGATACATTGTGTCCAGTTCACGATTCATCGGTCGTCGGCACTCGCAGTTTTCTATTATAGGACCATATATTTTTCGGAGAATTTTCTCTCAAAGACTACCAGTGATGTTTTATCAACATGCAGTATGACCCAGAGTTCTGCACCATAAATCATGACACTTTGTGTAAGAGTCTGATACTGTGGGATCTTCATTTCTCAAGAGATAGTCTTATCTCTGAAGTATTTTCTTAGCCCGAAATAACACTTGTTTGGAAGCAAAATTCTGCGTTTGGTTTCTAGACTGAATTTGTTGCTTCTGTTTATGATAGATACGATGTAAATGAATTCGTCCATTGCCTCGAAATAATAAGGGTTAGCAACGTTCACCCTAGCCTCAACCCACTTTTGCTGATTACTTTTCAATTCTGGAAGATACTGCAGTAACTTCTTGCAGATTTAGCCCAATGATGTATAAATCCTCAGCATACGCGAGCTGATATTTTAACTCGTGTTGACTGCAGCTTTTCTCACGATGATCTCAATTAATATGCTGGTTCATTCTGATCCATTCTACTGACATGTAGTTGAATCTTCGTTTCTCGAGAAAGGGTCTTATCTCTGAAGAGCTTGCGTACCCCGAAATAACACCTGCTTGCCAGCACAATTCTCTGTTTGATTGCCCGGTTCACTTTATTGCTTCTGTTCACGGCAGATCTGAGGTAAATGAATTCATCCACTAGCTCGAGATTATAACGGTTCAACGTTCACCCTTTCCTGCAAACGATTGCATGTTCTGCTTGTCCATTCACATTGTCTTGTCCACGTTTACTGTCAAACCCACTTGTTCTGATTCGTTCTCAATTCTCGAAAATACAGCAGCAAATTCTCACAGATTTCCCCCAATAGTGTCTAAATCACCGGCATATGCAAGCAGCATGCGATTTTTGCTGCTGATAGTTGTATTCGTGTTAACTGCGGCTTTTCTCACGATGATCTTAAGTAATATATTGAAGAGATTGCATGATAGGGTGTCCCCCTGCCTGAGGCTACGACTTGTACTAAATGGTTCAGTGAGATCTTTACCAATCTTTACTAAGGATTTCGTGTCGGTCAGAGTCATTCTACGAAGGCGTGTCAGCTTAGCAGGAATACCAAGCTCCGACAATATTAAGAGGTAGTAGGTGCCGATTTGCTTTTCGTGTGGTTTCCCAGGATTTTTCGTAATATGAATTAGTGGTCGATAGTTGACTTTCCAGGCCTAAAGCCGGTGGAATCTGACATGTTCCATAGTGCTTGGAACATAATGATAATGCTGCAGAAATGGGCGAGGGCACAAGAAAAATTTAGCCGATTAAGTATACTTGATCCTTTTTGTCCCTAACCAGGTCCAACATATCTAGTCTGGTTTCAGTTATGACAGGTCTCATTGATAGACATGCATTTTATTGACATGGAAGAATTACCTCAGATATAGGAAAATAAGCGGTCAAATATCCGCTGGATGATATAGATCGATATATTTAGTCCATAGCTTTTGCAACTGAAGTAAATATCCTCAAAATACTCAGTCCTCAAAATCAATACAAATCTCTTGTTGCCGAGTCGATCTCCTTCGGATAGCGGTTGAACATCGACAAACAGCAATCGGGATAGTAAAAAAAAAAAATGGTTTCCCATTACATCCCATGGAAGAATCGGGGAGGGCTTCTCACAACCAGTGAGCTGTGCGCTTTCTAGTTTCATACTCACTGATTGGGACCTACAGTTTTACACCGGTTCCGAACGGTATTTTTGAGAAGAATTTTCATGGCTAAATACTCGATAGTGTCGCCGTCACTATGCGAGGTGACCGCAGTCGAAAGAAATTTTAAGGTGGTCAGAGCAGGTATCGAACCCAGGATCTCAAGTACAAGAAGCGTGCAAGTACCCATTGCACCACCAACGGCCACGCAGTCGTAGTATCGATAGTATTGATTTTTAAATAAGTACGAGGGAAGTTCAATAAGTCACGGATCTTTCAAGCCAACGTAGATGCACATAAAGAAGATTCAAACTTTAATTGATGCTTTGGGACCAGTAGTAAAGATTGTTACGAAACACATTTTTCAAATTAAATTAAGAATCCTAAAGTTTTGCTTTAATGAAATGTATTTGATATATTTCCGACTTCTGCCCACTGTGTCAAATCACCATAACTGATGATGATGATCTTCTTTTAGCTGTAGTAAGTTGCAGCTGTATGTTTACAATTTTATAAACAACTTTGCAACTTTTTTTGAAAGTAAAACGATTTATTTTTTGTTTACATTCTTTCGTTTCAATAGCCCCCTACTGAAAAACAGCAAATGTAAAACCGCTTTAAAACATCCACCCACACATGTCGATTACAACTGATGGAAGGGATTTGGAATAAACACAAAAAAATATCAAGCAGATTTGCCTTAACATTATGTTACATTATTTATGGACATTTGTTAAACTTATGATTGAATACATTTTAATTGAATTCAAATAGATAAATCACTTTTAAGTTATCACAATACAATTTCTCATCCTCATTGTGAAAATTAGACAAATTGAGACAAGGAGGGTAAAGTATAAGAAAAATATTATTTTAGATATTTTATATTTTTAGTTAAAAGATATCGTTTCGTGGGGTAAAAACGTAAGAAATCCCAGAGGTTTGGGGTTTCAGAGGAGTGGGTCTTGATATGTATTTGAAAACAAGCCTTCATAGATATTACGAATTCCTTTACTAATTATAAGAAACATATCATAGATAATATGAAACTGATTCATTGATTCTCTGTTATGTAAACAATAGCGAGTAACAACAAGCTACTCTCTTAAAAGACGTTTTCTATTTCCATAACAATGCGAAACATAAACCATGAACATGAACTGTTTGATCGCAGCCGAACGAATACGAGTACATTCATTGCTTGGTATGTTCAAGTCAACATAATATATTCGGTTTGTTCTTTCTCTCCGGTGTACCGTATTCGTACAATCGGGATATTTTCAACGACAACACCAACGAAAAATGATCTTGAGCGGCAAATTTTGTGGAATTTTTTTTTCTGTGCTAGTAGCAGCTATGAAATTTGGCAGCTGTTGTCTGCGATTGATCCGACTATTAAAAACGGAGCCCTAAATAAGGGGTGAATGCGTTATCATTGTGAAAATCAATTATAAAAATGGGGAAGTTACGCCGAGAATGCTCGTGAACTTCGCGGAATTTTGAATGGAGGAAGTATACCTAAAGTTTCAACAATTCGAAGAGTGATCAGACAATGTTAAGAAACTGGGTGCAATAAGGAAAGTAATACGTAATACGGCAGATTTCGAAGGTTAACGCCGTTAACCCTCGCTAACCCTGAGGATTACTCATACTATTTTAATGTGTAGAAATGTGTTTGTGTTTAATTTGTAACCTCATTTTAATCTGTTGTACATTTTGATGCCCAACTGAAACAGTTGATGAACTAGTACAGATTGTGTTATTAAAATATCTGATTCTGTTTACTTATGACCTCAACTGTCAAATTCAATGCATTAAGGAATTTGAATTTAAGACCGATTTTGTTAAATTTTGTGAACGTATTAGAAGTTTGTACTACAAGTTTATAAGGTAAGGGGCATTTTCCTAATGTTAACAATGGTTGGGGTTTGGCGCAATAGTAGGCTCGTTCTTTGCATACAGAATATACGTTCCCCACACAAATGAAAAATGCAATGAATGAAAAGTATGTTTCCAAGCTTGAAATAATATATTTACACCGCTCTGCCTAGTTTTCATCCCAATCATAGCTGGAGATTGGAGTCCTTAATGTCACACAAAATATCATACGGATTTTGTCTTGGAAACACATTTGAGAAAGAAGTATACATTCTACTTTCCTTTCCACATCGTAACACACAAATCATAGTTCTCCTTAGATTACACATCAATCTTAGTGCGAACTGATGTTCCCAACAACACCACCTTCATTTACTCTATAGCAAAGGATTTAGACTTGTATGCATTTGAAGTGTAACATGTTGTCTGACCCAGGCCGTTTCTACAACAGCAGCTCATTTGAATCCTAGGATACTCATCCTTCTAGATGTAATATATGCAGTTGAAGGCAGTGTCTCGTAACAAAATATATATTTCATATTCTAAACAACCCACCATGCTTTTATTCAATCATTTATCCAATCATTCATCCCTCACCGATGAATGACACAACAACCTAACACACTGAGGATGAGAGAACAAACCACTAATAAAAACGGTTGGAAATTCAAGAATCCACATACCACGCGATAACGCTGTTATATGAATATGCAGGCAATGAAGCAGTACCACGGGCATAACTGGGAGCAACATCGACTGCCAGCAACACGGACGAGCGGAATTGTGTATTAAAATGCGTAGATTTTGGCAATACTATGTTCTGATGAAGGCTTGTTGGAGCTCTGTAGTGCGAATTGATGGCTAGATGACTGATGTTGGCCAAATTGCAATGACATTTGCTTTATTGAAATTTAAACTGCAGGGCTGGAATTTGAGGGCATTCAACAAAATGTTGCATACTGCAGTGCATATGCACGGGAAAAGTGTTTGAACTAAGCAAATAATACATCAAGATCAAAGTGTGTGTTCCACGATGTCGTACGAAATTTGATCTGGGTTTCCCAACCACTTCATTTTAAGTCCACCGTATACTTACAATGTCTCTATTTCAAATTTGATGTCAATTGCGAAAAAAAGTAAAGTCAGTTGAACAAAATCATTTGACTTAGATGAACGTAGTTTCAGTGGCTGGCTTTCGAGTGTGGTGGCTGGCTTCCGACGGAAGAAAATACATTTTAACTACAACACTATGCAATTTATCCACATTGGAGTTTCACAACCCTACGCGCGAAAAAATGGACCCTGTAACATTAACCATGAATATCTTTGGAACATCCATATAATTCCGGTCAAACAGTGTTTTCGTGAATTGAAGGTCTGCTGCTTTATTGTTTCTTCCATAAGTATCTGTCACGAATGTTTCCACCTGTCAAATTTTGAGCAAGTTCCGTCATTTACTTTGCGTTTAACAGCTCTTCAAAACATACAACATCGTGCAATGGAAAAAGTGAATTTCGAGTGCTCATTAAACATTATTTTTTGCGAAAAAAACCGTCAATCAAACCAAGAAAAACTTGATAAATGCTATAGGGATTCTGCACCATCGATTTCAATGATAAAAAAGTGGTTTACTGACTTTTGTTTTGATCGCAAAAGTACAAATGACGCTGAACATTCTGGACGGCCAATTGAGGTCAATACACCCGAAAATGTCGAAAAAAATCACGATATGGTGTTGGCCAATCGAAGAGTAAAAGTGGGTGACATTGTTGATTCCATAGGCATTTTATATGGCAGTGTGTTTTCGTTTTTAAATAATTAGTTGGGTTTAAGAAACCTGTCTGCAAGACGGCTGCCGCGTTTGCTCTCAATTGACAATAAACGAAATCGAGTGACAACTTCAAAGGATTTTTTGGAGTTGTTTAATTGGGCTACGAATTGGTACCTCAACCGCCATATTCTCCGGATTTCCTATTCCAAACCTAAAAAAATGCTCGGTGGAAAGAGATTTATCTCCAACCATGAAATTATTGATCAAAGAAATGCTTATTTTATGGACCTCGAAAAATCTTATTTTTTGGAAGGGATACAAAAATTGGAGAAACGTTGGATTAAGTGTATTGAGTTTAAAGGAGATTATGTTGAAAAAAAAATCAATGAGTGTTCGAACTCACGGATGATGTGTTAACACCTTTTTGCTACACGGTACCTGTTCGATTTCTATGAACACATTAGTAAATGTTACATTGGAAAATAAAAAATAATAGTTTATTGAATTAAATTTTATTTCTTTATTTTTATAATTTATAAATGTTAAGTTTTCAACACAGATAAAATTGGTCTATGATAGCTGAAATATGAGACATAAACTTTAGATTCTATCCTATCTAAATATCGTGAGAAAACAGCGTCAATTGTAGTTCCTTGGATAGTAGTTGGAGACTCTAATGAAGTATTAATAGTAAGCTTGAATTTATCGTAGAGGAATTCGATAAGTGGCAGTGCTTCTGCGGTTGAAAAATTCGTGTTGAAGTCACCACCCATTATTATCGGCATTGAAAAATACACCGGGCAATGCTGAACATCAAATGACTCGCTTTGTTTGGCCATAGCAACAACAACGAAACAGCCAAACACACAACATCACACATGCTTTGTCCGAAGTAGCTGACGTACACGTGTGTCACATAACCACATGTTTGCCATATCAACAGCAACGAAACAGCCAAACACACAACATCACACATACTTTGTACGAAGTAGCTGACGTATTAGTGTGTCACCATTACGTCGACTGCGCAAGCAAATGAAATTTTGCGTGGCTATGCTTTATATCTCCGTTCAACATCAGCAAGAGACACATGTCCATACATACATTATTATGGTAATACATACGCTTTAGACACAATTTCGTTTGCCTCACCCCTGCCACAACACTCTTTCATTGCTCTCTTGCTCGCTCATTTTTGTTTAACACCTCATTATTCTCTTTCGCAGTCGCAGAAAATCTGGTTTTAGCAGCAGCATAAAATCTGGTTTTAGCAGCAGCATAAAATGTGGTTTTAGCAGCAGTGTTGAATTTGATAGATTTATTCCCTATACGCCGCTGTAGATGTTAACACATCAAAAATTATTTTAAAATTAAAATTAAATTAAAAAAAATTTCATTCAAAAACTCACGGAATTATTGATCCGCCCTCTATCAATCATTGTGTCTGCAACATGTAATATTGAATAGCAAACAAAATGTGTTTGGAGAGAAATATACTATATTTGTGACAAAGCTAAAAACATTTTATATTTAAATACAAACAACAAAATAAGAGAGAATTTCCATAGTGCGGGTAAAGCTATTCATCCGGAATTGACAATCCTTAAGCGTTTTACGTTCTTTCTAGGAGGTGCAAGAAAGAGAATCCGACCACTAAGAAAAATTCATTAGAAAATACACAGCAAACACTTTTTTTGATGATGATTGATTTTTTGATGATGATTTTGATGAACTGCACTATGCAACATTATAATGGACGTTATTGACAGCCTCATCCGTTCTAATACCATATGAAAGTACAGCATGTGGCAAATGTAATGTCATAATATGAATATGTCATAATTTTTGCCAATGGTGTCTAATATTATTGTGCTTTGACCTGCAAGTTGTATACAGATAGAGAATTAGTTGACAACTAACACGGAACGATACGCACCTGAAGAACGAGGAATTATTGATCCTGCTGATTTCACCAATTTCCAGTCAGTCGTTATAAAGCAGAGTGAATTTTCTAAATTCACTAAATTTTCTAATCCACTAAAGATATCGCAACACGCTGAAAATCTAAATTTTGTTGTTGTTTATATGCAACTATAATGTGTTTGTCCATCCATGTTTATTCGAGAGAAAAGCTGCAGTCAACACGAATAAAACTATGAGCAGCAAAAGTCACATGCTGCTCGCATATGCTGGTGATTTCGACATCAATTGGGCGAAATCTGCGAGAAGTTACTGCAGTATTTTCAAGAATTGTGAACGAATCAGCTAAAGTGAGTGTGGGAGTAAACAAGGACAAGACAAAATTAATGGTTTTGTTGAATAGATCATCCATCCGATTGGATGAAAGGGTGAACGTTGATATCCGTTATTATTTCGAGGAAGTGGACGAATTTCTCTACCTCGTATCTTCCGTAAACAGAAGAAATAACGTTAGCCTTTAAATTAAAATGGAGAATTGTACTTTCAAACAGGTGTCATTTCGTGCTAAGCAGCACTTCAGAGATTATACCATCTCTCGGGAAACGCAGGTCCAATTCTGTCAGATTCTCATATAACCTGTATTGTTTTATCGCGCAGATTATTGGTTCATATCGCATGCTTATGAAACATCACATACTTGGAGTCTTCGAGACAAAAGTGCTCCGAAAAATAAAAGAGTCTATAATAGAGAATGGCGAGTATAATATGTATCCCGACATCGTCGTAGTTATGCGTAGATTCGAAGATGTATTCGAAGGCCACTGAAAAGTAGGACGACCATGGCTTAGCTGGAAAGATCAGTTGGAAGATAGCATGCGAAAGCCTGGTGTTACAACTGCATGCTGAAAAATCTGTATTTTGTTGTTGTTTGGATGTAAATATAAAGTGTGCTTGGAGCTTGTCGCAAATATAATATTCTTGTGTCCAAACCACATTGTGTTTACTATTCAATATTACATGTTGGAGACACAAGGATTAATATGTTATAAGATATGTGTTTGCGACCCACATACATTTATGTTTGTGATACAAATAGAGCTGTGTTCGTTGCACTGTCTATGCTCTCTCGAGAACAAGAGAATAAAAGAAGGACAACGAGAGAGTCTATCATGTAAGTGAGCATGTGTGTTCTGTCAGTCAGTGAGTTATAAATATTCCTGAATGTGCTTTTAAATTGGAGATGAAGTATTTCTTATTTTGCCTGACGTATTGCGTTTTAAATAGTTTCATGTTTGCAGTCGTTAATGGTTCATTGGAATAAACGAAGGCTCGGACGGTTAAATGGTTTATGATGTTACTTTGGTTTTTGTGTATGTGTTTCGTATATATTTCTGTGGGCTACCAAAGTGAGAAACGATTTTGAGGAAAGAAACTGGAAAGGGCAACAACGTGAAGCCCTTTTTCTGTCCGAGCCTTCACTGAGAAGGCTGTGCCTTTACACTTCTGTGAAATAAGTGTAATCGAAACAAAACACAAGTAATTAACCCACGCTTGGTCTGCATGAACTTGATTTATAATAAATATTTTGCTTGTGTGGTGATAACCAACGCATAGCTGAAACCTTCCGAAAACAAAAACGTGAGAAACAACGAAGAAAGGAGAAGCAAAAGAGCAGCAGAGTGTCATTGCATGAAAAACAAATAGTGCATTCAATTCAAATAAATGTAAAAACGCCCGTTTGAAATCAATTAATTTTTTGTATTAATTATTTATAAATGTGGATTTATATTATTAAAATTAATTATAATAAATAATATATATATATATATATATTGAAAACGAAGAGTAATTCGTTTCTAAATATTATTATATTTGGGAGGATATTAGCATATGTTTCCACGTCAGTATATGTAGGTTTGGGGGAAACACGCGGATGCTTCCACGCAAGTATATGGATGTTTATTATGAAGAACGCATATGTTTCTACGTAAACGTATACATATTTGTCAGTAAACATGATACTGTTTGCATTTAAATACAAGTAAGTTTGGGTCTTGCAAACATATGAAGTGTGTTCCAAACATCTACATGGTTTCTGCAGAATATGTTTGTGGAAATATGTTAGAGAGGCCGTTATTTTTCAGTGTGTGGTGGAGAAAAGTTGAAGAGCGAGACGGTTGGAAAAACATGTTATCCTCATACTGCAAGGCTCTTGACCCCTCTGAGTTGTTTGAGTAAGTAACTCACATTGGCTGGACGATCGCTCCGACGTTTTTGAAGTATCCTCATCAGCAGCGTCTACACCGTTAAGCCCCCGCACTGTCTGTTCAGACTTATCACTAATGGAAGTTTTTCCCTCCTCCGACTAAGTTGATCTATCCCTCAGTAACCTATCTTTCGCCCCTGTGGAATGGTGGCGCCTGCTGTGTGAGTGTTAGTTAGCAGCCGGAACATTTTGCATACATAAATATTTATGAATTTTTTGAGCCAACGAATGTTTTTCGTTTTGGAATTACTGGCTGTGGGCTCGGCGATGCAGCAGAAACTGATAAACACGGAAGTTATTTTAAGTAGCAGGAATTTTTGTCCATTTCTATCACCCAATTTTGTAGGCATCAATTCATTGAAAAATGTGTGTGCGTGTGTGGTTATAATATCGACTTTCTCTTATGTGGAAAATGGCTATTTGGAAACATAAATGCAGGTACGATCTGTTGCACAGTAGGACGAATTAGTTTGGATATTGGTGATGCAAATATTAAGAAAGTAGACAGGGGCAAGGGTGGACCGGCACTAAGATGGAAGCAAACAATGTAGTATTCGGCTAAAACTGATTACACAACCTTGTGTCCATAACCTGCACCACCTTGTGGCCATAACCTGCACCACCTCTGGTCCATAACCTGTTCAATAATTATGACAATGTCAAGCTGTGTGTGACATTTGTCTATCAAGTTATGTCGACACATTTTTATATTAGCTTTACAACAACATCGAACGATTGGGCCCATTTTTAAAAGGCTTCGCATGGAACCATTCCGAACTGGTGTAAGACTTTAGGTACCAGTCAGTACATGTAAATCTAGAAAGCCCACAGATGACTGACTGTGAGACGCTCTCCCCTGTCCATTCATGGGATGTAATGGGAAAATATTTATTAATACAAAATTGGGGCCACGGTGGCCTATATTCTAATCAAGTATTGTATGTCGTTTCTGCTACTGATGCAAAATTTTATTAATTTTCGATAAAAGTTTGATTTCTGGACCCTATGCAACCAAGATATAAATATGCTTTTGTTTGGGGGCAATGCGAAACTATAGGTCGATTTTTATCAATTGGTGCGACGGCAGTTTGACAATGACGACATGAACTATTGAATAGCAAATATTTTTTCGGCAAAGAAACGATTTATTTCTCAACACAGACTCCTTCTAGCTTGATACATACAGTTCATCTTTTTTCGAATTTTTGTTATTCCTTCCAAGTAATAGGATTTCCCAAGGTCCTCAAAGAAGGCGTTTGATTACCTCTTCATTCGACCAATGTCTCGTAGCGCCGAACCATTTTTTCCAGTTTGGAAGAAGTCACTGTGGGCTAAAGCCGGCGAATGTGGCGGATAAGGTAGAAATTCTCAACCTGCGTGCGCCTGTGCCTTGTCAGCCAAGTGGTCATTTTTGCTTCAAATCTAGGACAAATCTGTCCAACATCTGAAAGTACTATTCGCCACTGATCGTTTGACCCTTTCAAGGTAATCGATATAAACGAGGCTGCATGCATCCCAAAAACCTGTCGCCATGAACTTGTTTTCTGACTGACCTAGCTTGGCCTTCTTCTGTACACGTTCACCCAGAGAGGTCCACTACTTTGATAACACTGTAAGTAAAATTTGAAGTTTTGAAATGACACACAAAAACACCGAGACACCCCAACTAATTTTTGGGCCATAGAATTCTCTGACCACCTTAAATTTCTTTCGACGGCGGTCACCTCGCTTAGTGACGGCGACACTATCGAGTATTTAGCCATGAAAAAGCTTCTCAAAAATACCGTTCGGAACCGGTGTAAAACTGTAGGTCCCAATCAGTGTTTGTAAAACTATAACGCGCACAGCTCACTGGTTGTGAGAAGCTCTGCCTAATCTCCCTAATCCCGTCGTGGGATGTAACGGGAAACCATTTATGTATTTAGAATTCTGTGGTATACTCCGTTTTAAAAAGTTAGCTGAAAATAGCGACATATTTCGATTTTAAATTTGTAGTAGATTTAAGGTGATTTTTGATTTTATTTGAGGGAAAACCCTGCAAAAGCTCTTGTTAAATCAATTTATATATTTTGTTTTCGACAAAATGTAACCGTTGAAATAATAGACATCTAGTTGGAAGCTGAATTAGTTTACCTTTTACAATTTGGGGCCATAAAAATTATAATAATTTTGGCTACTACAACTCGGTTGCTGTAACCGAAACAATAGTTGGCGGAACCGTTTTTCGTTTCACACAAACGTTTTTTTCAGCTTATATATTTTATAACTCGTTTGCTGCAAATATTTTTCGTTTTTCCCAAACGAAATGACATGTATGAGCTAACAGAAGTTCGTTTCTCCCAACTACAGTTCCCAAATGATCTTCAGTTACCTGAAATTTCTTTTGGGAGGAACGATTTTTTTTCTTTATGAGCACTGACCTGAACCTTCGCCGCTCTGCAATTCCTGATTTCTAGTAGCGTGTGCTATCGCCATCATACGTTTTTGTTCCTCACAAACAATTACTTAGAAATCCTGATTAATTAATTAATTGAGAAATTAGTTGATAATCATTAAAAAAATAAATAAATGGTTTCCAATTACATCTCCTAAAGAAATTGGGGAGAACTTCTCACAACCAGTAAGCTGTGTGCTTTCTAGTTGTATACTCACTAATTGGGACCTACAGTTTTGCACCGGTTCCGCATGGTATTTTCAGAAGCTTTTTCATGGTTATATACTCGATAGTGTTGCCGTCACTATGCGAGGTGACCGCCGCCGAAAGAAATTTAAGGTGGTCAGAGCAGGGATCGAACCCAGGATCTTAAGTACAAGAGCCGCGTACACTAGCCATTGCGCCACATATTTACGAAAAATCGAATAACATCAATTTTGGACTAAAATTGTCTTATACTTATGTGTCATGTCAAGTTATTTGAATTTTGTAAAAAAAAAAACTATTCACATCAGAGTAATCTAAATTTAGATTAATTGATTAATAATTGCCTAATTAATCAGTTTTTTAATTATTCGATTAACTGTTGATTTTGCCCAGTTGATTTTGCAATTATTTGATTTAGCTTTCAGGAATTCAATTAAGTTGCAGTAAATAATTTTCTAACTTTGCAAATACGAGGACGGATCAATAAGTCCGTGACTTTTCGAACTTTCCTCGTAGTTATTTGAAATCCAACACTGCTACCATCAAGTACCACCTGTTAATAGACTACTGTCAAATTTTGAGCAAGTTCCGTTTACCTTGCGTTTAAACAGCTGTTCAAAATATACAATCTCGTGCATTTTTTTAAAAAATGGGAAAAGTGAATTTCGAGTTCTCATCAAGCATTATTTTTTGGAAAACAACCCGTCAATTAAACCGAGAAAATGCAGATCACAGTCCGAAAAATTAAATATGTTTTGTTTTGTGTGTGGAAAATTTACAACGAAAAATCATCGACATTTGGTTGAAGATGCCCTCAAAGCTTACAATCAGTATTTTTTGGTTACCCCCGCTGAAGAAATGCGAAATGTTGATCATGCACCTGAATTTACATCCATCACATATTTTAGTGCATTAAACAAATGGTGGAAATTACGACTTACAATGATATGGACCGATCCAGGGGAACATGATACAGAAAATTGCTACGCGTGCAAGAACGATGTAAATGGTCTCAATCGAAACAGTAAGATCACTTAGATAGACTAATGTGGAATACACAATAATTTATTCTTATAGAACGATCCGGTTTTATATACAAAGGTTTGCCAAGTGCAGTACATCCATCGACATACCAATATGATACTGCGTCCTATGAAGTGCAATCACAAACTTCAGCAACATCATTACATCATGCAGATTCTGATTACTTTCAGCCAGTTATACAATATCCATCATGAATTTCGCAGGAACATTTAGATAGAGTCGTTCGAAATCTGAAGCTATCTCAAAATAATGCAATGACTTTGGCTTCGGAACTAAGAAGTGTCTACGTGCTGGCACCAGGTGTAAAAGTTACATCTTACACATACCGGCAAGAACCATATATGCCTTATTTCATGATTTCCGAGGACGCAGCTTATGCATATTCTCAAGATATTCCCCGTTTATGACGAACACAATTGGCGCGTAAATTGTGATTTTAAGGCTCTTTCACTATTAGCTGGAATGCAAACTGGCCATACAAAGTACATGTGTATTTTTTGTAACTGGGACAGCCATGCAAAATGCAACCAGTACGAAAAGCGAGATTGCCCAAAATGCGATTCGCAAGTTGTTGGCGAATTTAATGTAATTTGTCCACCATAGATCCCCCTTCAGAAAATAATGCTTCCGGATCTTCATATCAAGCTGGGAGTTGTAAAGAATTCTTTAAAGCGTTTGGTTCGCATTAACGAAAATGCATTACCATACTTGAAAAACAACGCTTTTCCAAAATTATCAATTGAAAAATTAAAAGAGGGTAATTTTGTGTAACTAAAAGTGTGTGACTGCAATATATTTTTTATATCAATTTTTTTTTAACATGTGTAGTTAACGGTCCAGATATACGGAAACTTTTAAGGGATACGAGTTTTTCTGAAATATTAGATGAAACTGAACTAAACGCATGGAACTCAATTCGTGCGGTAATTGAAAACGTTCTTTGCAAAAATCGCTCTCCAGAATACCGAGATTATATTGACAACATGATGAAGTCTTTCGAAAAACTTGGCGTCAATATGTCGTTGAAAATCCACATGTTACATGCACATTTCGATTTTTACGCACGACAACTGTCCACAGAAACAGACGAAACTGGCGAAAGATTTCATCAAACTACAATGACATTGGAAGCCCGTTTCGCTGGAAAAAGAATAGACTCAATGCATGCTGATTCTGCTGGTCGATTGCAAACAAAGAGTAAAAATTGAATAAATCCAAAAAAAATTATAAAATCATCACAATAAGAGCAAATATAGTTCCATGGCCGCTTCAAAATGGACGTCCATTATTTCTAGATATAAATTTTGACAAATTGATTTTAAACAAGTTTTTAAGGTTTTTTCATTCAAATAAAATCAAAAATCGCCTTAAATCTACTACAAATTTAAAATCGAAATATCTCGTGATTTCCAGATAACTTTTCAAAACGGGGTACACCACTGGATTCTACGATCCAAAATTAGGTTGACGTGTCTCGGCGTTTTGGTGTATCATTTTCACCTACTTACAGTGTAATTCCTGGTGGAAGAGCACTTTTATTTCGCCACATGCGGTCGTTTTTGCTTCAAGTCAAGATAGAATCTGTCCAACAGCTGTGAATTCTATTCGCCACTGATCGTTGGACCCTTTTCAAGGAAATCGATATGAATGAGGGCTCATGCATCCCAAAACCCTGTCGCCATGAACTTGTTTTCCAACTGACCTAACTTCACCTTTTTTACTACACGTTCATCCAGAGAAGTCCTTGGTCTGTGGTGTGTTGTGGTGTATCCATGTTTTGACCACGGTTAGGAAACGGAGCAAAAGTTCCTGCGGATTGCGGTTGAACACAGCTAAACTGCACTTTGAAGTGGTCACATGGTTGCGCTTATTATCGAGTGAGAGAAATCGAGGCTCTCATCGCCCGAATAGCTTTTTCAAGTCCAAATATTCATTAAAAATGTGATGCAATTGCCCCATATAACACGTCTACAGTCTTAGCCACCGCACGCAGTTGCAATCCACGACCGTCCCATAGTATTTCAAGGATTTTATCACCAATTTCCCCCTTTTGGGAAGGGGTCAAGTTTGGGTGTAACTGTTAAATTTATTTTTGTGTAAAAAAAATAAAAAAAAATATCGCGCGATTTTTTTTATTTTCCTAAAGTTTGACCCTTGATATATTCGGTCACTAATGGGTTAAAGGGACAACCGATATCTTACTTCTTAGCCCGAACTATACAATAACGGGCGAAAATACGTATCCTGTTAACGTTCTATTATGAGATAAATGGTTTTTTCCTCAAAAAGTGAGGTAATGAAAGTCGAATATTGGATATAGGTCCGCAATGGATTAATGGATCGCAAGTTGTATGCAGTTTTGAAGCTATTTTGATAATTTTGATAATCAATGAGTGGTTGGTTTTTATGGTTGCTAAAGATACTATTTAGCATCAATTAGAGTCTTGAGACACCGTTGTGCATACCACATCACTCCGGAAGGTCCATAGTACCGTGTCCAGCCTGTTAATCGGAGATACCACATTAGATCCCCTAGATCTATCTCATATATCTCAGTGAGAGACGGACGGACAACTGCAGAGGAGATTCTCCACCGTCTCCTACTCTGCTTCGTCATCGAAAGCACGGCAGTGGTCATTATATGGCAGCTTCAACCGTCTTGCGTGATTACCGATTGGCCAGTACCCGGTCAGCACGCCAGTTAGCCTAGATATGACTCCCCGATTATGGCTGAACAGGGAGTTAGTCCGGTGAATGTTATATTCTGGCCATGTGTTTCTGGATATGCGGCATGTTTCCATCCTATCCCATCTGGCAAAATACCTCTTTTGACCAACACTATAGGCGTTGCGACTGACACCATATGGAGTTCGGTGAAAGAGGATCCTGCCCCAGCTAGTTCGTCTGCCTTTTCGTTCCCAGGAGACCCTTGTGGCCTGGTATCCAAGTAAGAACCACATTGGCCAGCCGGCCTAGCTCGACAAGTTTTCCCTACATTCGATAACGAGTTTAGATGCAGTGTTGTAAGATTTGAGTGATAGGAGAGCCGATTGGCTATCTACAAATATTCCAATGCGCTCTGTTCTTCGCTGTAGTATAAGTGCGGCACAGGCTTCTTTGATGTCCAGTATCTCCGCTTGGAAAACGCTGCACTTATCTGGGAGTTTGAATGATAAATTGAGGCCTGCCTCTTTGGAGAAAACACCCGAGCAGGTTCCACATTCCATTTTGGATCCGTCCGTAAATACTTTGGTGTCAAAACCTGTAAGTGGTTCCCCTTTATCCCAGTCTATTCTCTTGGGAAACCTGACATCGAATAGGTTATCGGACGTCAATGAGGGGTGAAGTAATCAGTGGTTATATTGAGATCTCTTGGTGTGTAGTATACTCGCATGTACATATGGGTTACTCTTGCAGAGTCCAGGAGCGTTTAGTCGGGTGGCACTCCAGGTTATTTCCAAATGATAGCAGATTCAAATTAGATCACTATCATACGATGAATTTATCCCCGGCAGAAAATTCATGAATTTTACGTTCGATAGGCAAGAGGTGTGCGGCCGCCGGTGGTGCAATGGCTAGTGTGTGCAACTCTTGTGCATGAGAACGTGGCTTCGATCCCACCTCTGACCTCCTTACATTTCTTTCGACGACGGTCACATCGCTTAATGGTGGCGACACTATCGAGTACTTAACCATGAAAAATCTTTTCACAATGCCGCTTGGAACCGGTGTAAAACTGTACGTCCCAATCAGTCAGCTTACTGGTTGTGAGAAGCTCTCCCCAATCCCTTCAGCGGATGTAATGGGAAAGGTTTTTTATTGTTTTGTTAAGAGCTGTAGAGAAGTAAGGGATGAGGAAAAAATGCCAAGAAATGCCCTGGCATTGTGTTTGGATGGATTTTTTTCAAATTCTCTTTGTGCATTTTCGGATTTAGTTTTTATTTAGACATTTCATGGTTTTTAGTTTTGTGTTGTGTTTGAATTTGAGTTGAATTGTGATGTGTTATAAAATGCAATAAAATGAATTTAGGCATCGATATTGTGAAAATTCAACGTGTAATAGTTCGACGAATATCGTAGCAAATTTAAAAGAGAACTGAATAATATACACGCAACAAATGTTATCGTGTAATCGAGGCCTTCGAGGAACCAAAATTTCTACTGAAAAGTTCTGAAATATTTAATGTTTTCATTCGACTTGAAATGACCAGATCGTGAACCCACATCGCTTTTTTGATGTGGTAACTAAACTCACAAAGTGAATGCATCCCAACACAGTTTGTCCGACTGCGATCACAGATCTATTTTCCATACTCCTAAATGATATAGAACACAGATTTGTCCGACTGCGAAAAACAGATTGTCAGACTGGAAGAGTTGTCTTGTGTGGGCGCGGAGCACTCACAGAGCAAAGAAAATAATGACATGGTTATACGTATATAAAAATCAGATAGCCAGAGAGCAACGAAAATTGTGTGAACCCGTGTAGCGTATGTACGAACATAACAATGTATGTATGTACATGTGTCTGTTGCTTTGCATTCTCTTTGTTTTTTGTGGGAATAAAACAAAAAGTATTAAGCAACAAAATAATAAGACATGTGCTTGCACTGGTATTTAAATAATTTTAAGTATTAATATTATTTAAATGTAACGTCATCATATGATTGAACGCTGTTTTTTATTTTCCAATGTAGCATTTACTAATGGGTTCATAGAAATCGAACAGGTACCGTGTAACAAAAAGGTGTTAACACATCACCCGTGAGTTCGAACAATCATTGGATTTTTTGTACTAGAACACGAACGAAAGCTTTCGTTCGACATTGAATACCTGGCTGCAAATGTGATTAGATATGCAGAAAAGGACTAACCAGGAGATTTCTCTACATTGCTCAAGGAAACTAAGGCGCTACTCTCAACAAAAAAACCTCTAATTTATTCCACACATTTCACTGTGCCAAAACATCAACTCAGGGACATTATCAATCTCACATTCTGGACCCACATCATATTCCACCACATATGTGGCAGTCAATGAAATCCACTTTGAAAACTCGACCACATAAAATATAATCTCTTTCTCACACCTCGCACATTTTACATCCTTCAGCACTATTGTTTGTTGGAAAGTTTTCCAGTGCCACTAGGCTAATTTTCGTTTCGAGCTCCTTCAAGTGCATACTGATGTGTGTGTGATGTATGTATTTGCCCAAGTCATAATGCAGAGCATTGCCTCCTTTATTCGAGTGCCGAAATAGAGTTTCGTAGGGCATAATATTTCTCTCTAAAACCCATCTCCCCTTCTTATTTGGCATTAGCATTACAAACCAACCATATGCCGTCATCTGGCCTGGCCATCCATTTGAACACCAAAACATAACAGCAGTCCAAGCAACATCCACATATCCAATATGCCATTCATCCAATCATTTCCACCATAATGTGAGTTTGGTGTGGACTTTACCTTTTTTGTTTAGCAAAGAGGTCCTTATGTTTGTGTAATTTACATATTTTTCATTTCATGTGTGTTTGCACAAGAACAAGTACTTGTCAGTACCCGACCATAGATCTCTCGAGGATGCACATCCATCTATAGGTTTATGTCATAATCAGAACAATTCGCCAAAGTTTCTATGCTAGACAATTTTAAATTGATTTTTTTGTGCTCGGCCCTTAATAAGCGAATGAAAGGCGGAAAGGACAAAAGACACAATAGCTGTCGTAAACTTTAAATAACATAAGTTATTTGCTGGGTTTGGCATTTTAAAGTTAGTGTTTGTATTCTCAAAAATAGAAGTCATACATAAATCAACCTAAACATCTGTCAATTACATTTTGAGTAAATTATCGATTTTTCGTTGCAGGCTACCGAGAACCGCTAGCTTCCTAGTGATGGAATGATAAACTTTGTGGTATCCTTTATTTGCCAGTAAAATTTAAGAAGTTGGGCAACATTTAAATCAAACATTGTTAGAACTATATATATTCGTCTTGCTCTAGCTCACCGTACTGTAGTCTTCTTCTTATCGTTTAATTCACAACAAATCAAATCGAAGGTAATATTCCTAAATTTCTCGTAGTGGCAACTTTGTGCCTGCTTAAGAACAATTAAGCGGTAATTGCAAATGACGCTTAATGTCGTTTAGCTAACCTTACCAAATAAGTGACAACATTGTTGTAAACCAGTAGGAAAATTTATCAAAGTTCTAGTGAATTTTATCGGTTAGTAAATATCGGGCTTTTCAATAAGAGCGCTACAAAAGTTTTTTTAAATAAAATATATATTTAAATAAAATAAGTTTTTTTAAATAAATACCATTGAAATTCTTTATTCCTGTGAAAGTAAGTTCGATGCCATTATGTATGGAACTCGATTTCTTTTGCATGGCCACCACCGGCACGCTTGCAGAAGTCCAGACGATGCACCCAATTTTCGACGGTTTTCAACCATAAATCGGCCGATACTGCTGCAATTTCACGTTCGATATTCGTACGAAGTTCATCAATCGTCGCTGGCTTGTTGGCATAGACCATAGACTTAACGTAGCCCCACAGGAAATAACCTAAGGGCGTCAAATCGCACGACCGAGGCGGCCAATCGACTGGGCCATTTCGTGAGATAACACGTTCACCAAACTTGGTCTCCAATAAATTGATTGTGGCAATCGCTGTGTGGCTTGTGGCGCCGTCCTGTTGGAACCACATGTCCTTCAAGTCCATATTATCCAATTGGGGCCAAAAATATTCGGTTATCATTGAACGGTAGCGATTCGCATTCACAGTAATTTGGCGGTCTTGATCATCACGGAAGAAGTACGGCCCAATGACGCCGCCTGCCCATAAACCGTACCAAACCGTAATTTTCTCGGGATGCAATGATGACTCACGGATTACGTGTGGATTGCTGTCTGACCAATAATGCATATTTTGCTTATTGACGAAGCCATTCAGCCAGAAATGAGCCTTATCGCTGAAGATGATTTACCGATGAAAATCCGAATCATTTTCAAGTTGTTGCTCAGCCCAATTCACGAACATACGACGCTTATGGTGGTCAAGCGGCTTCAGTTATTGCGTCAATTTGATCTTGTAAGGATGTAGGCCAAGATATTTTCGCAAAATTCGCCACAACGACGTCACAGAAATGCCCAACGTTTGAGAACGACGTGTGAGAGACACTTTTGGACTTTCTTGAACTGAAGCCTCAGCGGCAGCAATATTCTCAACACTACGGTCACTTCTTTGTCTCACTGGCACGGGAACATTTTGTACTGTGCCTGTGGATTCAAATTTTTCCACTAGACGCTCAATTGTTGATCTGGTAGAACGATTATGACGACCATAAATTAGACGTAGCGCTCTTAAAATTGAGGCCACTGACAGCAAATTTCGGTAGTAAATTTTAATAATTTCGACTTGTTGTTGGCTCGTATATCTTTCCATGATGAAATGGCAAACCTTACTGAAGAGAAATTTCAAAAGAGCGGGAAAAATATGGCGTCGTTGGCTGTCCCTATCGATTTATTTTTGAAGCGTCTCTGTTGAAAAACCCTTTATAAGTACAATCAAAATAGTAAGTAAAGATAATCGGTCGATACACGCAAAGAAACGTTTGATTACGCCGAACGAAATTAAATTAACGTCTTTTGGGGAAAGTAATTACGTTAAGCGAACATCTGTTGAATCAAAAATATCACTTCCCTTGCGATAAATAAATAAAAATTATATTTACATATGATTGGATCCGAATTGATTTCTTAGAATATTAATTTTAATTTCTTACGAGATAAGAGATCAGCACCGGAATTCTATAATATTTCAAAGATATCGATAAAATTTCCTAATTTTTTAAAATGTGACTTGCTCCACGAAAAGGGACCTCTGCGCCGAAAAGAAGTTATTGAGAAAAACGTGTTTAAAAAAAGCGCTTCGTTGATTTTTTCTTATATTTCATTAATTATGTTCATCTTTACAGGTGATTTGTAAAAAAACTAAAAGACATAGAAACTTGCGGTTTGCGGCAGAGCGTTTTTTTCCTATAAGAATCACTCAAAAAGTAAAAAAAAAATTTTTCGGCGCAGACGTCCCTTTTCGTGGAGCAGGTCACAAATTATCTATTTCTATCGTTAAAGATTACAGAATTCCCGTGCCGGTGATTTTCAACAATTAGTGAAAATTCCTATGCAAACAATCAGAACTAAGACTTGAAAGACTGTTTCGAAGTTTGCGATTCTTCTCATCCGCGCCTGATTGTTCTAGGCCACTGGCTGCCCTAGTTCAAATTGTTACTAATTTCAGTTTTTGTTTCTCTACTCTTACTCTCTCTCTCTCGTGTGCATGGTCAGGGGGTTTCTATGGCACAGCGGATCGAAAAGCCACAAGGGAAATGATGGAAAAAGAGAGACCAAAGAAAACATACAGATTATAGACCATGCAGCAGACTAAGTTTAAAAGTGTTTGATTGATACTAATGGCAGCTAAATTATGTTTTATGCTGTTTGGAGCGTGACAATGCGCATTCCCTTTTATTTCTGTCCATATTATGCCGAAATATCGAGAGAAAAAAGAGAAAAACAAAAAGTTTAATTAAATCAGAAGTGACCTTATGCTTGAATAATTAGTCAAGAAGAATTAGTAAATTACCAAAGCAACTCGAACTCGATGAAATGGCCTACTACCTCGTCGTCACTAAGAGAACACGAAGAGAGGCATACACTGCTCTTTTCTATTGCTCTGTTCACACACATTCACTAAGCTGCGAAAGGGTAAATGTTCAAAATGCGAAAAAATCTTTATGAAATGTTGGGAATGAACTTCAAATTGAGAGAAACACCGTTACTATACGGCACAAATATGGCAAAAATTTTGAATGTGGGTAAAAGGGGTAAAACTTCAAAATGCGAGAAAAGTGATTTGGAAAGATTAAGATTGTGGAAAAAAGTGTGAATGTGGATAAAAAAAAGGGGGAACAGGAGGCAAAATTCATGAAAAATTGTTTGTTATGAAGAGTATGTAAGATAAAGTAACAAAAAGACCTGAGACTACAATAAGTGAAACAAATCTGTGCGCAATCAGTAAATAGTATTTGTGGGGAGTCTTGATCTTGAGAATGTGTTACAGATATACATATATAGCAATTTGTGTGGAAAGGGTAAAAACGGAAATCTTTAAAATACGAAGTAGTAAAGGACAATATACACTGAACGGAAAAGCATCGTAACTGTAATGAAAATGTTCATCACCCCAACAACTGTTGTCATCGAAAGTGAGCTAACGTACAGTTTCATTCCCGCTATGAAAATGTGTTCATCATCTGCAAATTATTCGTTACTGTGGTGAAAGTATGGTTTTTGCTACAATGAAATTACTTCATTATTGCAACGAATTTGTTTCGTTGCTGCAATGAATTTGTTGCATTGCTGCAATGCATTTTTCCATTGAGGGTTCTGCAATTGTAGCGCCAAATCTCCCCGTCTTTATACCAGTGATCGCCCTGTAAGCATTTTCCGCAACTGCTTTTTTATTTATTTTAACAAAATTTCTTAAATTTCGGTTGGATTCATTTCATTGTAGGTTCAATTATATTTTTAAGATCGTCTTACTTGAAACACTTTGTTTCTTTAACTTCTTCGTTTTCATTTTGAAACCAGTGAATACAAATGCAACGCCCAAATACAAATTCATCGAAACAAGCGCGACCAAGTTAAGGTTAAAACTCGAAAATATTGTTGCGATTTGTACCATCTCGCGTATCCCCACACACAAATGTTCAGTTACATATATCGGGGTAGAATACCTCAAACACATAAATTGTAAGTAAGTATAGCCAAATAGACTTTTTTTAACAAATTACTTTAAATTATTCCGGCGGAGACATATGTCTACCACTTTCGGTTGCTGCAATTGAACTGATGTAATATGTGTACGTGACCCACCACTCACGCTCACCATTTTCTCTTGCTAACCTCTTCTTTGCGCTCGCTCATTTTTTCGACTGCTTTTCTCTTTATCTTCATAAAAATTTGTTACGTTGCAATAACGAAATTGTTTCGTCAACTATGTTGTTGACAAAATGTTGACAAACCTCCGAAATAAATTAATAATAAAGATAAAGTAAAAACAGTAAGAGACAAACCAAATATCAGTAGTTTCAATATCATGCCGTTACTGTTTTTTTTTAATTGTTAACCCACTTTTCTAATAATTAAATTAAATAAAATTGTTGCAGGAACGAAAAGTAAGTTGTTGCAGCAACGACGTAAAAACTTGTTATGGAAATCATGTATTTTTCGTTGCAGCGACTACCAAATTGTCGGATATACGACGTTTTTCACTACAGCAACGTAAAAACATTAACGAAAATGTTTCATCCATGCGACGAAGCCTTTTTCTTTCAGTGTAGGTTTGAACAAAAACATGATATTTCATGCTTCCTTTTTATTTCAATTGACATGTTTATTTGCAGAATATTTTAGCTGCGTCTTAAAGTGCTGACAATGGAGTCAAAGTTACCTTTGAGATTGTCCGTCGAAGTCTAATAAGTTTAAATGAAGATCATTTGCTTTATTGTTGATGTTATGGTTGCTTTAAATAAATAACATGTGTTGTATTTGTTGTATTTTTCCATTTTCATTTTCAATTTTTAAGTTTTTTTTGCAATTTTTACCCCTTGTTACGTTTTTAAACCACATACGCTAATTTTAACATATTCCAAATCATTCCAAACAATCTTTCTCGCATTTTGAAGTTTTACATTCATGACCATTTTACACCTTTTTACCCCCCCCCCCCCCCCACCCCACTTTATTCTTGATAAATTTCCAAATATTTTTGTCGTGTTCCAAATATTTTTGTCGTGTCAATTTCTCCCCCTTTTTAAACCACATACACTATTTTTAGCACATTCGCAATCATTCCGAACGATTTTTTCTTGCATTTTGAAATCAAAAACTTCTTCGGCAATTATTTCCGCTATTTAACCACATATCAATGTCCAACCCGAATTTTGGTCTGCCTTTAGTAGCCTTATTTTAACTTAAATTCTAACTATTAGTCGAACTCTAGACCCAATCATTCCAAATTATTTTCCTCGTTATTTGTAGTTTTTTTTTAGTTTATATACTTAGGTACATGTCCCATCGTTCCAACCGATTTTGGCCGGTTTTTATAATTCTGTCCCTTCTGACAGAAGTTGGTTATTTTTTACATCGTCCACAACATTCCAGTCCACGTTTGTCGGAATTGCGTCTTAAGAATACCCAAATTCGAAAATATTCGACTCGTTCCTCCTCACTATAAATCTCTCACTCCCAGTTAAATAAAAATTAAACTGCGAATCGAATTTGTTTTTTTATGTTTGATTCGCTTGGGAGCGCTACAAATAATAGAAAATGTTAAAAATTTAATTTGGTCGAGATTTTAATTTTTGCAAACTCGGCGCGAGAGTTTTTTATTGAAGAGGAGCTGAATTTTACGAAATCTCAGATAACTGAAGTTCGTTTGGGGACTGTAGTTGAGAGAAATGAACTTCTGTTAAACCATACATGTCATTTCGTTTGGGAGAGCCTAAAAATGTTTGCAACAAACGAGTTAAGGAAACATAAGCTGAAAAAACGTTTGCGAGAAACGAAAGACAGTTCCGCCAACTATTGTTTCGGTTACAGAAACCGAGGTCTGGTTACTGCAAAATAAAAAAAAAGGTTTGCGAGAACTGAAAAACGTTTGCAGTAAATGAGTAATAAAAAACAGCAGACAGTTGTCCGAGGCCTTCGGCCACGGACTGTCCCTGCATGCTGTGTCAGAGACACGGCCATTAAGTTAAACGTAGAAAACGCCCTCCGATAAGACAGAAAACATATATAACAATAAATGATAAATAACATAAGCAAATGAATTTATTTACTTGATAGTTACTTTTGATAATATACATAAGCTTATGGTAGGAAAAATAGGATAAATATGTTTTTAAATTAAAAGAGTAAGGATAAATGATAAATAACAGACGCAAATCAATTTGATTAAATATATACGAAATACGAAATATACGAAATTTCAATATTTCATCAATCAAAACAACAGCCGAAGGTTTGTGTCCACACTGAAACAGCAGCATGGTTTGTGTTCACGCTACAAACTCAAACACTCAACCAAACACCACACATATGTTTGAGTGTATGTGTTTAAACAATTTTCATTTGAGAAATTTAAATATTAGGAAGATATCAACCAATATGAAATGTATATCAAACGAAAGATAACATATTCATTTACCTACAAAAAAATTTTTAAAAAAAGTTATCTCGCCGTTTCCTCATAATCAATGAAATAAAGATTACAACAATAACAATCTGACATGACTCCCTATACCGTAAGGTAAGACGTATTCTACGTCAAAATTTGAGCTGGAAAAATGTTTGCGAGAAACGAACAGCGGTTCCAAGAACTGTTCTTTCGGTTACAGCCACCGAGTTGTAGTTACTCTAAACAAAGAAAAAGTTTGCGAGAATTGAAAATCGTTTGCAGTAAACGAGTTATGGAAAATTAGAGCTGAAAAAACATTACTTGTATATTATCTTGTACATTAAAACTTTTATGCATGGTTTTCTTGTTTAAATTTCCACCTTTTTTGATTTTGGTTTTACCCATATAGTTTGTTTTAAAAAAAGTTCTCATTTTCAGCTATTTTTTCACTGTCTACTTAGACGTCTGTCTCGCCTTGCATTCAAATAACAACTAAAAGCGCTGCAAACTACAACCCGTCAATTGTCCATCCAAGATATATTGACAAGGTAGAAGCAACAGAGTGTGTGATCACTTTTATTTATGTCGTATGCGTGAGTGTGTACGCCAAACGAGTGGATAACGCTATATAAAGCGGCCCATACACGACACCAGCATGCTGGCGCAATCAAGTGATTGTGCCATCAAGCTCGAAGCATACAACACACCAGCATGCTGGTACAATATTCATTTATTTACAAATAGTGTGCAGAAAAGGTCTTAATGAATAATGGAAAAGTTTGTGCTGCGTGATAGAAAAAAAACATATTTGGATGAAGAAATGGTTAAAAACAAAGAATTTATAAATAATTTTAATAATTATAATAACAAATAAATTTATAAAAATAAAATAAATTTATAATAATAAAAAAAATATTTTTCTCTCGTATTCATATTTGCGCGATGTTTGCTGCTTGACAACTTCTTCTAACTGAGCTAATTTCGCAATACACGACACCAGCATGCTGGTACAATCATTAAAATATCAAACCATTTTTGATTTTGCACCAGCAGCTGGTGCAATCACACCACAAGCACATACACGGCCAATCGGCTGGCACAATCACTTGATTGCGCCAGCATTCTGGTGTCGTGTATGGGCCGCTTAAGCAGTCGACAGATTGAGAGAATGAGAGAAATTTACGTTCTTCGTTATCTGTGCTCTCATTAGAAAAATGGCTAATTTCAGTTATCGCAAAGTTTTTTAAATTTGCGGCAAATGTAATTTTTTAAGCGTTTGATGCAAACGAGAACCCGTTTGCAACAATATGATAAACATTTGCGACATACTAGTTTATTTGGGAGAACTACATGAGAACTACAAGTATAATACAAATCAATCAAAATATTGTTCCGGCAACCGAGTAATAAACTTTTTTTTCTTTGCGTGTACTAACACTATAGATATATGGTTGGTTTGGCTACAGATAATAAAGATTTTAAATTCTTGTTTAGGATAATTTTTAGAGAGATTAGCAACGGTAGGGCAACATCTTTTTATTGAAAATCGCAATTTTTAAATTTTCACCCGAACTTTCGTTTAAAACAAATCAAAACAAATCGTTAAACAAACAACCACTGATGAAGATATGTGGTTAGATCTTAAATTGCTGTATAGTTTGCCAGGAATCATGAGGCTACATTTTGCAAAATTTCTTTCTTAAAAACAACTATATTTCTATTAACAGAGATAAAGAATGGTATTGAGCTTGAATAATGAAATAAAAAAAAGAACCAATAAAAAGGCCGAAGAAATAATAGAAATCATACCCAAGAAAAAAAAGCAAAATATTTCTCATTGCCAGACAAAATGTAGGAAAAGCTATATAAATGATGATCCTCTATTTAGAAGACAACATGATATGCTTACCGAGTAGACTAATAAACCCGGCCAACTATTTAAAATATTTTCATTACGTTGCACCAACTATTCTCTCCTCATCACATTTAATAGTTGTGTATGTATACCAACCCTGTTGTGGGTTTATATAAAATGTCATTCCAGCAATTTTCCATCAAATATACCTTATCGTATAAAATATAAATAGATATTTCCATGTTTGTATCTGACGCCCTTAAGATTTAAATTTGAAAAATTAATTTTCACTTGATGTCAGTTACAGGACCAATTTGCACAGGTACGATACATAACACTTTACTCAATTGAAATTGATGCATATCGAGTATACAATACATAAAACATAATTTCGCCCAAAGTGCCTCTTATCACTAGCACCGACAGCATCGTCATTACCATCACCATCATCGACATCGTCATCGACATTACAACAACATGAATAACATGAACATCACCATCAGCACCATCATCTTCATAATCATGGACGGCAGAATGACCATTATCGCCATCACTGAGGCAACACAATAATGAGATGGGTTGGTCTGAGTTGTGAAGTGCTTTTGTTGGGTTGCAAAAGTTGCACATGCCCCAGACATAAATGTCCTAAAGTGTTGAAATTCTGTTAAATTGCGTCAGATTTTATGGGTGTTTGAACTTTAAAACTCATTAATTTAGCTTTTGAAATTTTGGGGCTTGTAATAAGGCAAATAATGTAATGGATGTAAGTTTAAACTATAGCAAAGTGTCATTCAAATATGAGAAAGGCTGCAGTGGACACGACGCAAATAATATTATTGGCAAAACACAATTGCTACACTGAAAGAAAAACACGTCATCACAGGCATGACATTTTGTGATAATAACAGGTTTTTCAACAGAGACGCTACAAAAGTAAATCGATAGGGACAGTAAACGACGCCATATTTTTTCCCGCTCTTTTGACATTTCTCTTCAGTAAGGTTTGCCATTTCATCCTGGAAAGATATACGAGCCAAGAACGAGTCGAAATTATTAAAATTTACTACCGAAACTTGGAGTCATTTGCCTTAACTTTAAGAGGCCTCAACAATCAGCGATGAGGCTCATTTCTGGCTGAATGGCTTCGTCAATAAGCAAAATATGCGTTATTGGTCGTAATCCATGAGTCATCATTGCATCCCGAAAAAATTACGGTTTGGTGCGGTTTATGGGCCCATTACTGTGAATGCGAATCGCTACCGTTCAATGATAACCGAATATTTTTGGCCCCAATTGGATAACATAGACTTGAAGGACATGTGGTTCCAACAGGACGGCGCCAGAAGCCACACAGCGAATGCCACAATCAATTTATTGGAAACGAAGTTTGGTGAACGTGTTATCTAACGAGATGGCCCAGTCGATTGGCCGCCTCGGTCGTGCGATTTGACGCCGTTATATTATTTCCTGTGGGGCTACGTCAAGTCTATGCCGATAAGCCAGCGACGATTGATGAACTTCGTACGAATATCGAACGTGAAATTGCAGCAGTATCGGGCGATTTATGCTTGAAAACCGTCGAAAATTGGGTTCAGCGTCTGGACTTCTGCAAGCGTGCCCGTGGTGGCCATGCAAAAGAAATCGAGTTCCATACATAATGGCATCGAACGTACTTTCACTGGAACAAAGAATTTCATTGGTATCTAAAACCGGCTTTGTTTTATTTAAAAAAACTTTTGTAGCGCTCTTATTGAAAAACCCTTTATATTACAATCACAGGTTTCGTACCGCTGATCATTTTTTGTTGCTGCAACGAAAAATTTCATACACAGATTTTTGTTTGCGATTCTTCTTTTCGTTGTTGCAACAACTTATGTTTCATTAATGCATTGATTTTTTAATTTGGCATTTTTGGAAGACTAATTAGATATGGTAGGAGTTTGAAGTTTAAACTACGTATTGTTATTTGGGTATCCCGTACATTTTTTTAATATCTTATTTACTTTCTATGAGGAATACATCGAGATTCATGACTCACATTTGAAGATAGAACTATTGCGCGTTCTTCGTGTTCCCGGCAGAATCCTACAATTTGTTACTGTATATTCGTGCTGCGAATAACCCAAATCAACCCATAATAGTTTCAATGCTTCTGCGTGAACTTTCCAAAGTAGTTTCCGATCCAGGACTACTACTAAGTAATTGGCCTGATTGGACAGCTTGATTCCACCTAAGTGATTACCTTCTTCATCCTCGTCCATAAAATTATTTCAGTTCCATCCCGGTATTCATGCAGTCCACTAGAACCTGCCCAATTTTTAAATATGCAAAGCACTTTTGACCGCAGTAATACTCGGATGCTTCCTCTAAGAAGTATAATCATATAACATGCATAGTAGATGGACTTGAATTCACATTTTTTTTTATCAAACCAACACTCAGGGGATGCCCCCTATAAATGCAATGCATTGTGTTGGCGAGGGAAAATTGTGGAAGTGGTGGGTGGAAAGAGGGACTAGTGTCTGTTGTTATTTGCCTTGAATCTTTGTATGTCACAATTGGTGGGAAATACACTAGCCGGAAGTATATTCCACATACCGACTGTACGGCTGAAGAAGAAATTTTGGAAATCCTGAGTAGACCATTTATGGTTGTAATTCAGACAAGTGGTGGGTGGGTGGTCAAATTCAACCTTGTATATTTGAATACCTTATCCCTGTTGTTTATGTTATTCGCCCCCACAGATAATCGAGATGTTTTTTTTTGCATATGTCGGATCAAGTTTATTATTGCCAGATCGGCTTCAAATTGGTCTAAGGACCAATTCCTAAAAACACTCAAAGGGTTTATTAAATAAGTTAGAGTGCACAGTTAGTCCTTAATTTAATTTTCTAAATTGTGATCAGAGTCGAGTAATGAGGAATACACTGATCTCTTCTTTACGTAAGCGCCTTGTCTGAACTTTAGCAGCTCGTCTGGTTTAAACGATTATACCGTGCCGTATCTATCGGAAAACCAACCCCTTTGTTAGTACGAACATTGAGAAACACACCCTCGAGGCTTCAAACAACGAACAGCGGCCGGCCGAAAAAGCTACTTTTAAGTGGAATTATTTATTTTTAAACAGCAACGAATTTAAAAAAAAATTTAAAACAGAAGTAAAGAAAAATTTTAAAAAAATTTTTAAACAAAAGTAAAAAAAATATATTTTAAAAAACAAAATTTGTTTTTCTGCCACGAAGAAACATATTTCTCTAAAAGCACTAAGTTTTCTCTACACATATTCAATTTATCATGTTTTATATACCGATAACTCGATACCTAATCAAGTTAGTGAAAAATTTTAAATTATTTTTTCAAATTATTTTAAGGAATTCTATGAACAAAAATCCGTAAACACAACAATTTTTAAAAATCATCTTCGAGACCCATTTTTGGACCCTACGATCCCCGTGGGTCCGACCACCAAAATTTTTTTTCAATTTTAAACTTCTTATATTTTACTCTAGTTTTGGTTTTTTAAATATTTTTTTTACAAATTTTTCCTAAAAACAACAACCAGTCTGTCATCATCATCAAAAAGATCCCATATAATAATAGTATGTCTGTCAATTATTGAGAATGTGAATAAATTTGTTTTTCTCAGTAAATGCACCGTGCTTAGCATTAACTACGAAATAACATAAGTGAAGGACAAAAGTCTACATATATCCCTTGTTTTAGAGGTTTTAGAAAGTTTGTGAAGAAAATTAAAAAAATTTTTATTTCAATATTTGAGGCATTAATAAATAAGTTTATTTATAAAATAAAAAAACAATTCATTTACATAATAAAAACAGTTGTAACAAAAACACTGAAAATTCATAGGAAAAAAGTCTACATACAGCCACAAAAAATATATATTATTTCAAAATGTTATATATAAAAACAAAGAAAAGATAACTTTTAGTATTTGGTCGGTCCACCTTGGGCATTAATAACAGCTTGAAGACGACGGGGTATTTATGTCACCAAATTCTCCGTAATATCAGGTGTTATTTTTGCCCATGCACGAATAAGGGTGGTTTTTAATGTTTCACGGCTACTAATGTCATATTGTCGTACCAATTTTTCCAAAACGCCCCATATGTGATCTATTGGGTTTAAGTCTGGTGACTGGGGTGGCGAATTTAGCTTGTCTTGGGGCATAGTAAAGAAGCCAGTCTCGAACAACGTGTGCAGTATGCTTAGGGTTGTTATCTTGTTGCAAAATCCATTGATTTCCAGGCCTAAACTATCAACAGATGCCTTCAGATTTTATTCCAATATATTTTTATATTGGTAGCGGTCCATATTACCCTCGACAAAAACCAAACGACCCACTCCAGATGACGCAATGGCGTCCAAACCATAACGTTGCCACCACCATGTTTTACTGTTGGTATTATGTTCTTTGGCTCAAGTGCAGTATTTGGTTTTCTCCAAACTTTGGATCGGCCATCACTTCCGAAAATGTTATACTTACTTTCGTAAGTAAATAACACATGTTTCCAAAAGTCCATACCCTTGTCTAGATGTGCTTTAGCAAAGTCAAGGCGAAGTTTGCGATTATTCGCTGAAATTAGCGGCTTTTTGCGTTTAAATCCACTGACGTGTAAAACGTTTATTATTGTTCGTGGAGTAACAATTATATTGGAACATTTGGCGATGTGTTCCGCCAATTTTGGAGCACTTATTTTCGGATCCTGGTTGACTACTTTAAGAATACTGCTAACATCGCGTCTCGAAAGCTTCTTAGGTCTGCCAGAACATGGCTTAGTTTCGGTACTATTGGCATTATTATAATTTCTAATGATCGTCTGGGCAGTAGCAGGACTTAATTTTACTGTCTTATCAATTTCTCCATAAGATTTATTTTCCTTGCGGAGATTTACTACCATATTCCGAACTGAAGTATGAATCTCTTTTCGTTTTTCCATTTTCAAGGATAATAATTCGAATAATACCTTCCTTTTTTGTAATTAAATGTAATTAATTCAACAAAGTTAACTGTTACTTCCCTTTCTTTGTTTTCAATTTTCTATTTGATTTTAGGAGTTGCCACGCTGTATGCAGACTTTTTCCGCTAATTATAGTGTTTTTCCCTAATAATTTCCATGTTATATTTTTTTCATATTTTTTTTTTTCTTCAAATAATCTTTATTTTAAATGACTAAAATACTGCAATAATATAATTTTCAATTGTCGCTACTAATTCTCTTAAACTTCAAAGTCGTAGGTTGTATGTAGACTTTATTCCTTGACTGTAAGTCTACACATATTTAGAAGAGAGATGTATGTACTTACCCACATTCACTCAAATTGCTGAAAAAATGCACTGTATGTGTTACCTGATTTTGATCGTTTCATACTTTCTTGATTTACTCTAAACGTTACACAACTTCCATTGTTTCTCCCGTTTAAACATATATACATACGTTCACAATTTCACATTTACACCCGGTTAAAACCAAGAATTTAAACTGAACGACGGAAAAAAAGTAATAAACATCCGAAAAAGATTTGCCATTTTTGTCAACAGCAATGATCACCGTCTTTCCTCTTTTAATAAGACGACTTTTGCTTATTTCCTCTCCCTTTACATTTCCTTTTTTCACTAGTCACACTATTCCCGACACACGGAGTTTTGTTGTGCATTCAAATGACAAACGACACGGCCGACATTATTAACGAGTACCGATTCAATTACGTACTTACATACTTATGTTTACACGTTTTAACCGACGTATAATTTAATAGATTTCTTATTTATCTATTGGTTATTAACTAAATACTATTGTTTATACCGTTTCCGTTAGACTAGTTTGAGTTTAAACGCAGAAAAACATTATTTTTAACAAACATTTGCAAAATTACGCGCACTCTGCCCCAAAATTCTAATTAGACTGAAGCAGAAAGCAAAAATACCGATTAAAGAAGACACGAAATCACAAGGAAGAGAAGCCGACAGAGAGTAGAGTATGTGAGATGAGAGAGATGTTCGAGAGAGCACCAAAGTAATAGATCAAGCAATTTCTACTGTTTTCGTTTTGTAACGGTGATGACGTCGTAATAATATGCAACAACAAAACTACATTAAAGAGGAAACAGTGGTGGCACAAGATGTACAAACACTTGCATTGGGTTTAAAACAGTATTATGTACGAAATTTCGAATTAAACAAACGATAAATCAAAAATCATTTTAAACATCTTTTACCACAGACATGTCATTCATGAGCATGAACATCAGATATCAGTGATGTTTATTGTCTGTTTACAGCCCTTCTTAATAACAAATAAGAATATAATCGAAGTTGTTCACATCATTATCATATTCATACAATTTTTTGGTAATATTTTTTCAAATTCATCAGGCAGATAAAAAGTTATCGACCAAGCTTATGCTCACGTATGACAAGTCTGTGGTTGGCTTAATATACTAAAATAAAAATCACCAGTCTGTTTAGTCTCATAATTTGGAATAAAAAAAATTATTGTTTTAAAAATTCTTTTCAACAACATTTTGACGTGACAACGTCTTAAATTAGGTTGCGGCTGGGAGTCACTTATGAAAAAGTGTAACGCCCGGTAACGTTACGATGAGTCACCGAACACAAGTAAACGCAATGTGTTTACTTGTGTGCCAGAAACGATTTGCTTTGCTGGCTTCTAGTGGCTGTTGGTCGGTGGTGTGAGTGTTTTTGTTTTTTGGCACATCATATATATGACGACTGAGCAAGTATGTATGTGCGTATATATGTGCGTGTGTATGAATATTGATTTAGATCAG
The DNA here is from genome assembly GCA_963931995.1 of Phaonia tiefii. Lineage (NCBI taxonomy): Eukaryota > Metazoa > Arthropoda > Insecta > Diptera > Muscidae > Phaonia > Phaonia tiefii. The sequence goes on along the minus strand of OZ008371.1, from coordinate 175,269,543 downwards.
TCTGCATTGGATAAGGTATTATTTTTTGTTTTGACGTGACAACGTCTTAAATTAGGTTGCGGCTGGGAGTCACTTATGAAAAAGTGTAACGCCCGGTAACGTTACGATGAGTCACCGAACACAAGTAAACGCAATGTGTTTACTTGTGTGCCAGAAACGATTTGCTTTGCTGGCTTCTAGTGGCTGTTGGTCGGTGGTGTGAGTGTTTTTGTTTTTTGGCACATCATATATATGACGACTGAGCAAGTATGTATGTGCGTATATATGTGCGTGTGTATGAATATTGATTTAGATCAGTCTGCATTGGATAAGGTATTATTTTTTGTTTTTTTTTGTTTTTTGTTTTTTGGCTTTATGATATGTGTAGTGTATGTTTGTGTGTAGAAATTTTCATATGAATTAGGTAGCCAAAACGAAACAGAGAGCTGCGGTCGGCTTTAAAAACGATATGCGAATATGATGAATTGAAATACTTTTTGGTTAGTAAATTATTTTCTTTTGTTTTTAATAAAAGAAATGTTTATTTTTTATAATAAAAGAAATGTTTATATTTTATAATAAAGGATATGTTTATTGTTTATAATGTCACATTTGATAATGTGTTCATAGAAATCGCACAGGTACCTAGATGGTGTTGAAATTACTTCTATTTTCCTAAACCATAAGTTTCAATAAATGTTAAAACATCGCCCGTGAGTTCTAACACTCATTGGGCAAGTGAGTTCATTGCACTCCTATTGTGCAATTTAATTATATTCATATCAATAAATATTCTACCGAGAAAAAGACGTTGTCACGTAAAATCTTCGCCCGTAAAACCGACTTTACAGGCAACAATTTTTTTTTTTGTTTTTTGTTTTTTGGCTTTATGATATGTGTAGTGTATGTTTGTGTGTAGAAATTTTCATATGAATTAGGTAGCCAAAACGAAACAGAGAGCTGCGGTCGGCTTTAAAAACGATATGCGAATATGATGAATTGAAATACTTTTTGGTTAGTAAATTATTTTCTTTTGTTTTTAATAAAAGAAATGTTTATTTTGACGTGACAACGTCTTAAATTAGGTTGCGGCTGGGAGTCACTTATGAAAAAGTGTAACGCCCGGTAACGTTACGATGAGTCACCGAACGAGAGAGAGGCCCGCCGAATGCCTTGCGTCTCTCTCCCACTCAATAAATAATTCTGTGTGTGCGGATGTGTGTGTTTACTTGTGTGCCAGAAACGATTTGCTTTGCTGGCTTCTAGTGGCTGTTGGTCGGTGGTGTGAGTGTTTTTGTTTTTTGGCACATCATATATATGACGACTGAGCAAGTATGTATGTGCGTATATATGTGCGTGTGTATGAATATTGATTTAGATCAGTCTGCATTGGATAAGGTATTATTTTTTGTTTTTTTTTGTTTTTTGTTTTTTGGCTTTATGATATGTGTAGTGTATGTTTGTGTGTAGAAATTTTCATATGAATTAGGTAGCCAAAACGAAACAGAGAGCTGCGGTCGGCTTTAAAAACGATATGCGAATATGATGAATTGAAATACTTTTTGGTTAGTAAATTATTTTCTTTTGTTTTTAATAAAAGAAATGTTTATTTTTTATAATAAAAGAAATGTTTATATTTTATAATAAAGGATATGTTTATTGTTTATAATGTCACATTTGATAATGTGTTCATAGAAATCGCACAGGTACCTAGATGGTGTTGAAATTACTTCTATTTTCCTAAACCATAAGTTTCAATAAATGTTAAAACATCGCCCGTGAGTTCTAACACTCATTGGTTTTTTTTTTATTTTACAAATTTTAATTAATTTCAAATTTATTTAGCAAAAATTTGAACCTTCGATCTGAATAAATGTTTTGATTTTCGAATTGATTCTTTAAAATTACAAATATTAAGAAAAAGTGGCAGATATAAGAAAACTTGATTTAAACTGTGTTGAGCAAGAATTTTAACATCTAATCAATATGAAAATCAAATCAATCTAAACAAAATATATTTCTATAGTTAAAATTTGTGCAATTCTTATTTTCATTCAATTCCTTGTTCCTATTGTGCAATTTAATTATATTCATATCAATAAATATTCTACCGAGAAAAAGACGTTGTCACGTAAAATCTTCGCCCGTAAAACCGACTTTACAGGCAACAATTTTTTATAATAAAAGAAATGTTTATATTTTATAATAAAGGATATGTTTATTGTTTATAATGTCACATTTGATAATGTGTTCATAGAAATCGCACAGGTACCTAGATGGTGTTGAAATTACTTCTATTTTCCTAAACCATAAGTTTCAATAAATGTTAAAACATCGCCCGTGAGTTCTAACACTCATTGGGCAAGTGAGTTCATTGCACTCCTATTGTGCAATTTAATTATATTCATATCAATAAATATTCTACCGAGAAAAAGACGTTGTCACGTAAAATCTTCGCCCGTAAAACCGACTTTACAGGCAACAATTTTTTAATTTTTTTTTGTTTGTAAAAGTTGATAAAATTTCGAAAGCTCCGGAGAAAGCTGAGTGAAAGATATACAGTTTAAATACATTTAAAAAACATATCAAGAATTTGCAAATCTTGAAGCTAATTACTTTACAATTGGGGAAATAGTGATGCCACCCACCTTTGTTGCAAAAAAACTGGACAGTGTGATTTTTTTAATTTGTTTATATTAAATGCCTGCTATTTCCACAACACTTTATGTATTTGAACAATTCTTATACTGCTTTACAACCTGGTGTATTGTCAACGTAGTATATTTTCAAATTTAAAATTGATTTCCAGTTAGGCCAGACATTCTCAAGTATCCGACAAAAAAGCCAGAAAAATTTTTCTCAAAAAATTTTTTTCTCCAAAAATAACGAAAACAATAAAATTAAAACTAGACATGCCCACATATTTATTGCCGATTTTCAATAACATTGGAAACATATTATTTTTTCAAACCTATAAATATTTACAAATATTCACAGGACAAACAAAATTCAAAGTTCGACAACGGTTAACATTTTTGTGACGGCCAAAGTTATCATATTTGGACTGACGCTGTCCGCCTTCAGTAGAAACTGTGGAGTTCCAAATAAATGTTACTACTTATTGACTTATTGATCCGCCTCGTATGTTTGGAGGTGGACACTGAAAAACCTCAACTAAAGATGATGAGCACATCAAATTATTGTCAACTCGGGATACAGTTAAATCTGCTGAAGCGATTAGATCCGAGCTGAGAGTCGGTATTTCAAGTATGAACAACTAGTTCGGAAGATCGTCCAGGAAAGTCACATTATTGACTAAACGGCATCGGCAAAATCGCGTGGTATCTTCTTAATTACACGGCCGGCATCGGCATAATCGCGTGGTATTTTCCAAATTGCGATAAACTGGGACGGTCCGATACTACGGCGAACTATGTTATGGTCGGACGAATCTAAAGTGAATTTAATTGACGGTAATCGAAAAATATGGGTAAAAAAATAAAAAATATATTTCCGCAATACCACAAAGAAATTTCAAGCACGTAGGAGATAATATACTCGTTTGAGGGTGTTTTTCTTGGTATGGAGTTGGCCAATATATTGGACTAAAGAAAACGTGGATAAAAATCTGCACTGCCACGGAATTGCAAAGCTGTTTTTCAAAATAAAGGCTATACCACAAAATATGAGCTCAAAGTCCAGTTCACGTAATTAATTTCAGATGTTTTTAATTTTTTTCTCATTTACTTAGGACTGATTCCATTTTTGTGTCCCTCGAAATCAATGGACCTAACAACTATTTGTGTTTTTTTATTGCATGTAGTAAAATAATTCGATTTGTGTCGGTAAATGAGAAGAATGTTAATCAATAAAACGAATTGAATTGTGAGATCTGCCATTATCAACAACAATTTTTTCAATTTATTTAAAATACAGAAGTGTGATCTTTTTTTTGTCGGTGACTGTACGTTTATGGTTCATGCATGATGTTACTTGTACTTGATTTTTGAATCGATATACAGAAACAGGGTGTAAAAGATTTTTAAAATGATTATTGATTTTTCGGTTGTCTAATTCGAAATTTCGTACATAATAATGTTTTAAACGTAACGCAAGTATTTTTAGCACAGGTTATGCCATCACTGTTTTCTCTTTTTTGTTGTTGCATATTATTACGATATCAATACCGTTACAAAACAAAAACAGTAGAAGTTGTTTGATCTATTACTTTGCTACTCTCTCGAACATCTCTCTTATCTCACATAATCAACGATCTCTCGGTTTCTCTTCCTTCGCATTTGGTGCCTACTCTAATCGGTATTTTTGCTTTCAGCTTCAGTCTAATTAGAATTTTGGGGCAAAGTGCGCGTAATTTTGCAAATGTTTCTTAAAATTAATGTCTTACTGCGTTTAAACTCGAACTAATCTGACGGAAACGGTATAAACATTAGTATTTAGTTAATAACCAATAGATAAGTAAGAAATCTATTAAGTTATACATATGTCGGTTAAAACGTGTGAACATAAGTATGTAAGTACGTTATTGAATCGCTACTCGTTAATAATGTCGGCCGTGTCGTTTGTCAGTTGAATGCACAACAAAACGCCGTGTGTCGGTAATAGTGTAACAAGTGAAAAAAAGTAATGTAAAGGGAGAGGAAATAAGCAAAAGTCTTCTTATTAAAATAAGAAAGACGGTGATCATTTCTGTTGATGAAAATGGCAAATCTTTTTCGCATGTTTGTTCCTTCCCTTTTAGAAAAGTATGAAACGATAATAATCAAGTAACACTTTGGCACTGCAGTTTCACAACAATTTGAGTGAAAGTGGGTAAGTACGTCTCTCTTCTAAATGTATGTATGTCATAGTTAATGCTAAGCACGGTACGACTAAGGCGATATACATAAATGATATCGCGTCCTAACTACAAAACAATATGGCTCAAAATTTAGCAGAAAACAACTTCATTTACTGAGTTAAAAAATGTATTAACATTCTCAATAATTGACATATTCATCCGGGATCTTTTTGGCGACAGGGAAGAGAAAATGACGATAGATACGATAAATTTGGCAAAATTCCCGACCACCAAGCGATTGTCAAAAAAAAAATATTTAAACAAACCAAATTGGAGTAAAATATAAGAAGTCGATAATTGAACAAAAATCTTGTAGGTCGGACCCATGGTTATCTCAGGGTCCAGAAATAGGTCTCGAAGATGATTTTAAAAATTGCTGTGTTTTCGGAGTTTTTGTTTATAGAGTAAGTTGAAAAAATTATACAAAGTTTTTCGATAACTTGATGAGTTATCGAGTTATCGGTATATAAAACTTGACAAATTGAATATGTATAGAGAACACGTTAGTGTTTTTTAAAAAAATTATGTTTTTTGTGGCAGACAAAAAGGGGGTTAAAAAATATTTACACAAACCAAATTGGAATAAACTATAAGAAGTCGATAATTGAAAAAAATATTGTAGGTTGGACCCATGGTGGTCTCATGGTCCAAAACTAGGTCTCTAAGATGATTTTAAAAATTGCTGTGTTTACGGAGTTTTGTTTATAGAGTAAGTTGCAAAAATTATACAAAGTTTTTCGATAACTTGATGAGTTATCGAGTTATCGGTATATAAAACTCGACAAATTGAATATGTATAGCGAACACGTTACTGTTTTTCAAAAAATTATGTTTTCTTTTTTAAAAAAAATTTTAAAATGTTTATTGTCACTTTTTTTTAAAAATTTGTTTGAATGTTTTTCCTCTTTTGAAATGTTTCTACGTCCGTACTGTTGTAAAAAAAATAATTCCAAGTCATTTTACCACGTATTTTTTATGTTTGCCCACTTTTTCTTGGTTGAAGCAATCAGGGGTGTTTCTCAATGTAAATACTAACAAGGGGGTGGTTTTCCGATAGATATTGAAGTATTTTGTAAAAAAAAAGGTTAACAAATTTATTTTTTAAGTTGTTTAAATTTTTTTTAGATGTTTCTACGTCTTTGCTATTGGGGCAAATTAATTATATGACAATTATAGTTTGTCGTTTAATTTGAATTACACTTTGAAATGTAAATTCAAAAAACTCCAATACCATTGGCAATTATACTTATTTTCAGAGCATTTCCTTCATATCTGGCACTTTTGGTTTTCAAATATTTTATACAGTACAGGTTTATGAATTTGAAACTTCTATGAGGCACTGCCTATCAAAGCCACAAACCTCTACATATATAACACTTTAAAAACAGAATTGCCAGCAGTCAAACAAATTGAAAACAATTAAAAGCATTCCCATATTTCATTACAATTGGCATCTGATTCTACAACCTGCCTGACCAAATGAAAATTCAAAATTTATTAATTGCCATTGCGAACAATGGTAATTCTTTTGCATTTGCATTAGATAAAGTAATGCAACTTAAAATCCAGTGAAAATTAACAAAAACCCACGTATGATTCTTAAGAACCTAGTTTTCCTAATATCTAAAGCTTTCGCGAAACATGTCCTCGGTTGAGAAGCTTTACCAAAGGGAATAATTCGGTAGTGCCATCGTTCGAAAGAACTTTAAGTTGATCAGAGTCCGGACTGAAAAGACGATTTATTGTACTGGTTGATTGTTTTACCATTTGGTTTTGAAAATGGATGAAATCACAAAAATTTTGAACAAGTACTTATGCATCAAGTATTTATTTGGAGCGATACATCAATATCTACCGTTAAGTTTTTAAAGGATATTTCATGCAAATGTTGCCCACGGCTGCGCTTCACGCGGTCCATTCTTAAAGTCCAATTTTGGCTTAGTCTAGTCTTGTGATAGTCTAATGTGTTTATTGTCGTACCTATTGAGCTCAAACTGAGCCTCGTGACTAAATACAATATTTCGATACCTCATGCACCGAAAAGACGACGTTGAGGTAGATTGTCCGGCTTCAGCTCCTGCACCAGCTGTATTTTGTACGGATTTTGACTGAGGTACTTTTGTAAAATCTTCCAGCTGAACAAGTAACATAAACCCAATTGCTGCTACCGGCAACGGGAGAACATTTCGCGATCTTCATTAACACTGGCGGTTACAACAGCAATATTATACCCGGTACGCACTCTACGGATACGGGTTGGTGGATTGATGTTCACTAGCGTGACACTGGAGCTAAATTTTAAACAAAATAAAATGCCTGCAATTCCTACTGCTTCTACCTTACTTATTTTGCCATGAAAGTCCTACATAATGAAATAAAGGGTTTTTCAACAGAGACGCTACAAAAGTAAATCGATAGGGACAGCAAACGCCGCCATATTTTTCCCCGATCTTTTGACATTTCTCTTCAGTAATGTTTGCCATTTCATCAGGGAAAGATATACGAGCCAACAACGAGTCTAATTTATTAAACTTTACTACCGAAATTTGGAGTCAGTGGCCTCGAATTTAAGAGCGCTACGTCCAATTTCTGAATTTCATTTCTGGCTGAATGGCTTCATGAATAAGCAAAATATGCGTTATTGGTCAGACAGCAATCCACACGTAATACATGAGTCATCATTGCATCCCGAAAAAATTACGGTTTGGTGCGGTTTATAGGCCGGCGGAGTCATTGGGCCGTACTTCTTCCGTGATGATCAAGACCGGCACATTACTGTGAATGCGAATCGCTACCGTTCAATGATAACCGAATATTTTTGGCCCCAATTGGATAATATGGACTTGGAGGACATGTGGTTCCAACAGGACAGCGCCACAAGCTACACAGCTAATGCCACAATCAATTTATTGGAAACCAAGTTTGGTGAACGTGTTATCTCACGAAATGGCCCAGTCGATTGGCCGCCTCGGTCGTGCGATTTGACGCCGTTATATTATTTCCTGTGGGGCTACGTCAAGTCTATGGTCTATGCCAACAAGCCAGCGACGATTGATGAACTTTGTACGAATATCGAACGTGAAATTGCAGCAGTATCGGCCGATTTATGCTTGAAAACCGTCGAAAATTGGGTTCAGCGTCTGGACTTCTGCAAGCGTGCCCGTGGGGGCCGTGCAAAAGAAATCGAGTTTCATACATAATGGCATCGAACGTACTTTCATTTGTATCTAAAACCGGTTTTGTTCTATTTAAAAAAACTTTTGTAGCGCTCTTATTGAAAAACCCGATATTTTTAAATCATTTTTCCCATAGTCGACATTTTAGATTAGTTTTTCTTGCTTTTACGATTCTGAAACATAATATATTTAAACATCTAGGAAAAACAATAAACAACAAGCGACAAATCAAAAAATTGTTGCATACAGCTTTTCTCTGAGGACGCTACATAAATTCAAGGCTACTATTTTAAGCCTGGAGGGTAATTCTTCGTCGAGTCGACGACAATTTATACTCTAATGTTATGGTATAAAAATAAGATTTACCTTTAAAGATGCAGCAGCTCTGGTAAGAAAGCCTCCCTAAATACACACATACTAAATACACATACACTGAAACATAATTGCCCCAGCAACATATAGCAGGAAACATGTACATGTTTGAAAGCCTTGATTTCATGAATTTAAGATCTGCGGCCTTTTAGTTTCTTTATTGTCTGTCTCATTTTTGTTTCAACGATTTTCAACAAAAAACTCATATTTAGGTCCCAAAACCGTATTTTTTCGCCTATTAATCTTGTGTCTCAAACATGTTATACTGAATAGCAAACACAATATGTTTGAGCATAAGTATGGTATATTTGTACCAAGCTACAAACACGTTATATTTGTCTCCAAAGAATAAAAAGGACAGATTTTTCAGTGTGCAACAAATGTGTGGCGTCAACGTCACCCGAACAGTACGCCAACAATTGTTTTAAAACAAAAAATAGATCAAAAATAATATTGCGAACAATTGTATTTGTTCATTTGCAACCTGATCACATAAGCTTTTGAGAAGAATCAACAAATTAGGAAATTCTCCACATATTTACACAATTCCACTCGCTCTCCTCATCTGATAATGTTGACATACTCGTATCCAACGATTTCACAAAGAGCATAGCAATGGCTTTACATAGTAGAACTAACAGATAAACAACACAACCACACCCACAGAAAAAATAACCAATTTAGCCGCCACCGAATTTAGATGATGCCACAACCACATTAGATGTCATTATATCCGAATTAGAAGTTGTCACAACCTCACTAGAGGTTGCCACAACAAATTAGAGGTTGCTTGAATCGAATTTCTATTATGAAGACTAAATTCAGTCGTGACAACCTCAATTCGGTTGTGACAATTGCAATTCGGTGGAAGGAGCCGAATTTACGGTTGTTACAACCACTTTTCAACCAATTTGATATATGAGTGTGAAGCTTGCTGCAATTAGATACATATGAATTCTGTTAAGGAAAAACTGCCGTGCATATATATGAATATATTCAAGTGAAAGATAGAATATCAGAATATGTTTGACTGTAGACAATGGAGACACACGTCGTTCAAACTTTTTAATCTTTTATAAAGTTTTCTCTTTCAAGTACTTTTGATGCAAAAATTCATTAACCTAAATTACCATTTCATCTCAAATGATTTTTAAACGATATGTAAAACTCAACTGCCAACTTTTTGCCTAGCCACAAGTTTTTCTTAAACATGTGCGTATAATAGGGATTTGACTTTTAAGTTTTTTCTTTTTTAAATAACTAAAAATACCTGGCCGTGCCTCCTGAGAAATGCTATAAAAAATAAATAAAAAAGTAGTCTTGGTTAATTTCGTGATAAAAACCATCCCCGTGAAATCGATCAAGTTTTCGGGTTTTGGAATTTTACCACATTTTTCCAATGTTGTGGAAAATTTTCAATATTTTTGTTTACTTCACCAGCATATACTTGGAAACGATTAACATCAATCATGTTATTAAAAGCTAAAAGTTTTAAGAAATTCAACCAACTATAAGGATTCCAAATCAGAGTTCGAAAAAGTCTGCCTTTAGAAACGAGATAGAGACAATCACGAATTTGCGTCCTTGTGGAGATTGGACACACCGTTTAGAAGATCTGATAATTTTTACACTTTTTTAGAGTTGATCACTAATTCAAGTTTTATCAATTTTATGACAAAATATGCAATTAGATAACCTCGAAGTCTATTCTATTTACAACAGCCTTGTGGCTAAAGCCGGTAGGCCTCCAACGAGGTATAACATACCAGACTTTCACAACGATTTAATGGAGAGATTGTGTCTCAAAATAGAGTGAATGGAGAGAAAACAAAACGTCCAGATGGCCTATTATTCATGGTTGCTACACGCTGAAAATTAACGGCCTCTTTAACATATTCTCCCAAACATATTCTGCACGAATCATGTATGTTTGGAACACACTTCAAACATTCACGTGTTTGCAAGTCCCAAACTTACTTGTGTTTAAATGTAACCAGCATCATGTATACTGGCAAACATGTATGTTTTTACGTGGAAACATCCCAAACATCCATAAACTTACGTGGAATTATCCGCACGTTTCCCCCAAACCTGCATAAAAGTGTATAAAAGAAGAGATATCTAAGGAGATCAACGCCAGCATAGAAGGGCTAAGAAATGAAATAGTTGCAGTATCACAGCGGGTTACTATTGTTGAACAACAAACAACAGATATAAATTATATGAAAAATGAAATTACAAATATGAATTCAATAATATCAAAACTAAATTCAAAAATCAACAATCATGAAAATTCATTAATAGCATGTGATCTGCGAATTACCGGCATTCCGTGGTACCAGGAGGAAGACTTGGCTGATGTCTTTAGGGATTTATGCAGACTACTGAATATTCAAGAGCCGGCGTATAAATACATCTATAGAACTAGGTCTAATAATAATTCACCTGATTCACCTATATTGTTGAGGCTGGAGTCGCCTATGGCCAAAGTTCATGTGCTGAAGGCGATGAATAACAATAGGAAAAATAAAACCACGCAACTAACTCTTAATGATTTAGGTTACAATTCTGATAGAATGTTTTATGTTGGTGAAAGTTTAACTTCATCTAATTACATTATATTTCAACACGCACTACGTTACAGACAAGAAAAAAAGTTGTTCAAAGTCTTTACGCGCCGAGGAATAGTTAATGTTTTAAAATCTGCAAACGATAAACCAATTATACTATACACTTTAGATGATCTTCACAATCTTTTTCGTGCTTAAACTATTTTTATATACTCGTACATGTACTAATACGGTTAAAATGTTGCTTGCAATATATTATAAGTTTTTAAGTTCCAAAGTTTGCCAACAAATAACATTATGGATTCATCTTGCCATCGTTAGGATTTATGATAATTATAATTATAATAATTATAATAACTATAACACAGTCATAAATAATGAAGGAGGTTAATAATTCAAGAGATTCCAAAGACAGTCTATACAGTATGCTTCGAGTGCTTTCTAAACGTAAACAAGGATTGCAAGTTGTTCACCTAAACGCGCAAAGTATAAGAAACAAGATGGATGAATTAAGGTACTTGTTCAACAAATCTGATGTAGATATAATATGTATTTCAGAAACATGGCTCTGGCCTAAATTTTACGATAGCCTTTTCAGCTTGGATGATTATCAACTTTTTCGTGCAGATAGAGGAAGTCTTGGAGGTGGTGTCGCGATGTATATAAGAAAAGGCATATCAAGCAAAATCAAATTAACATCAAATTTTGGTGATAGTATTGAACATATTTTTGTTGAGATTTCAAATGGAACCGATAAACTTCTAATTGGTACAGTATATCGTCCGAATAATGGGATAAATACAGACATTTTAATGGAGAAACTTGAGGAATTGTGCTTAGATTATGCCAATATTATAATATGTGGTGATTTTAACTGTAATGTTTTACAGGACATTTCAATGGTATCAAATATGCAAGCACTTGGCCTGGATATAGTGAACTCTGCATACCCAACTCACTTCTCGCATTCATGTAACACCCTTATTGATTTATTTTTTGTCTCTGACTCGCAGCAAGTATTACTATATGATCAACTGTCGGCCCCCATGTTCTCCAAGCACGATCTATGTTTTTTAACCTTTGACTTTAGCCTAGATAAAGTAAGAAATGTTATATATTACCGGGATTTTAAGAACATAAATCTGAATTCACTACATGATGATCTTGTTACCATAGGATGGGATAACATTTTTTATATGCTATCAGTCGATGATCAGGTGGAATTTTTACAGCATAATATTAACGTGCTCTTTGACAAGCACGTCGCGTTGAAGAAAAAGATTATTGACAACAAACAAGATCCATGGATTGATGATGAGGTAACTAGGCTAATGGAGCAAAGAAATATTGCCTTCTCTCGTTGGAAAAAATTCAAAATTCCAGAAATGCACCAGGTGTACAAAAATCTAAGAAATAGCGTTACTTCAACATTGCGTAGAAAGAAAAGGAGTTTTATAAATACCAAGTTTACGAACGCTCTCAACTCCAAACAAAAGTGGAGGCAAATTCAATCAATGGGCATAGGAAAACAACGTGCAACGGCGGATGCAAACGAAAACGTGGATGAGCTGAATAAAAGTTTCATTAATATTCCGTTTACTACTCCAAATTATAATTACTATGACCGTATTATGCCTTCTACGCATTCACATACACCATTTTTCTGTTTTAGTTGCGTGACTCAGGCAGATGTAATGCAAAGCATAATCGAAATTAAATCCAATGCTACTGGATCAGATGCTATAGATCCTAGATTCTTGAAGCTAATTTTGTGTAATATTTTACCCTATTTGACCCATATTTTTAACAGCATTATCACCAAATCGCAGTTTCCAATGTCTTGGAAGATTGCAAAGGTGATACCAATACCAAAAAACACTTCTGAGTACCGCCCGATTTCAATTCTTCCCTTTTTGTCTAAAGCTTTCGAAAAATTGTTGAATAAACAAATCCGATCCTTTCTACAAAACAACTCTCTTTTAACAGAATTTCAATCAGGTTTCAGGGAAAATCATAGCTGCATAACGGCATTGCAAAAAGTTTCAGAGGATCTAAGGTCTAACCTTGATAATAACAGAGTCTCATTTCTGGTTATGCTTGATCATTCCAAGGCGTTTGATACAGTTGATCATAAGCTACTGTGCGACAAACTTCAGAAGTTTTTTAAATTTTCGAGCACATCAAGCCATCTAGTTTATTCCTATCTATCATCCCGTTCGCAGTTTGTATCGATAGGAGGAAAAGTATCATCACTACGTTCAGTGGATAGAGGCGTTCCGCAAGGATCTATTTTGGGCCCTCTGCTTTACTCTTTGTATAGTAATGATCTACCGCAGCTTATGCAATACTGCAATATTCATATGTATGCAGATGATGTACAGGTGTATATTAGCACTCCTAAGAGTGAGATCATGAACTGCATTACGAGACTGAACACAGATCTGGCAGCTATAGATTCATGGGCAAAGTCTAATGGGCTAAACTTAAATCCTAAAAAATCTAAATGTATTTTAATTAGCAATACCCGGGTAAATCTTCCAGTAGAAAAAACAGTGAAAATTGCGAATATACCTATTGATATTGTTGCTAATGCGCGAAACCTAGGCATTGTATTTGATGAAAAGTTAACATGGTCGGATCACATAAAATCGTCTATTGGTAAAACATACGGTATACTTCGTAATCTATACGTTCTTCAAAAGATTACACCTATGAACATCAGGCTAATGTTGGCAAAGTCAATAATTATTCCCTCTTTATTATATGGTTGCGAACTTTTTTCAAGTTGTGGAAGATATATGTTTGGAAAACTGAAGGTAGTTTTTAATAACATTACTCGCTATGTTTTTGGTCTTGACAGAAGGGCTCATATTTCCGAGTCTGCTATTAAAATATATGGTGTAACGTTTGAAAACTTTTTAAAAATAAGATGCCTTTTAAGTTTACATAAAATAATATATACACGTAACCCTCCTTATTTACACAATATCCTACGTTTTTCCTTATCATCTAGAGGTAAACAACTCATCCAACTGAAACACTCGCGAAGTTTATCTGATAATTTTTTCTTTATTAATTCTATTCGTCTTTGGAATAACCTTCCTTTCAATATCCAAACCCTTACTAGCGATCGGCAATTTAAGTCTGCATTATTTGAATACTTTGGAACGTGATCAATAATCAATCAGCATTTAGCAATTTTAACCGTATTATTATATCTGTTATATGTGTTAAGATTATTATTTTTTTTTAAATTTTAAGTTCTATATCTTTTTTAATTCATTAATTAATATTGTAAGTATTTTTCTTACTTTTGATTTATTTGTCATCATAATTTATTCTATACGGTTTTTAAATCTCAATCAACGCTTTCTCTATTTTCTCTCTTAAATCTATTTACTTTCTTTTTAGCGTATAAAATGTTCTTAAAGTTTTTTCGTAACCGTATAAAATTAATTGTTATTCTTAATGTAAAACTTTATTATTAAGTTATATAATTAAATTCTATAGCTTTAATTGTCAGAAAATTATGTTTGTCATTTTGTCTTTAAACAACTTTACCCTATGCTTAATATAAGACATTGTCTTGTGCATGGGCGCCACAGATAAATAAATAAATAAAAATACTTACGTGGAAACATATACGTATTTCCTCCCAAGCATACTAATATTTAGAAACGAATTATTCTCTGATTTCAATATATATGTATTATTTATTATAATTAGTTTAATCAATATAAATAGTCCACATTTATAAATAATAAATACAAACAATTAAAAGATTTAAAATGGTTCTTTTTACAATTACTTTCATCGATTACTGTTTTTTTTTCATGAAATAAGACTCTGCTGGTCTTTTGCTTCTCCTTTCTTTGTTGTCACTCAAGTTTTCGTTTTCAGAAGGTTTCAATTATGCTTTGGTTATCACCAGAGAAGGTATATGCTTGAAAATGCATATTGCATATGCATTCTGCATATATGGCACGTTCACGCATATTTTGCGCGTCCTTGTATATAAAAGCATATATTTGGCTTTTTCCGAAAATAAAAGGAAAAATTTCTTGAATTTTCCACAAAAATTGTTCTAATATTATAAAAAAATTCTGGCAACGATTTATAGCACCCATTTTTCATATTCATCTGGCAACATTGTAAACAAGTTTTGATTTGCGCGACATACGTGTTTTTTTTGTGCTATTGACATAATGCCAAAAGAAAAAGATTCTGCGGGAGAGTTCAAGTCGCGTGTTATCCATTGTTCGGTCGCCGCGACCAAAATTTTTAATGTTAAGCAGCATTTGGAAAGGGCAACGCATAAAGAAGCTGCCGAAAACCGAAATCCAAAGCAAACACAGACTTTGGTGACGGAATACCAAGCAACAGAGCAAAACACTTTTGCTATGGACTTGTGCGAAGCGTTCGTAGAAGCAAATATTCCTTTAAAAAAAATTAGCCATCCAAGCCTAAAGAAGTTTTTGGGCATGTACACCAATGAGCCGCTGCCTTGCGAATCAACGCTTCGCCAGAGATACGTGCCTTGTCTGTACGAAAAGGTACTAAAAGATCTAAAGGAAAAGGCCAGAAGCGAATATATATGGATTTCTGTGGACGAAACGACGGATTCAGAACAAAGGCTGGTGATAAATTTAATTTTTGGGGTATTAACGTGTGACCCTAATGAACGCGCGAACAGCTACTTGTTCAACGCAGCAACAGTAGAAGCTACCAATGACACCACTGTGGCCGTCTTCGTGAACGACAGTTTGTCTTTGCTTTGGCCAAGTGGTTAGTTGGAATTTAGCTGTTGAATATGTTCAAATATTAACTTTGACTGTAATTTTTAAGGTATCTAGTACAATAAGGTACTTCTCATTGTCACGGACGCCGCTGCATATATGATGGCTGCTGTTGGTGCTCTGCAGGTGTTGTACCCAAAAATGATGCACTTGACGTGCTTTTCCCATGGACTACACAGGTTAGCAGAGTTTGTTCGCGCTCAATTTCCGCTGGTGAACAACTTAATTTCAAGTACAAAATCTGTATTCCTAAAGGTAAAGTTTTATTTTATTATATTGAAGAACATTTTACTAACTACTACATTTTTAAGGCCCCGTCGCGACGCAATGAATTCCAACGAATGCTGCCAGGTATACCTCTGCCCCCAAGACCGTGTATAACGCGTTGGTGTACGTGGCTGAATGCTGCTTTTTATTATTGCGATCACTTCAATGAGGTTAAAAGTGTTGTAGATTCGTTAAACAGCGACGATGCTGAAGCCATTCGTGTTTCTCAAGAGTTGTTCTGTTCAGGCTGTTTGGTTTCTGATCTCGCCTATATACAGCTAAATTTTTCGAGCCTGACGGGCGCGATTGTAAAATTTGAAACTCGAGGATTAGAGCTTAAAGAATCTATTCGCATTGTAGAAGAAATTCGAGCTTCTGTATCTTCTTGAGAAAACAAAGATTACTCTTTAAAACTCCATGCCATTCTCGGAAGAAAAAAGGGGTACAAATTAATCAAATTTTACGTTTTGGTATAGATGCCAATGATCCATATGTCAAAAAACTTTCGCCAACAGAGCTGACAATCTTTTCATACAGCCCCGT